>CM076255.1:5967519-6092519 GCA_038380765.1 Odontothrips loti
CGGTCACAGACACAGATAGTAAACACAATCAGATGGGCAAAAAGACTATTTCTTTTTCCCTTGCCGTCATCACGGTCGCCCGCACACGCGATCGCTCTCAGCGAATCTGAGACGAGATCTGGGAAGTGTGCGGGTGCGGGCTCCCTCCCTGGGGACTCCATACTGCTCGCGCGGAGTCAGGAAGACACGACCCCGCCCGGAGTACGGTGCGGTGCGGTGCGGTGACGGCATCGGTGACGTCGGCACGTTAAGAGGCTCCCTCCTCCCTCTCCGCAGCCGGCTCCGAGGCAAGGGGCCCGGCACGTAACTCTCAGCACGGAGAAAACAGATTAGTGTTCGCAACTCATTTTCCAGATGATTAGTTAGTTCTGAGAATTAAAATTTAGTTAGTGACGAACCTCTTTGTTGGGGCAGCTAACGTTTTGTTGGTGCAGCTTTCAGCTTTCAACAATTTACTTCCCCCAAAAAATTTAGTTCTCCAAACAAAAATTATCTGCTTGTCTCAAATTCAACTCAAAAATTAGCTGCGACTTATAATGTTGCGGGACATGGCTTCGGGACGACCCCCTATGGGGCTGCTCCCGCAGTGCCCGCTGCACCGGCCCGCCACTCGGCTGACCCTTGGCGGCGCCCGCCGACGGCCCCCCCCCCCCCCCCCCCGCCAGCCAAGTGCCCCAGGAAGGGCAAATATTTGCGGCACGAGTCCCCGCGCGCGGCCAGCCCAGTCCTCCCCTCGGCCGGCAAAGGCGGGGCGGGGCGGGCAGGTGTAACGGACCGGACTCCAACTATCGGCCAAGTCCTCCGGGACACCCGGAGCCTGGCCCGGAGCCCTGCACAGCGCAGCACTCCACCCACACACATTGCTTCCGCTCAATCAAAAACTGCTAATCCTCCTTTTCTATTTTCCCTCCCCACGTTTTTATTTTTTGCCCTTGCAGGAAGAGGAGCCCTTGCAAGTCAGTCGAGGCGGGAGGCTTGCGGCGCCCACTGGGCGGGGCCCCGACCACCACCAGCTCCCTTGGCCGCGCCCTTGGCCGTGAGGTTTAGGCCCTTCGGCCAGCTAACAGCATTAGTGGTCAGGACACAGCACAGAGACGGGTTGGTGGGGGGCACTGCGGCAGGCGCTGCGGTGCCCCTAGGCAGGGCCCCAAAGGCCCCAAGGCCCCAGCGCCCCGCACGGTAGGCAACCATTCCGGCGGCCGCGCCTCGCCAGCCGCGCGCGTAGCACGGCGGCCACGGCGGCCGTGGGAGGACGAAAACCAGCTCGCTCTGACCCGGATTCGAACCCGGCCCGTTTTCAGGCAGAATATGAAAATCCAACGCGCGCGCACAGTTGCGGAGCGCGATGGTATCGCGAACAGGTTCCTTACGACGCTCACCTAGCACCAAGAGCTCGCTCCGGAGGCCTGTCACCCACCTGAAACAGAACAAGCACAAGAAACGTTAACTATGATGATTTAAACAAATATATGGCAACTCCTTGCCCTTCAGAAATACACACCCAAAAAAAAAAAAAAATTAGACAAAGATTGGACAAACACTCCCACCCAGATGAGGGCCAATGGGACGCCGATGGCCTCAAACGGACCTTCCATCGTGATTAATCGTCACCAATAATTATCAGGTGTTTTTTTTTTCCTTTCGTCTCTCGTTTTCTCCTTTTCTTTTTCTCTGCAGCCAGACAAATTGTAGGGACGGGCCGAGGGCGGCAAACCCAATACGGCCGAATGTCACAGACAACGTCACCCTCGGAAAAGGTAAAGAGAGCAAAAAAGGGACACAAAACGATAAATGATGGAGAGAGAGAGAGAGAGAGAGAGAGAGAGAGAGAGAGAGAGAGAGAGAGAGAGAGAGAGAGAGAGAGAGAGAGAGAGAGAGAGAGAGAGAGAAACGCTGGGGAGAAAAAAAGATGACGGTGATTCGTTAGAGGTGACAAATCAGCATGGCGCCTGCACGCGTCCTATCAAAATCTAATTTGGCCGCGCAAAGGGAGGGGTGAGGGGTGGAAGAGAAGGAGTGTGGAGAGGAGGAGCAGGGAGGGCGCACATGTTTGAAATTCATCACACGACGACGTCAAGGGAGCGAAAAAAAAATCACTCCGTCCGCACTGAATGGTCCTGCAAACGCTTTTCAAAATGACATTTTTTTTTCGTGGTTGTTACCTCCCGCGGTTATTTCCAAAACTCGGCGGTTTACTCTCCCGGGTTTAGTGACCGCAATTTGTTTTTATTATTTTTCCCCGCACCGCGCTGCGAAAACGTGCGCTCCGGACGGGAGGGGCAATTTCCCATTTCGCCGTCACGCAAAAAGCATCGGCAACACAACGGCAACTAACCGGGCCGTGAGCACCGGATGGGTGGCACAATGGCAGCGGGGCCATTTCACATGCGGCTGCATGCGGCCACGCCGCCACCTCCGGGGAAGTCCGGGTTCGATACCGGGCGCAGCAGCAGTTACGACACTTTTATCCTTTTCGTGTTGTTGTTGTTGTTGGTGGTGGTGGTGGTGTTGTTGGTTCACGCTGCAGCCGTCCCTGCAGTGTGCCGGGCCGGCCGGGTGCAAGGGCCTGGACGTAAAGACATCCCCATCAATGCGCGCGCGCGCGCGTGTGTGTGTGTGTGTGTGTGTGTGTGTGTGTGTGTGTGTATGTGTATGTGCGTGTGTCTGTGTGTGTGTGTGTGTGTGTGTGTGTGTGTATATGTGTGTGTGCGCGTGCGTGCGCTTTTACGACACTGGCCAGGCGGGCAAGACAGCGTTTTATTACGTACAAAACAGGACAAAGGACCCCCGGCTGGCGTCGCCTGGCGTCGCCTGGCTTCGCCTGATGCCCCCGACGGGGGACATTGAAAGGGAATAGAGGGCGCCGTCCGCCCGCCACGTCCGACCCCCAACGAACGGCCGCCGCGCGCCGCGCCGTCGTAGAAGCGCCTGCGAGGGTCGGGGTAGGCCAGCCCGCACGACACCCGTGCGTGGAGGGAGCGAAGGTTGCCTACCCCGCAGGCGTTCACACCCGCCCTCATATCGCGCGCCGTCCACTCACGGCAAGCAAGCAAGCAACCAAGCACATGATAAAAAAAAAAAACTATTTTCCAATATTTTACAATATTGTTCGCAAAGAGAGACAACCTACAATGTATCTCGGGGCAAGGACAGCTCATCAGACCGACGACTTCTGCGAAACACTCGTTACAGCTAAACAGATGCTTCCTAAATGACCGCCCCCCTCCCCCCCACTCTCTCTCTCTCTCTGTCTCTCTCTCTCTCTCTGTCTCTCTCTCTCTCTCTCTGTCTCTCTCTCTCTCTCTCTCTCTCTCTCTCTCTCTCTCTCTCTCTCTCTCTCTCTCTCTCTCTCTCTCTCTCTCTCTCTCTCTCTCTCTCTCTCTCCTGAGGTGATGGGGAGGGTGGTAAGTCTGGTGATCTCCTCCCATCCAACGGGAGTACAGCGAATCTATCGTGAAGGGAGGGGGGGGGGGGGGGGGAGATCACTTTGTCTTATCACCACGCCCCTGGGACCCTGCGGGGCCCTGGGGGACCCTGGGGGCCCTGGGGGCCCTACCGGTGACGCCCACTGGCCCCAACGCCCTGCCGATACTGGACAAATTGTCCTCCGCATGCAAACGGGACGAGCTATACGACTACCTGTGGGGGCGGCGGTAGTAGCAGTGGCTAGTACACCTGCAGCGCTGAATAGGTCATTGTACGGCGACGGAGGAGGTGGGGGAAGGAGAGGTGATTAATGGTGCACCAGCCCTCCCCTACACGCCCGTTATGACAGAATTACCCTTTTCTAATTTCACTTCCAATTTCCTCCCCACACGCGCTGCCTGCATACATTTTCCACGATAACGCGCGACGGATTCAGTCTTCTTTTCCCTCTCTATTCCCGCGGGAAATGCCGAAACGTTTTGACCCTTTGCTGTCAGCACAAATCCCCATACCCCCGGTCGACATGTCCCGGAATTGCGTTCGACGCAGAGCGCAGAGAGCCACGGCAGCGGCACCGGCGGCGGCATCTGATGCACTACGGTTTTCCGGACTATCGCGTTGCATTCGAAGCACGTGAAAGCAGTGTGCGCAGGGAGGGGGTATTCAGTCGGAAAATGGAGAGGGGGGGGGGAAGGGGGTAGTGACAGGGGCTGAAGAGGGGGAGGAGGGGCGCAGGAAGGGAACGCCGTCCCCAAGACGAGTCGGGGGACGTGTCCAGGCCAATAACGAAATTCCCGAGTCTCGTCGACCCGATGCTGAACACCGCCCCCCCCTTACTCCTCCACGCGCCTGCCTTTTGAGGTGCCCGGCACCGCAGCGTACACACACACACACACACACACACACACACACACACACACACACGTCCGTCCGGACAATAAACCGAGCGTGCGTGCGATAGCGGGCTGTGCGTCATCTTGAATCGATTCGAACGCGACAAAAACGGCAAAAAAGAATTAAAACAACAATATTAGTGGAAATTTGAATACATATTCGACATGTAAAAATATAAATCTCTGGGTCGAATATTTCACATGTGTATCTTTGACAAAAAAAAACGATCGTAAATACATGTAAGAAAGGGTGGGGAAAGTTCAGGTAAAAAGTCGCGAAAGGAAAAAGTCACAGCAGTTTACAAAATTAAACAAAAAAAAGACACTGTCCAGAAAAATGCCAATTTTGGATGATTTTGTATGAAATGCACAGTTTTGAGAAGGATGATGTGATTATTTTGTGTGTGAGCTCTTGGACACAGAAGCCGTCAGTTAGTCAGTCAGTTCAGTCAGTCAGTCAGTCAGTCAGTCAGTACATCAGTCAGGCATGCAGGCAGGCAGGCAGGGGGCGGGGGTGTTAAGGTGCCCCTCGCCCCATTAGCAAGTCCAGCAGAGAGGATATAGGTAGGACTCCCTGTTCCGGCGGATAGCGCTAATCTCCCGGTGCGCGCGCGGCTTTACGAGGCAGATGTAGAGAGCGGCGTTGGCCACTGGCTCTACACCAGACCCCTCCCTTCCGACACGATCCGTCAGACCTGGACGTCAAACTTGCTACAACCTACCACACCAACACACACACACACACACACACACACACACACACACACACACACACAGAGCCGGCAGGGTGGGTACGTAGGTAGGTAGGTAAACATTTCCAGACACACCTCTCGGGCTGGGGCTCGGTGCTGTTCACGTGAGGACGCACAGTCGCCGGGCCGAACGCCCCTTTCCGGCACTTCTCTCCGGTCCGCTTTCAGCGGGAGCCCTTTTCAGAGCACGGAGCCCGCCGCAGCCCGCCCGAGACACACGGAGGAAAACAGATTAGTGGCCGCAACTAATTCTTCAGCTGATTTCCAGACATGCAGTAATTTTTTGTTCTGAGAACGGAAACTTTGTTAGTTGAACCGACGAATAGTCAGCTGATTCAACAGAGAGTAAGTTTCTGCAACGACAACGTTTGTTACGAAAGCAAAAGTGCAGTGTTGCTCCTTTGTTGGCGAGCAACTATCTTTTCGTGGTGCAGCAAACAAATACTTCCCAATACAGAATTTTACTTCCCAGAACTAAATTCACTGCTTGTCTGGAAATCAACTGAAACATTAGTTGCGAACACTAATATTTTCCTCCGTACCATTCGAGGTCCTCGCCGTCCCTTTCACAGCCCCATCCGATTGTTTCGCGTCGTCGTCCCCCCTGGCCTGGCAAAGACAGCGTGTTGCCTCTTCCCTACACACGCGCTACCCCCAGCCCGCCTCTCTCTCACTTCCCCGCAATCGAATTACAGGAGGCCGGTTTGCTGTACACCCCTGAGGGGCACGCGGCTGCTGGAGGAAGAGAGAGACAGAGCCATCGGTGACGGGGGGAGAGAGAAGAGAGGGGGAGAGAGGGGGAGAGAGGTAGGGACGGACAGACAGGGGGAGAGAGAGAGAGAGAGAGAGAGGAGAGAGAGAGAGAGAGAGAGAGAGAGAGAGAGAGAGAGAGAGAGAGAGAGAGAGAGAGAGAGAGAGAGAGAGAGAGAGAGAGAGAGAGAGAGAGAGAGAGAGAGAGAGAGAGAGAGAGAGAGAGAGAGAGAGAGAGAGAGAGGTCGTCGGCCCCACGCAGCAGCCCCCCTTTGGACCGGCTGCCCCATCAAAAACAACTACCGCAGCTTTTGCCTGTAACGCGATTATTAAGATTATTATTGCCAAACTACGCGGCGCCAAGGGACGGTGCGGGCCGCACCAGCAGCTGCCCTCACGAGCACCGCTTCAACGCGTTCCTCGGGCGGTTAAGTAAAACATTATGCCTTTCTATGCCATTTTCATGATTTATGCGTGGGGAGGAGAAATTAAGAATTTCGCGAAAACGTCACCAAAACCATTCCAGCAGGGACCAAACGCAGACTTTTTGACGATTACACCCTTTCTCTCTCTCTTCCTTTTCCCATGCGCTGCTATTTTAAATGGGGAGAAAACAACGATCTCGGTAAAAAGATACTATACCGCAAGGCGGCGGCGTGGCGACTGCGGTCGCGCTACCAACCGACCCTCCCCTCTCTCTCTCTCTCTCTCTCTCTCTCTCTCTCTCGCACTAATGCCCGCCCTATGCAGTGCCTGAGTTAGATAATGATATCGAGGAGTTAGTCTGCTGTGGGGGGGGGGGGATTATGACTTACAGCCGCTCCTTTTTAGCGCGGCAGCCCCGCGGGGGGGGGGGGGGGGGGGGTTGTTAAAAGACGACGCCTCTAGCGGGGGGTCTGCGATTTTATAAGCCCCCCTGTTCCCAGCTCATATGGCGTGATCACGTGATCTGAGAGTGAGAGAGTTGACGCGCGTGTAGGACCATGCCAAACATTTTTCAATATTTAAAAAAAAAACTTATTTCGGGAGGTCGGGAGTGGTAGTGGTGGTGGTGGTGGTTGGTGGTGGTTGGTGGTGGTGGTTGGTGGTGGTGGTGGTGGTGGTTGGTGGTGGTGGTTGGTGGTGGTGGTTGGTGGTGGTGGTTGGTGGTGGTGGTTGGTGGTGGTGGTTGGTGGTGGTGGTCTCTGCATGCCTTGAGAGGCGCAGGAAAAGCAGATTTCTATAGGTGCCGGTGGGGCTGCCTGCTGGAGCCGTACAAAGAGCGGCCCACAGCGGCGGTGTGGGCCGTGATGGTGACGGCGGCATCTACGCGGGTGTACGGCTTCGTGCGAATCCAGCGCGGTGCGGCGGCAGTGGCAGCGGCGGCAGTGGCAGTGGCGGCAGCGGCAGTGGCAGCGGCGGCAGTGGCAGCGGCGGCAGCTTCCGGAGTACCCATTTTAAGTGGATCGGCGGCAGCGGTAATACAACGCAGCGAGGCGCCTGCAGCAGCAGCCTGCAGCCACCGGCCGAGTCGCACCACTTCCTGATGAACTTGCTGCGCCGCCCAGCACTGAGGCGAGTCGTTCCGTCCGATGTTAAAGGTCGCGCGGCAGCAACGAGGACGGCATCCAGCGTGCGGGGAGGACCCGGGAGGACCCGGGAGGACCCGGGAGGACCGCACCGAGGACTGTGACGACGACAGGCATGAGGACGGAGGGGGAGGACGGGGGCGGCGGGGCTCAGCGAATCCCACCGGCGAAACAATGGCGGGCCGACACTCATCCCGCACGCCACCTGGGACCTAACCCAGCTGGGGGCGGCCCTGGGGGCGGCCCTGGGGGCGGCGCTGGGGGCGGATCCGCGAGGCCCCTGACGACAGGGCGCCAGGCCGGGGGGCCCGTCTGTGTACTTCGCAGCAAAAATGGTGGAATTCTTGATGACTTTTGCTTCCAGTGCAGCACAAAATTAGAAGTTGTTTTTAGCAGATGATACATATCATCACACACAGCCTTAAAAGAAACAATAACATAAAGATAATGTATCATAGCGGCTTGTACTCTCATGCGGAGTCAGGCGAGAAGACGCAGAATTACTACTGCACGGGGGGGGGGGGGGGCTGCCTTCCGCCGTTCGCATTTTGCCGTCCGCATCGCATTGTTGCCTCGCACATTGTCACCCTCGCGGGCCATTCGGGCCATCCTGGGTGGGGATAGGGAAGGCACCCCCCTCCAACACCCGTCTCGCCACTCAAAAATTGCCTCAGGAAGATGTTCTTTCCTTTCAAATATCTTCGGCTCTCTTATGATGCACACAAACTAACTAAAAACGCAACTAACGACAAGTTCTGCACACAAATAAGACTTTCTTTTCGTAACTTTCTAAAACCTTAAAAAAAAAACTATGAAAAGTTTAGAGTTGGTATCATCTGCTTCCCATTTGATTCGAGATTAAAATATTTTTTTAAAAGTTTGGTCAAATTTTGTGAATCGATGGTGAATTTTGTGTATGTTTGAAAACTTTTCTCCTCCTGCTAGGCCTGTAACCGATAACCTCCTCGGTTGTCCTCGGCTGCAGTCGTGTCGCATGACATGGGGGTTGTCTGTCGTGTTACAAGGGGGTTACTGCGGCAGCCAGCCCAGTGGGGTGGCTCAGGCGAGCTCAGGCCCCGTCAGGCAGCGCGGCCAAAGCTTCCGTAACCCAAACACTCCTTCTTCCTCTTAGTTGGCCGCAGGGACTGGCGCCCGGCCAGCACGCATGTCACAGAGGGAAGGGGATGTGTGAGTGTGTCTGCCCAGCCAGCACAAGCTCGTTCCCGATTTATAAAGCTCCGCACAGCAATGTCAAATCATCGCGTCCTGCTTTATGACAATCAAAGTCGACCATAAAGAACGCGTTGATCACCAAACAAAATCGCAAACCGAAATATCTTAAATAACAAAAGTTCAGCTTCAGCACCTTTCCAAACAAATAAAACAAAATTATTCATCAAGATCCAGATGCTCATCTCCTGATTGAAGACACATCACATTTCCCCGGCACACATTCCGCACAGTGCGTGCATGTGGGGGGAGGGGGGGGGGCATATAAAAATGTCATTTCACAGAGCGGTGTCTGTAGCGGCACCGGCCGCAGCAGTACCGCGCGGGCCCCACAAAGACCGCCATTGTGACGCCGTCCTGTCGGTCCCGTCACTTCTATGCTATGAGATGCGGCGCGCACACCTCCACCACCTTGCGCTTGTTGGTGTTGATGGCCGAGAGAACTTATTGCCGGCATAACCGTCCCGTGCCGTCCGTGCCGTTGGACGCGTGAGAACGGCGCTGCCTGGCACTGCCTGCATGCGCAGCAGATACCGCCGCCGGCAGGGGCGTTGATCGAACGCGTCGAACACGCGCGTCCCCAGGGTAAGTGCAGGTAATAAATTTAAAAAAAAAAAAAACAATCACGCTGGAAAAACAATTACGTACAGGTAAAAATAGTCAACCCATTATTTAAAGCGGCCATTTTATCCGAAATTTGCGGAACTACAATTTTTTTCATTTTTCTGGGGGGGGGATGTTATATTTAATTATTTTTTACCTCCTGTGAGTTTCGTTTTCAATTGCGATTTTTTTTTCTAGCCCGCACATACCTTGGAGCACAGTCACAGTGAGCCATTGACCCCCCGCCGGTAAGTACTTGAACCCGCGCCCAGGTGAGAAACTAGCCTTTAACACCTGGCCGCACACCTGGCCCGCCACGCGCGCGACTTCCTTCCGCTCGTGGCGCCCTCTTTGCGGAGATAAGGGAAGCACTAACCGCGGGACACGCGCAGGCCGTCTGATACGGGAGCCACGACACACACACACAAACAAACAAACACACACACACACACACCGCACTGTTTGCATACTACCGATACGACAAGCCAGCGGCAAGTTTGACACTACTTTCATGTGTGTGTGTGTGTGTGTGTGTGTGTGTGTGTGTGTGTGTGTCGCGTGTCGCCCGGTGTGATGACGTGGGGTGCGAGCGAGCGCGACCACAGAGCAGGGATCGGAAGGGCGTGCGCGAGTGAGTGAGAGGACAGACAGACACACACGAGAGACGTCACCGCTATACAAGGTGGGCAGGCAGATGCGGGCAGCAGCCATGAGTTTGCGATTCGAACAGCAAATAAAGAAGGCATTGGGGAGAGGGGGCAGGAGGGGGAGAGGGGAGGGATGGAGGGGGAGGGGAGGGAGGGTATGTAAATGGGCGCGGGCGCAGAGTCAAAGGCCGCGCACTACTGGAAGAATACAAGCAGCATGGTGGTCGCCAGGCGTGGCCGATGGGAAAGCCGCACAGAGCGCCCCGCAGAGCGAATGGTAATCGGACTCATCAGAAAGCTCTCATCTGCATGGCAAAACACGATGCAGACAGAGACGGCGACAGTTCCAACCCGCAACCTCGGCTCTCAGATGTACACCTCTCCTTCACCGGGACGGAATCGAAAATAATAAATAAAAAAAATATATAAAAAAAAAACAGCTAGCCAGCTCGTTAGTAGCAAAGGCAGTCACGAGGCAAATTTTTTAGCAATTTAAAAACCAGGGGAGAAGAAAAAAGTAAATATTAACATTTCAAGTCTTACGACTACAGAATATAATTCTTAATCCAAGAATGTTTCTTGATTTAACTCTTCAATTGGCTTAAATCAGGAAAATATTCTTAAATGCTTGTAGCCTAAGAATCTGTTTCTCTGGGTGCACGCCTTGACACCAACGAACGACACGTGTTGTCAACACAAACGCCCCCTCCCACCCGCCCCCTGCCCTTCCCACCCCCCTGTAGGGTCTGCCCTGCACACCCAGCGCGCCGGCCGGCTAGGCTCAGCCTAGCCTAGCGCGCTCGGCTAGGCTCGCTACCCGACTCGGCACGCCCCCTCCCCTCCCCTCCCGCCCTCCGCCCGCGTCGCTCCTCTCGGGGCCCAGCTTGCGGGCCGGCCGGGGCCGGGCCCGCTGCCTGCCGCTGCTCGCCGCGTACGGACGGACGGACGTACAGCGAGCCCTCCCCAGCCTATAAGCTCTCTACTGGGGCTAGGGCGGCTGAAGCTGACGGGCTAGGGACCTAACCTATTTGAGCAAATGATTTCATCTTAACCTTTGCAACCTAACCTAACCTTTTCCTCTTAACCTTAGCAACCTAACCTAACCTAACGCTTGTAAAAAGCCAGTCAAAGTGACTGCCTTAAAAAGTGTCGTGGCCGTCGTTTTGATTCCGCGTGTACTTTGTGGTGCAGACCATCTGCAGACGCTGTGGTGCAGACCATCTGCGAAAACGCACAGTTTTCCTCACACGGCGTGGCATAGGGGGCACGGGGTTTCCTCATGCTGCCGTTGTCAGACAATTACCCGGCCGCGCACGCCACACGCAAGCCACACGCACGCCACACGCACGCCACACGCTACTGCCTACGGTCCGTATGAGACCTTGATGATGCCGACTGATATCGGACTGCACGGAGAGTTGGGCACCGAGGGAAAGGGAGAAAGCCAAAAGCCGGTGAACCGGTATGGTTCTCCCATTCCATGCCGTCATGGGCCCTGGACCTCACCCAGTGGCCGACAGTTAGTCCTTTCACCCCACAAGAACCGCCTGTCCCGGCACCCGGCCTGACCAGACAAAATCAAAATCACTGCCCTTTCAGTGAAAAAATAAATAAATAAATAAATAAAATGAGCCGCAAAGTTCGACAAACGAGAGCAAAGTGTACCCGCAAAAAAATTATTTTTCAAAAAATAACAAAAATTAAAACGTGTCGTTTAATATCTAAAAGTTGACGCGTTCTCAAATTCAAACCAGAATTTCCAAGAACCAACAAGAGCTACGAAATCCGCGAATTCAAAGTCGTCTCCCCACCCCACCCCCGGTGACAAGTAAAACACCATGTCACGACGCCGTCGGTAAAGTTAAATGAAACCGCGAGGTGAGAGGGGTGGCGAATGGAGCCACGGTCCAGAGCCCGCCGAGAAAGAGTACGCAGAAGCAAATCCGAGAGGAAAATTAAAATACGAGACGAAACTCTTTAGCAACGACTTATTCATCGCCAGGCTGCCGCTGTCGCCGCGTCCAGTCTGGCAGGCGCCTCTTGAGGGAGAGAGGACGCTAGAACAAAACCGGCTGCCGCTGACTGCTGCACGGACCCGGCCGGGGCCCACTGGGGTCCACAGAGGTCAACGAGAGCAACAACTACTATCCACAAAGAAACAAAAATTAAAGCAATATCTTGAACGCGTTGTTTTCAAAACCTAAAATTCAGACAATATTTTCAAATTTTTGTGTCTTTTCAAAATTATTTTTCCGCAGCGTGTAAGCGCCATCACAGTACGGGCAGGCAGACCACGGCAGAGCCTACGGCATGGCAGAGCCCGGCGGAGACCGACAGGTCCACTTCATGAATCTCCCCTGCGAATAAAATGAGATGGTTTACGAGTCGGCGCGTAGCCGTAGCGCAGGGGTCTTGCCTCGCACGGCAGATCGCGTTCGCGAAACGTCCCCCCCCTCTCTCTCTCTCTCTCTCTCTCTCTCTCTCTCTCTCTCTCTCTCTCTCTCACACACACACACACACACACACACGTACCATTGTCTAGGCGGAAGAAAATGGGATACAGAGAGAGAAAGAGGGTTCTCTTATTCTCTTCGAACGCATCACGAGTGCGTCGCACCGCCAAGTCTAACAATAAAGTGCTGTTGCCACATACGTAATCTCGCACAGGGCCTGCACAAGGGCAAGGGCCTCGTGCTCTCTCTCTCTCTCTCTCTCTCTCTCTCTCTCTCTCTCTCTCTCTCTCTCTCTCTCTCTCTCTCTCTCTCTCTCTCTCTCTGTGTTCACCTACACTCCCTCCCCCAGCGCGACAAGACCAGAGGGCCGGCGATATATTTTTAGCCCGTCGTCGTTCGGGGAGGCGAGATTCGTGGGGCCCCGCTCTCTGTGAAACACGGTGACCCCCCCCCCCCCCAAAAAAAAAAAAAAAAAAAAAAAAAACTCACATGAACGGCGCCGAAGATGATAGAGATAGACGGACAGAGACGGGCAAGGGATAAAAGAAGTCGAGCGCAGTAAAACCGTAGCGACATGAGGGGCGACGCTCTGACCGGCCACTGTAGCCACTGCCGCCTGCTGCAGCACAGGCTAATTGGGTTGGGGGAGGGCGCAACAAACAGCGGGAGGTTACGAGGCGCACACACACACACACACACACACACACACACACACACACACGCACACACACACACACACACACACTGGCTTGACGCTGGGCTGACGTGCCCTGGGCCCGGCCTGGAGCCGCTCCCGGCCACCACCCATGGCAGTAATTGCCCCCCCCCCTCCCCAAACTACTCCACCGCACCAGCAAAACGCGCACTAAACTACTAAACGCCCTTTCCATCGGCAGAGGCGGCGGCGGAGCAAAGAGTACAGCTTCTATGTGCTTCTCCGCCACCGCACGGCCGTCCCCTCATCGCTGCAGTAGAGTAAGAAAGAAATGTTGTAAAGCAACAGCTTACTTCTGGTTGGGGGGGGGGGGGGGGGGGGGTCATGGGCGCGACACACACACACACACACGGACACACAGAGCGTGCTACTGCGACCGGACAGACGGTGACGGCGCGCCGGGACAGCTAGGCCACACGACAAGCGAGCGCCGCCGGAGAGAGTGCGGGGTGCCTACCTGTCAGGCGTCAGGCTATGGTGGAGACCGCTGGCGGGGAGCGGCGGGGAGCGGCGGGGAGCGGCGGGGAGCGGCTGGGAGCGGCGGGGAGCCGGTCGGCCGTAACGCGGCCAGTGGGGATGGCATAACAGACTACCGCAAACAGAGTAGTCACGAGTGCGCGGCGAGCAGGGCGTGGCTGGGCGTGGCTTGGCGCATCCAGCGGCCCCCGGCCCCGGCCCCCGGCGCAGGCAACAAGGCCGCCCTGCACTAGGAGGACGCTCCCCGCGCCGCCGAAGTGTCACACCGCAAGAACCGGCGGCGGCGTAACCCGTTGGGCCAAGGTGAGACACAAACCACTTGCCTCACTTTTATTTTTCACGTAATTTTTTTTTTAGGGCAGTCACTATGTATTGGATTCGTATTCGTTTAAACAGGTAAGATTAGGCTGCTTGGGTTAAGGTGGAAAGTATTTTTATTTTCTTCTCACTCGAAAAAAAAAAAATAGATGGTCACTTTTCCCGAGCGAGAAGATATAGGTGCTTAAGTGCCGTCGTGTGTGTGTGTGTGTGTGTGTGTGTGTGTGTATTTGTTGATTCACCTGCTGGCGATGATGAACAAACGCAGTAGCGGTGGCCTTCCACATGTCATGTGCCCCGGCCTGCCCCAGTCATGACATCACGTTCAGTTCAGACTAATCTAACTGGACCGGGGGGCACCCTAGGGGCGTCCCGTCCCGGACCGTTCCAGTTGGCCGAGCCCCTGACGTGGCGTAGCGGCGGCGGCCATAGCTCTTCAATCGACACACACACACACACACACACACACACACACACACACACACACACATTCGCATTATCAGCACAGGATAGACACCAGAGCGGCCGCGCGCTTTTCGTGTGACACGTTTGCGTCAGCTGAATTTTTCATATTCTTCCACAAACACGATGCCGTGCCGCGGGGCTGAGGGGCGCCGCCGCGTGTACGGGGGCCGCACACCCAGTCGTGCCGCAGACAAACATCAACTTCTCATACCGGCCGGCTGCGCTCAAATGCTCATCCAATTTAATGGAGGGATCGTTAATAATATTTTGTCGGGGCGCAGAGCGGCGGCGGCGGCGGTGGTGGTGGTGGTGGTGGCGGTGGTCCGCCCTCTGGTTATCAGCCACACACAGGACGTCGCAGGAAGAGGGCCGCCGTGATTGGCGTGTCCTTTGAGGACTCTCAGGGGGATACCTTTGAGGCCCCGACATCATCACAGCCCGCCGTTCCACAAAGACGAGGGTAGGTCAGGAAGCCCCCCCCCCCCCCGCCCACCTCCCCCCTACACCCGCGGGGGTCTCTGATTCCAAGATTTGCCTCCACCGCAAACCTCGCGAGGATTCGAACCCGGGACCAACACCGCACCGCCACCTGACACTCGAACGTCGTGAACTGCGGAGGCTGCTACTGCTGCTGCTGCTGTGCGCCGCCAAACTTAAGACGGCCGCTCTGGTAATGAGGAGCGACTATAGATAGAACATGGCCCGGGGCGCCCAACAATGGTGAGTGAGTTAGTTATCTGGGATGGAATATCTTATGAGGCCCCCCCCCCCCTCTCTCTCTCTCTCTCTCTCTCTCTCTCTCTCTCTCTCTCTCTCTCTCTCTCTCTCTCTCTCTCTCTCTCTCTCTCTCTCTCTCCCCCCCCCCCTTGACTTCGTTAGTACGGAGTATGTGTGCGCGAATAATCCGAACGGACGTCCTCATCCATTGTACGCACGTCCCCAAGGGGTCCCCGAGCGAAGAGGGGGAGGGAGGGTGACGCATTAATTACCCCCCCCCCCCCCTCCTCTCCGAGTCGTGCAAAAACACCAGGACCAGCGGCACCATAGCAGCAGCAGCCGAACCAAGCAGACGTCGGCCGGGCGAAAACTTTTCTTGAAAACACTACACAAACCAGGCCTCCCCCCCCCCCCCATACCCTGCTAGCACCCCGCGATTGGCTCCGGCCCAGCCAGCAGGCAGGCAGGCAGCTGTGAGTGTGTCCGAAGCACTGCAGGAGCAGCATAGGTCGATCACCGGCCTGGTGTTTGAACCCTCACATGGAGAAAAACCGATTCGAGGTCGCAACTAATTTTTTAGAATTTAACATTAAAATTAGAAGCGACCAGTAACCCCTTCCTCTCCGCTCCGTGGTAGTTGCATCGTTTTACGTGCAGCTCGAAAGAAAACTGCAAGAGGATCATATTGTTTTAGTTGATATTTTTTTTTCTTTTTGTTTCCCTTTTGTGGAGGAACGGGTGGTATAAGTGTGACAGCAGCAGCGCCCTTGCTGCCTCGGCGCTGAGCGATGGGTTTGGAAAGAGCCTCCAGGCGGGAGAAACGCATCAAGTGTCCTCGACCGGCCGCCGCTGCGGAGCACAGCAGGGCACAGAGCCCCCAAGCCCGGCCAAAATAGCGCGCGGCCGGCGTTGCCGCACCGGAACAGCGGTCAGGGAAATTGAAATCCGGTGTGGCGCCGGCGACGAGGACAGACATAGCGGCGGGGGCGGCGGGGCGGGGCGGGGGACGGAGACAGGCTACAGGGAGGGACGTCGTCGGGGGTAGTAGAGCCGTGTCCGCCTGCCCCCGACGTGACCGTGACCACCACGGCGACACACTAAAAGGGAGAAAAACGCCGCCGGGCGCACCGCCGATCATTTATTTTTCATAGCGGCCCCGTCCCGCTTCCGCGTCGCTCTCCGTCCCTCCGCCCATCCATGACGGCTGGGGACGCTGCCGCCGGGTCCAGGTCCAGTGGCCACGCCGCCAAGCGTGCCGCTGCATCCGAGGCGCGGCGTACCGAGACCAGAGATGCGCAAAAATGATTTTCATCGCAACTATAAAAAATGTCGACGCAAAGATTACAAAAAAAAATAAAAAAATTTAAAAGTCAAATTCCATATTTTCCTGAAAATTTGCATCTCGGGTATGCCGGAGACCTGCGACCAACTTCTCCTTGTCATGGCCCACGAAACGGCCAGTCCAGTCCAGTCCAGTCGGAGCGCTCACATGATAACGCCTGCCAGGTAGGCAACCATCGAGCTCTGCATGCACGCGTGTCGTGCGGGCTGGCCTACCCCGGCACTGGCAGGCGCTCCGCATGCGGTAGTCCGGCCCGGCCGGGGGATGCCGGGATGCCAGAAGGAGGACACCGCTGCCGCCGCCGCCGCTGCCGCCGCTGCCGCCGCTGCTCTTGCAGGCGCAGCGACCCTTCCGCTTCCTGTGCAGTCCCTTCGGTCTGACTTCTCCTCCTCCTCCTCCTTCGGCGGCGGCGGCGGCGGCAGCAGCAGCAGCAGCAGTAGAGGCCCGTGCATGCCGCCAGTGGCCGCTCGGGCATCGTCCTTCCCTCACAGCCCTTTGGCTCGGCCGGGGTCGGACCGCAACACGGCGCTCTGCTCCCCAGCGGCGCGGGGAAAATATTGCTTGGGCATTACGGTGAAAGGGGGAGGGGGAGGTTAATGAGCAGAAGGGGTGTTGAGGTGGTGAGCAGCGAGCGCCCTGAGCGGCCCAGAACAAATCGAGGCAACGACGCGGCGGCGGCGGTGGTGGTGGTGGTAGTAGCTGCGGTGGTCGTGGTAGTGGTAGTGGTGGTGGTGGTGGTGGTGGCCCGGCCACCGCGTCGCTCCGCGCCATGAGATCATCATCAAGGGAATTCACGCATATGAGGCACGCAGGCCTACCACGACCACCAGCAGCGCTGCAACGGCCGCCGGCACATTGAGTCAAAAAAAAACTTATCAATTTTTTTTTCCGGAGCACTCTTCATGCGTACCATAGTTCAAATATCGATTTTTTTTTTTAATCCCTATCAATGACGGGCTCCGAAACGGTCTCGATGACAGCTTAGGAAGAGGGGAAGGGTGGGAAAGGCGGGAGGGGCGGGAGGGGTAGGAGGGTCAGGAGGGGCAGGAGGGTCGGGAAGGCGCATATGTGTTTGTTCTGCACGTGGGCCTCCCTCGCTGTGCACAGCGCACCAGAAGGGCTGGCAGGGCTGGCAGGGCCGGGCTCTGCTGTGGCAACCCTAAGGGCGCCTCGGGCCACCACGGGCCTACAAGAGCTCACTGAGGCCTGAGAGAGAGAGAGAGAGAGAGAGAGAGAGAGAGAGAGAGAGAGAGAGAGAGAGAGAGAGAGAGAGAGAGAGAGAGAGAGAGAGAGAGAGAGAGAGAGAGAGAGAGAGAGAGAAAGATATTTGTGGTGGCAACGCAGAGTACGAGCACCCGTACAATACGGCACTCAGTGGAGGTCCGCGCAGCATGGCGAAGGCCGAACCAGCGCCCCATACTTTGCGACCCCCCCATCCCCCCACAACCATAATACCCCCCCCCCCCTCCACCCTTCTAATAAAACAAGCACTCGACCTCCTCGTCTCATATTTTTAGCAGGCGAATAATGGTTTTCCCCGGCCGTGCTAACACGCGTCGCACGTCCATGCCATTATCAATGCCGATATCTCATTCGGAACGACAAACGTACGCGGACGAGACGGGCCGGGCGACGGCAGCCCTCTAGTTTCGATCGACACGCTCTCGCAGAACACACGCGGACGGCACGCCAGGCGGGGGCCCAAAGCGTGCGAATCGGCCAGTAGGCAGGGCAGGACGCGGCGCGGTGCGGTGCGATGCACTCTTCAAAAACTCAAGACTAGCAGTCATTTCAGTAAATTTCACTTCAAATTACTGTTTGACTTGATAGTTACTTGCTGACTAGCTAGACTAATTGGACCACTTGCTGACTTGTTCGACTAATTTTGACTATTCAGTGTAATTTCGAATATTTTCTGACCAATTTATCGATTTTTGTTTGACCTTATTGAAACAAAAAGAACTGCGTGAGAATCTCATTCAGGCGACTTTTGACTTTTTGAGTTCACTGAACAGCCGTGGTGAGTTAGATTGACTGTTTGGCTAAAACTGTGAATAATTGTGACATTTTGCGACAAAAAATGTGACTCACCTTTTTTTCTTTTTACTGATTTGACTTTTTGAGTATTTTGGCTTTATTGAATTTTTCGAGTAGTCCTGACTAAATGACCTCTTTTTTTCTTTTGCCTTCAACATCGACTTATCCTAGTGAGTGGTGCAGTGTTCCGCACCGGCACAGCCGGTCACAGAGCGACACACAGCCCAGCTCCACCCTCGCCGCCTTCGGGGTGGTTACAGCCCACGTCATCGTCGCCGCGCCGTCATTGTCCGAACAAGGTCTCCGCTGGGCCCCGCTGGGCCCCGCTGGGCCCCGCAGGGGGACAGGGCCAGAGCCTGCTGCTGGGGGCACGGAGGCGGCGCGCGGGGCCGTGTACTAACCGCCAGCGCCCGTCAAAGTGACGGCCCTCGGAGAATAAGGGCCCAGGCAGCCCGGCGACGGAGCCGGCGAGGGCCGCCGAGGGCCATACGGCCACCTTAAGGGCCACACGGAAGCACCTACTCACCGCCGCGCGCTCTCCATCCGCAGCACGATCAAAGGGCAATCATCGTCCCTCCGGCCGCTCCCGGCCGCTCCCGGACAACTTACGACCCCCTCCTCGGCACGATCCCATCCCCGTACGTACCGCGCCGAACTCTCAAACATGTCTCTGTTTCTTGCGGCAAACGGCGGCACACATTTTCGCCGGGGTTTCTCGTCTCGGTCTGGGATATCAGCGGTCTCTGCGATGTCCCAACGGGGCCCGGGCTGAGGCCTCCGGGCGCCTCCGGGGCCTGGCGGGGCCCCAGGGACCTACCGGGGCCCTTATTAGGGCCGCCCAAGAACCCTCTTCGATGCACCGTCGATGAGCATCCAGCGGGCCGAGTACGGTGCTCAGAGTCCTCGGGGAGGCGCCGCAGAAACGAGCTCAGAGCCCCCTGCCCGCCCCCCTGCCCGCCCCCGGGACCTCTATAGGCCGCGGTACTTGCGCGCGTTGCGTTGTCTCAGCCACCGCAAGGGGACCGCGACGGCGCCGCAATAAAGAGACAAGCCCGCTCAAATGAAGCCCCCCTGGCAAACAAACGCGCCCGCCAGCTAGGCAGCCGCCACGGCACGGCCACGGCCCGGCACGGCCACGCACACAGCGGCCTGTATCACTTTCTCCATACTGCCGTAATGAGTCCGAGGCCAGGCCGGGCCAAGGCGGGTGGACGGGTGGGCGGGGGCCTTTGGGCCGGGCGGGAGGGTGGAGGCCAGTTGGGGGGGGGGGGGGGGGCACCATATCGCTCCGCGGCTGCTTGCGTCACAAGGAAGTAGCGGCACGGAGAGGAGCGGGGGCGGCCCCGGCCGGAGTGTGCCGGAGGAGGCCCCCCGAGGACCACGACACGGACGCGAGGATCCCGACGACAACAAGAGGGTACCTTTGTTTCAATACATAAATTTTTTTTTCTAACTTTTATTGAACTTTTGAGTAAGGCGAAACAATGCAAATTAGTTGAAATTCGAAATTTCCACGTACACTCAAAGAACTGGAATTTTTTTCAGTCCCGGACAACGTATCTCGAGGACCACGACGACGACCGTGTCGCCGGGGACGCGCATTGAGGAGCAACCGGCCGCGCGACCGCGAGGAACGGAAACGTGCGTCCGCAACTTCGTTACGCCTATCGCAGAGATTAAAACTTCTGGGCGGAGGCGGGGGGGGGGGGGGTGGAGTCTGGAGAAGGATGACGATGATAAGGAGGATGGCTGCCCAAATATTCCCACCTCGCCTCGCCTCGCCCGCGCCTTGCCGTACCTCACGGCCGACCAGGCAGCGGAGGCTGGGCCGGCTGGGGCCGGGACGGGGCCGGGACGGGCTGATTTGACACTTTGACAGAGTGTATCTCAAAGAGACTCCCAGGACCGGAACCCTCCCCTGCGGGGGCTCGCGGCGGGCTCGGTTCGGCTCGGCTCGCCTCCCCCGGGACGACGGCCCGTCCCCCGCCTCCACCCGCGCTTTCATGAAAAAATTCGGGGGCGTCGGGTTTCGGCCCCTCTAATCAGCCATGATAGCGGCCCCTCCCTCTACCCCGTGATGAACGACGCCACAGTTAGGCCGCTGCCCGCCGCTGCCCGCCGCTGCCCGCCGCTGCCCGCCGCTGCCCGCCGCTGCCCGCCTGCCGCACACCGGCTCCCTGTCCCGGGGGCGGCCATGCGATACCAGTCCGGCCGTGGCTTTTCAGCGGCCGGAGGGGACGCGGTAAATTAGCCAACGCCTCAGGAGATTTCGGGGCTAAGCTCACACGCGGCCCCCTTGGCCCCCGCCGCGCTCATCGCCATGCCCCCCCCCCCTCTCTCCCCTCAGTCCGAGAGCGTTTAATGTACCGTAAAAGACCAAAGCAGTCCCTGTGCCGCCTGCGGCCCCGCGGCACGGCACAAGTGTTAGCAAGTGTTGGAGCCGGACAGTCCTCCGGCATTCCCCGCGCTGGAGGCGGCTGGAGAACCCCTGGAGGGCCTCCTTTCTCCAGGAACGCGCCGCCGGGGCGTTTAATTTAGCGCGCGAGCCGAGCGCACTTAAAGTAAAACACTTGCTAGCAATAAGGGCGGTTAGCTGCTAACTCGATCTTTCGGTCCACGTCGTCGCAACGGAGAGAGAGAGAGAGAGAGAGAGAGAGAGAGAGAGAGAGAGAGAGAGAGAGAGAGAGAGAGAGAGAGAGAGAGAGAGAGAGAGAGAGAGACAGAGAGAGACAGAGAGAGACAGAGAATCCGCCCATTTGGCCGTGAAGGGCGGACACAAGGGGAGGGCTCCCGCTCCGGTCTGCTGCGGTGCACAGATGGACACAATAACCGCGGACTTTTGGGAGGGGGGGGGGCCACGAAATGGCACAAAGCACGCGAAACACGACAAGAGAGTGCGCGCAGCCCGGCACACGCACACCCACACACACACAAACACACGGATTTATTATTGTTCGGCTGCGGGGCCGCTTAGTTATCCGCAATTTTCCGCGCGAGGCGGCAGGAGAGGTGGCAGAGGGAGGGGGGGGGAGGGGGGCTATCAGCCGGCCACTGCTGGTCGAAACAAAGCACTTCCGTGGCGTGGGACCAGGGCATCCACAACCCATAACGCGGAGGGGGGGGGGGGACCCTCCCTCTCAGGCTGAGGCCACGATGACCCCTCAGGTGGTGGGGTTTGGGGTGCTGCGGTGCGGCCCCACAACACGCGCGGGCACTGCAGTTGGACGCAGAGAAGGCGGCAAGCTGCCGGGTAAAGCGGCGCACCGCAAGGAGGAAAAGCGCCGCGCGCGGTGCGGCGGTATTCGAACCCGCGACCACTCCCGGGGCCTGGGTTCGTATACCCCCCCCCCCCCCTCCCGCGCCGCACGGTCACCTGCAACACCGACTCCTCCGCCAGCCCTTCGTCGGTGCGTCGCATTAGAAAGACATCAGCGCGGCGCGAAACAGATCGGCAGAAATAAAAACAATATACCGGACGGAGGGCCGGCGCTGGTGTTCCGTGACGAATATGATCGATTCCCCCCCAAGCCGCTGTACCCCCCCCCCCCCCTGACCGTGTAGAAATAGAAAAGGGGGAACACAGAGTTCCCGAACGAAGCTGGGCGGCGGTGGCGTGGCGTGGCCGGCCCGACAAACTCCCCAACGCTATCGGAATTTTCCCTAATCGAATTTTGATTACACGCGCCCCGCAAAACCAGCAGCTCACGCACAACTTTGCTCTCACTTTAATTATTTTGGCTCGTTCGTCAATGCGGCAAAATAAAACGACGAGGGTCATGTCAAATGACAAAAAATAACAACACGACAAAAAAAATTGCCGCATGACAGAGTCTGGAGTTGACATGTCTCGGTGAGAGGTGTCCCCAGGGGGAGATCTCGGCCGAAAAATCACCGTTGCGTGCGTCACGGTACGTCGACTGATATTTGCAATCCACTTGTACAGGGAGATTGTGATGGCGATGGCGCAATGCGTCCGTACCGACAGGAGGAGGAGCACGAGTCGGCGCTCTTATTAGCATCCCATCACATTTTTATTTTCTTACCGCCTTTTTCTTTCTTTTTTTTCCCTTTTCAGAACATGATTTTCCATTCAGACAGACTGCTGCTGGCGACCCGCACGCCGTGCAATTCGTCTGTCAAAATCGATCCGAATAGCGCGCTGTTGGTGTTGAATTGCTCCTTGCATTGCGGGAGGGAGAGAGACAGGCGGATGGCCAGACATCTTCTTTCGTCGACACGCCCACAAAAGCACACAAGGGAGGTTCATTCATCACACCTACCCACACACGAAGAAGAGAGAGAGAGAGAGAGAGAGAGAGAGAGAGAGAGAGAGAGAGAGAGAGAGAGAGAGAGAGAGAGAGAGAGAGAGAGAGAGAGAGAGAGAGAGAGAGAGAGAGAGAGCGAGTGTGTGGAAAAAAAGGAGAGCACGTCCGTAGTACTCCTACGCTTCTTTCATTATGATTCAGAGTCGAGTCCGTAAACAGAAGGAGACCAATAAGAGAAACAAAAAAAAAACAATGACTTTAATTTCTTTACCCGCATTGCTCGTTCTGCAGAGACTAGAAGTACATTTTTCTTTTAATTTCCGCGCCTCTCGCCCTGACAGAGCAGTGGGGTGACAGTAAAAAAAAAGTTTCTGATTGGGCAGAAATTGGCATGGCAGCTACGAGCAGAACACTTCGGGGGAAACGCGTCCGTCAAAACTTTGATTGTTTGCCCCGTTCTAAACTTACTTTTTTTTCTGCTTTTATTACCTGGTCGGGCGGGCGAACGGTCACACTTTAAACGCAATCTCGGGTGGGGGAAACGGGAACTAAATTGCCTAGATGCATGTTTCATCGTGGGTCATTTGTTTTTTCCGTTTCTGAGAAACGAACCACCCAAAAAACCGCACCCATGGATTTTGTATATTCGGCATTAGACAATACTCTTTTGGTCACTTTCATACTGCTGAAATTTGGCAAGCTAATTTTTTAAATATATTTTCTTGTGAGTGCAGACCACTAAAGAACACCCGACTACGGCCCCGGAAACTGCCAAAACCATAAGTCGACTCTCTAGATCCGGCGCGATAGAGAGTATGACGTCAGGGTTGCGAAGTGACTAAGTGACGGCGACGCGATGGCACCCTCTCTGCCAGACTCCTCTTTACTCTCTCTCTCTCTCTCTCTCTCTCTCTCTCTCTCTCTCTCTCTCTCTCTCTCTCTCTCTCTCTCTCTCTCTCTCTCTCTCTCCCGGCAGCAGTGCGGAGTGCAACGAGGACGGACAATAGATTACTCGAACGCCAGGCAGGTAGGTCCCATTCCAATTAATTAGCAAGGCCGTGCCATTCGGCCGGGAGGAGACCGGAAGACGGCGTGCCGACAGAACTTCCAAACAAACTAAACAGAAGGGGCAATGACATGCGGCTATTAAAAATTCGCCTATGGGAAAAACATAAAATTCCGTTTGAAAATGTATTAAATCACTCAGTGGCGACATATTCCGGCGATCAATAATCTGTCACAGCTTTGCTCGTCACATGACAGACGATTTTTACAGTGTAGCCAGACTCTAGCAACGACACGGGAGGGCACCGCCTGCAGGACTCGGGCCGGGCTCCGGCAGGACTTCAGATCATATCTCCGCTACCTCCTCCTCCTTTTTTTCCCACAGAATAGGAGTACTCGTCCGACACACAGCAGAGAGGGCAGAGCAGTCGCCGACTCCATTTTCTTATTGTCCTTCTTCTCCTCGGAGGAGGAGGACATCGGCAGCAAAAAGGACAGCCCGCCAAGGTCACTTAAAGGCAATCATCGCTTTGGGCACTGCCCTCTCTCTCTCTCTCTCTCTCTCTCTCTCTCTCTCTCTCTCTCTCTCTCTCTCTCTCTCTCTCTCTCTCTCTCTCTCTCTCTCTCTCTCTCTCTCTCTCTCTCTCTCTCTCTCACACACACACGTATCCGGATCTGCAATGCTCCGTGAGGCGTGAGGCCGCATGTTGCACGGTCCGCGCGGCAGAAGCGCATTAGGGCGCCGCCTTAGCGCCTTTGTAGCCCGCAGCGGCCGGCCAGACAAAAGGCGATCGTTACGCAAGGCGGTGGTGATCGTAGGCAGGGATCATCAGCGGCATGGCGAAACAAGCAAGTGAGCAGCAGCCGACAATCTCGACCGTCTTTAAACGCTGCTGCTGCGTCTTCTGCAATACCGATCTCTGCTGGACACAAGCGGGATCGAGGCCGCGGGGGGGGGGGGGGGGACATGCTAGGAGGAAGGGAGAGGAGGGGAGTGATCGGATTATTTCGGCAGGGAGTCGAGCTGCGGTTAGCAGCTAAGTGCCCGGGGAGAATGCGCGCGAACGGGCTGGGTTCATAGCTGCTGGCGGGAGCCGCGGGGCGCCCGAAGGGTAGGCAGTCCCGTCCGACTGCCGTGCTCGGCGGGACGGCCTACCCTCCGGGCGGCTCCCAGCGGCAGACAACCGCCCGGAGGGTAGGCTGACCCGCCGAGCACAGCTGTTCGACGGGATTGCCTACCACCCAGGCGGTGTGCTGGCCGATTTTTCAACTGATTGTTCGGGGAAACGACCAGTATGTTTTCTTTTTTTTCTTTTTGGCAAACTCGACTGAACAATTCCAGGCCCATTAACAGCCGTGGCCGGGCCGATTTCATGTCTCCTCCACAGTGCTGCCGCAGCTGCCGCAGCTGCCGCAGCTGCCGCCGCGCCCCCAAAAAGTCGCCAGTCAGTTCCCTGCCATATTTCTTCCGGCGCAGTGGCCCGTCGGCATCGCAAACAACAGAAAGCCCTCCCGCAGAGGGCAAGCGCGGGCATAGCGCGGGCACGCGTCTTCTGCTCTGGCCCTCTGTCACTCCCGCGCACGGGCGCGGACAGAAGTGAGCGGGAGCGAGACAACGAGATAAAGAGAGAGAGAGAGAGAGGACAAATGAAAGGCAATGAGCAGGCGGCAGCAGAGGCCGGGTGGTCAAAGACGGGACAACCACCCCCCGCAGAGAACACGGCGCCACACACCACCGGAGCGACCGGTACGCATCCTATGCCGCGGTCCTGAGCTTCTCCACACGGCGTGTCGCTCTCTCACTCTCATCCTCTTCTTCTTCTTCTTCTCCCTCTTCCGCGACGACGCCAAGGCCGACGCACCTGCCCGCTTCACACGCCACGGAAAAAGGTGAAGTATGAGCAAGGCCGGTCCGCTCCGCGTGTGTGTGTGTGTGTGTCACGAGACGGACGACCCGGGGAGAGGAGGAAACACGGACAGGGAATGAAAGAGAGAGGAGGGGGAAAGAGAGAAATGGAGAGAGGGAAAGAGAGGGAAATGGAGAGAGGGAGAGAGAGAGAGAGAGAGAGAGAGAGAGAGAGAGAGAGAGAGAGAGAGAGAGAGAGAGAGAGAGAGAGAGGAAAAAAAGAAGACGCAGAGACGGTGTGGAATGCCTGGCCGAGCCGGACGCACTTCCAGGAACGGCCGACCCGACCCGGTCGCCGCGAGGTGCGCGAGGAATCATTTCTTCGCAAATACCGCGCTACATGCCGCGCGGACACCGCGCAGCCAGTTCACTTCTGCCCCCCCCCCCCCCTCTTTCTCTCTTTCTCTCTCTTTCCCCCCCCCCCCTCGATGTTCTCACACACACAATCGCGCACTCGCTCGCACTCGCAGTAGTGGAGGGACCACCCGTGGCAACGATAGGTAGCGCACGCACACGCACACACACATGGCACCGTCCAAACACGTGATAAACACATGTGATTCACCTGGGCGATGCCGACACACACACACACACACACACACACACACAAGCACACACACAACGACATCATCAGTGTTGTTCCCGAACAGAGCGCGTCCACCTGTTCCCAGCTGCGATCCCTCCTGTAAAGCGATGCCACACTGATAAGCAGATAAAAGAAAAACAATTCCCACCCATGACGAGAGAGCGGCCTAACCACACGGCCAGCGTGCCTGCCTGCCTACTAGGTGTCAGCTGGCAGCGACAGAAATCCCGCACCTAGTGCGCGATGTAACCTATAGGCAACCTATTCGACGGATCATGAACCTGAACTCATTGCCTATTAATGTGGCAACACTGCTCCTGCCGCCAGTCTGCACGGTCCACTGCGGAGGCACTGTGTGTGTGTGTGTGTGTGTGTGTGTGTGTGTGTGTGTGTGTGTGTGTGTGTGTGTGTGTGCGTGTGCGTGTGTGGCCCCCGTTCCGTCTAACCTCAGCCCCCAACAGCTGAGGCTCTTGTTGAATCAACTATATCAACTAGCCGACGCCGCGCTCGCCTGCTTGCCCAAGGCGCGTAGAGAGTGCCCAGCACCATCGACCGCACGCACACGCGCGCGCACACACACAGGCACGCGCGCACACACACACAGGCACACTTGCATCTGGCCTATTTCTCATACTCGCCTGTAGGGCCCATACCAGATGTTAGGTTATCACCAAGTTGCGGGGCGGCTGCTGTGCTGCGCTCTCTGTCTGTCTGTCTGTCTGTCTGTCTGTCTGTCTGTCTGTCTGTCTGTCTCTCTCTCTCTCTCTCTCTCTCTCTCTCTCTCTCTCTCTCTCTCTCTCTCTCTCTCTCTGTCTCTCTCCCCTTCTCTCCCTCTCTGTCTCTCCATCTCTCTCCGGCGCATTTTCGCCATCCGCACACAAGCAGAGTGCTTGAGCCGGTCCGGTTCACCGTACAGGAGAAAATAAAATGTCTTCGGTGTCGCAGCGGTGCTCATAGCGCGCTCCTTACAGCCCCCTCCGAACGGGCCGCATGGAATAGGAGGGAAGTGGAGACTCATGCTCTAGAGGGCCATCGATATACCTATCGATACGAGCGATCCCAACTTCGATACGTTGTAATCGCCCTCTGCTGCGACACCATAAACCCCACTCGAGAGGACGGGGATAGAAAAAAAGCGAGAAAGAGGATAAAAACCTGTACAATCCCTCACCGGTGGCGAGGCGGGCGGGGCTGCAGCAGAAACCCGTTTTATGGGGATCCTCACCTGAAACAGCAGACAGAAAAAAAGGGTCAGAGAATTAGCAATTAATGCAGGGGAAAAAAACGAATCGCGCTGACATGGCACAACTGGTACACAATGGTACTGCTGCGGGAAATAGAGTTTTGCGCCGAGCACGCCTGCCTGCCTGCCTACCCCTGCCCCGGCTCCATCTTTTCAATTTCCTCCCTATTCGGAAAGAGAGCGGCAAACGGGGACCTGGAGGACACTGCTTCGTGCGGGGATCAGTGTGGAGGGTGGTTGGCGGTAAGGGTAGGACCACCAGGAGAGGGAAAGAGACAGACAGACCAGAGAGAGAGAGAGAGAGAGAGAGAGAGAGAGAGAGAGAGAGAGAGAGAGAGAGAGAGAGAGAGAGAGAGAGAGAGAGAGAGAGAGAGAGAGAGAGAGGGGGGGCGACGGAGTGGCGGGAAGCCAAGGAGTGACAGAGAGAGCACGATTCCAGTCGCGGCTGTCCAGTGTCTTTGTTACGCCGGCCCACATAAAGCAGCAGCCAAAGGGACACCGAGATGATAAAGCAAAACGAAAACAGTTAGGCAGGGACAATCCTGACAAAAAGCGTGTGTGCGCAGGGCTTAGGGATCGGGCCGCCAACCCGTGGTGCGCTGCGCGTTATAAGCGCTTTCATAAGGCCGCGAGAATCGCCGCGGGAAAATAAAAAAAAAATATTAAAAATGACAGCTCCTACTGTGCCGGCCAAAACAAGCAGCTTTGAATGAGGCGGACAGGAGAACACGATCCTTAATTACCTTTTCTTTTGCCTTTTGAAGAAACTTTACCTCCTTAACCATTTTATCCTTTCTTTTCGGCTACTGCCGCTGTTACAGACCTCCCATACCAACTCTCTCTCTCTCTGTCTCTCTTTCTACATCCTCGGGCCCTCTCCTCACCCCTTCGGTACACCACGCCGTGTGCCCGAGAGGCGTGGCTCCCCGCCAGTCTGCACACATGCACATGCGCGCGCACACGCACACACACATATACACAGACACACACACAGGCACACACACACACAAGGCCAAATACACAAGCGTGCACATTAGCACTGTTTATGTCGCAAATAAAACGTGCTGCGTTCGAGGACCTGTTTTTCAAGGACCCGTTCTCATCCTGCGCGCCGTCAGGTCGTAGACCTTCCCTGCAGGACACGGGCGCCGCGGGGCAGCGCCGCCGCGAGGGACACGAGAAATACGTTTCAAAAATATGATATAATCTGTTCGAGCCAGAGCAGGAGTATTATAAATGAGCGAGCATTCGGGCAGACCGCACAGTGTTTGAGCCCGCAGCAGCACCGATGCCCCTGAAGACTCTCCCGTTCCACTCGAGTGTCCTTTGCGGCGAAAAGGGGCCAAGAAAGAGATACGGACGGGCGATCGAAACTACGCGGTCAGTCCAGCGGAATATCGTCTGCGGGAAGTGGTCCGAAAGCGCTACGCATGACGCGCGACCTTCGTAATGAACAGACAAAAGGGAGAGGGAGAGAGAGCGAGAGAGAGAGAGAGAGAGAGAGAGAGAGAGAGAGAGGGAGAGAGAGAGGGAGAGAGAGAGCGAGAGAGAGAGAGAGAGAGAGAGAGAGAGAGAGAGAGAGAGAGAGAGAGAGAGAGAGAGAGAGAGAGAGAGAGAGAGAGAGAGAGAGAGAGAGAGAGAGAGAGAGAGAGAGAGAGAGAGAGAGAGAGAGAGAGAGAGAGAGAGAGAGAGCGAGAGAGAGAGAGAGAGAGAGAGAGAGAGAGAGAGAGAGAGAGAGAGAGAGAGAGAGAGAGAGAGAGCGAGAGAGAGAGAGAGAGAGAGAGAGAGAGAGAGAGAGAGAGAGAGAGAGAGAGAGAGAGAGAGAGAGCGAGAGAGAGAGAGAGAGAGAAGAGAGAGAGAGAGAGAGAGAGAGAGAGAGAGAGAGAGAGAGAGAGAGAGAGAGAGAGAGAGAGAGAGAGAGAGAGAGAGAGAGAGAGAGAGAGAGAGAGAGAGAGAGAGAGAGAGAGAGAGAGAGAGAGAGAGAGAGAGAGAGAGAGAGAGAGAGAGAGAGAGAGAGAGGAGTGGGGTCGCTGGTGGAAACAAGAGCCAGACAGAAAAAGGAATGTCGATAGTGCGAGCGAGAGGCCCGTTCGATCTGAGAGAGAGCACGCAGTCGCGGCTCGCAGCCAGGTGGATTTCACAGATGAGCGACCAGTGCGAGGGCTCTGCTGTGCGCGGCAGAGCCGCAGCTCGTACTACTGCAGCGTCATCCAGCGCCGCCTTCACAGAGCGAGAGGCACGACCAAGCAGCTCGGATCATTTCGCAAGTGTGCGGAAATGTTGAGACAATTTCCAAGAGGGGGAAAAAAGTTTTTTTTTTTTTTCCAGGATCGGTCTGGAACAACGCTCTGGTGTGCGTGCAGATTGTCGGCAGAGGACCCGCAGCGCCGCTGTCCCGTTATAGGTCTGGTCGGAACACGGCGACTAGCCCAGTCTAGCCGAGCCACTCGGCAGCGCCGAGGGCCGAGCTGCGGCCAGCAATCACTGCATTAAGCCAATCAGCTGATGAATGTGCGCTAAGCGCGGCGCGACCTCTGCCCCGAGCGCGGGTTCGAACACCGCCAGAGTAGCCACATATGCTCGCTGCTTCCGTATACCACTCGGCACCAAAACGCATCCGGAACTTTGTTTTTTCACGCATAACGTTTTAGTTTGCACGGGACGCGAGGAGTACACCACCGGAACAGACTGCGCCAATCACCACCTCTATGCGGCCGCGGGTTCGAACACTACCGCCTGCAGCACAAGAATTGTTTCTGCCTTCCTCTACCCTTTTTTTATTTTCGAGCTCGTTACACGTCCTCGCTGATCCCCTCCTGAACCAGGCGGCCGAGACGCGTCCAGCCAGCGGCTGCAGCACCACGCCAAGGCACAGGAAACGGACGAAACTAATCAGCGCACCCCTCCGCCCCTCACGGCCCCCCGCGGCCCCCGCCGCCCCCCGCGGCCCCCGCCCGCTGCCGAGACCTAGGCGGCTCCTCACTGGCCGCTCCTCCTCGCTCTCAAACACGGAAAAGAAATAAAACAGAGGAGAAGGGGGGAAATACTCCCGTCTGCCCTGTGGAAACCAGACTGGGGAGCGCCTGCCAGTGCCGGGGTAGGCCAGCCCGCACGACACGCGTGCGTGCAGGAGCCGTGGTTGCCGACCCAGCGGGCGCCGTGTTGACCGGGGTCCACAGCGTGGGCCGTGAGTCTTCTGCGGCGCCCACACACCTCCCTAGCGTGCGCCCAGCCCAGCTACGGGAGCAGCAGCGGTAGCAGCGGCAGTGGTGGCAGTGGTGGCAGCGGTAGCAGCGGCAGTGGCAGTGGTGGCAGCGGCGCGTCTCTGGGGACCGCAGCCTTGCGCCACAAGGGGGGAAAAGGAGGGAAGAGGGCGCTGGAATCAAGGCGCGGAAGTCCCCTCCTCGCCACCCCTTTGGACTCTGAAAAAGAGTGCACCACACGCGCGCGCGCACACACACACAAACACACACACATACATACGAGGTGGAGATGGAGCGCGCGGCGCGCGCACACACAAACACGGGCTAGACACGTACAAAGCCGACGCTGAGCCGGAGTACTGCGCACACACACACGCACACACACACACACACACACACACACGCGCGTACATGCGAGACACATAGGGCCGCAAATTCCGTTTTAATTGGGGGCTGGACCTGCAGTAATGGCGTGGCGCGACGCTGCCCCGCCCCCAGCCACCCCCGAGTCTGACCGTCCGCCCGCCCGCCCGCCTGTCTGTCTGTCTGCCGGGCGCACCATACGCACACAACGTCGGCCCGACCATACTGTAAGGCCGACCGACCGAAAATCAGGGCCCAGCCCAGCCCAGCCCAGCAGCGAGCTAGCAGGGACAGAAGGAGGCCTACCAACTCCGCGCTGCTAAATCCCCCGGGCGCCGCGTTCGGAATAAACACTTTGGCCAGGGCTCCGGAGAGCGACAGAGAAAGAGAGGGAGGGAGGGAGAGAGAATGAGAGAAAGAGAAGGGGCAGTATGCGCTGTGCGGCGGAGCGACAGAGACGGAGAAGGAATAAGGCCGAGAGGGGAGGGCGGCGAGTTTCGACAGGGTCGACGCGCAGAAACGCTCCTTCGGAAGCCTCAAACTGGCCGCTGAACGGAATGTCACGGAGCGGCAGCGCCGGCAGCGCCGGGCCTTCAAAGTTGGTATGCTAGGGGCGTTGTCGCCGCGTCCGGCTGGCCGGCAAACCCGGGCCGGAGGCAGCGGGGGCAGCGGGGGCAGCGGGGGCGTCGGGGGCAGCGGGGCAGCGGGGGCACGGCACAGCAGCCTCGGCACCCCGAGCTCTGCCAGTCAGCTCTTGGCAGCACCACGCTGATTCTGCCGTTTCCGATCCAAGCGCCCCATCGCAACAGCAGGGCGGTCCACGAAATCACAACGTCTAGTCAGGTCTACGGTGAGCTTTTCAGGCGGGAAATGGGAAAGATGTGACTCGGGAGTAGACTAGGGGTGGTTCTCAAACCTAGACACGAAATTTTCTTCAATTTTTTCAATAAAATTTATTTTTTTCGCGAAAGCCTCCCTTTCCCAGACAGCCAAGAGTGCCACTGAAATTTTTCATTCCCTTCTTGGAATTTTTTTTCCTCAAAAACTTCGAGTCCCTATCGACCGAAATGAGGCGGTGTGGCCATGACTGTGTTAGTGCCCTCGGTGGTTTCGTTGCGTGGTTCATGGACTGCGGTCGGGCGCGGCAGGCCCAGGCAGACCCCGCCTGTCCGCCTCGCCGTCGGGAACCCGACGCTCCGGAGTTGATCCCTGGCGGGGACCCAGGCCGCCCCCGATGAGGCCGCGAGCCCGATACGGCCGACGACAACCCCCCGGCGGCCCCACCAACAAATACGGGCCGGGGTGGATCCTCATTGGGGCCGGGGGGGGGGGGGGGGGGCAGCCCAGGCCTTCAGTGCTGCGTCTCTCTAATCCAGCAGGCGACTTCCATCTATATAAAGGCCTCGAGCGCGTGACCCCCCCCCCCCCTCTCTCTCTCTCTCTCTCTCTCTCTCTCTCTCTCTCTCTCTCTCTCTCTCTCTCTCTCTCTCTCTCTCTAACCACCACCACCGCTCCACCGGGACGGACTGATTTGGCCTCCGCAAAGCCTTGGTCACATTCACTCCCAACGATACGGACGTCTACTACAAGGCATCCGCTGTATTTACCTCGCGTCCTCCTTCAGGAGGACGCCAGACCCGCCTCTCTCTCTCTCTCTCTCTCTCTCTCTCTCTCTCTCTCTCTCTCTCTCTCTCTCTCTCTCTCTCTCTCTCTCTCTCTCCTTCCCTGCCCCAAGTGCAAAGTTAACAGCGAAACCACAAGGAGTGATGCTGTGCGTCAAAAATATTGCGAAAAATTTCAAAATCAAACAAACTGTGGCAGTTTCTTTCTTTTCAATTAATAAAAAAAAAAACAATTACCTGACTATCACGACCGCTTTATGCAGTATCACTCAAGGGGGACCGTCGCAAAAATTTTAGAAGGCTGCAAATTGTGGCCCAAGGTAATCTGGGGAAACAAGGAACAGTGTGGGGACGAGAGACGCGTTTAGCCGGGCGAACTGCCATCAGCTAATGAGCCGGAGTCCGCACCGGTTCCGCGCCGCTGCACCCGGAGGAGCCCGGAGGAGCCCGGAGGAGCCCGGAGGAGCCCGGAGGAGCCCGGAGGAGCCCGGAGGAGCCCGGAGGAGCCCGGAGGAGCCCGGAGGAGCCCGGAGGAGCCCGGAGGAGCCCGGAGGATAGCACTGCCGGAGCCACAGCCGGAGCGCGGCGCGGCGCACCTCGGCCCCAGAAACTCCGCCACCACCTCCACGAGTTGACTCCATTAGAGCTTCATGATTTGAGTTTGCGCGCGCCGGCAAACTTCGCCGCCGTGCAAATCCCTCCCACCTGCAGTGTGTATCGGCACCGGTGGTTATCCCACGGGCCGCGTTGCGCTATGTGCACTTTCACAAATTCGTTTGTCTGTTTGTTAACAACAGATAATAATGAGCACAGATAGGTGGAAAGGTAGCCATGTTTATTCTTTTTCAAAAGAAAGTGTATATGAAAAAGTTATTTTAGACGATGTCATACACGAAGGGGTTGGCGCGGGCATTTTATGCACCCCGTGTTCCCCGACAACACACTGGACATTTACATACCGTAGGGCAGGCCGCTCTCAGGTCTTTACGACGCGGCGGCGGGAGAGGGGAGGGGGCAAGTTAGGCCGGCCAAACTTTTTCCTCCTCCTCCTCTGCATGACATCAAGCAATTGAAAATTCTGCATGCATAACAGGGATATTTCAAATACTGGAGGGGGAGGAGGCCATGCCTTATGCATGAGCATTGTTAGCGTGTAAGGGCGAAGGAGTCATGAAGCGGGCGGTATGGATTTAAATGGTCGGAAACATAAACGCGAACGCGTATTAGCGGACGAAAAGGATGGCGAAATGACACAGCTACGCCGCCACGCCACGCCCCCGCGCACCACGGCGCGCGACAACCAGCATTCCCACGTGATTAGATCACGTTGAATAATTAAGCCGCGCAATAATAATTAATCCGAGGCTAATTTGGCGCGCGGAAGAGTTCATCTGTCGCAAAGCAGATCTAGCAGCAGCGGCGGCGGCTGCAGGCCTCCTATGTATCCTTTAGCGAAAATTTACTCGGGCGACGACAAACTGAAACACCGTCGCTGACGGCCACCGCACACACACACAAACACAAACTGCCCCCCCCCCCTCCCCCAACCACGACCACACCCAAGAGGGACGCTGCCAACGACCACATAGTGCGGTGTGCCCGGCGGGGGCGGTGGGGGCCCGTGTGTGTGTGTGCGTGTGTGTGTGTGTGAGCGAGATCGTTGCGGCGACACCTTCGACATCATTAGCCACTCGCCCCACAAACTCCTATTTTCTGCCCCGGCAGTTACCTTAGCCCTGAGTGTGTGTGTGTGTGTGTGTGTGTGTGTTGGTGACCCTGCCGCGGTAAGAAACAGCTGACTGCTGTGCCGCCCCGGCCGACCTCGCCCCTTCAGCGCCCCCCTCCCCTTCACCTGGGCGGGCGGCGGCGGCGGCGTGGCGGAGCGGCGGCGCTCCTTACACTGTTGCCAGCTTGGATTTCACGCGAATCCACTTGACTTGCAGCGCGGTGCGGTGCGGTGCGGTGCGGCGCGGCCGGCGGCTGGCTGACTGGACTCGGCCGACTCGCCTCTCGGCGCACGGCTCCGCGTCACGCATCCGATCCCCCCCCCCCCCCCCCCCCTCCGTCTCACTCAGTCCGAGCTCTTGGTGACCACAACGACAGTGTGATCACCAAACCCTGTGGTCGCCGCACACCTGCCGGCCAGAGAGACCTCCCCTCTCATCACCTGACAACGTCTGATAAAAGCTAATCAAGTCCCATTCGCGCTGCTGTTCCGTTTTGCGGTGACAGTCCGGGATTCCCATGATGTGCTGTCGCTCATGTTCAGACGGGGTTATCATCTGTGTGACCAGTTGGGTGCTCTGCAGCTGCAGCACAGCAGCACGGATCCGCACGGATCCCACCCGACCACCGGGGGATCCTCCTCCAGCCCAGCAGCACGGATCCCCCTCCAGCCCAGCAGCACGGATCCTCCTCCAGCCCAGCAGCACGGATCCCCCTCCAGCCCAGCAGCACGGATCCCCCTCCAGCCCAGCAGCACGGATCCTCCTCCAGCCCAGCAGCACGGATCCCGCTCCAGCCCAGCAGCACGGATCCCCCTCCAGCCCAGCAGCACGGATCCCCCTCCAGCCCAGCAGCACGGATCCCCCTCCAGCCCAGCAGCACGGATCCCTCTCCAGCCCAGCAGCACGGATCCCCCTCCAGCCCAGCAGCACGGATCCCCCTCCAGCCCAGCAGCACGGATCCTCCTCCAGCCCATCAGCGCGGATCCCACCCTCCGTGGATCCCCCTCCGGCGCATCTTGAGCAGGGCGCGGCACGAACGCCCACCCGAGAACGGGGCCGCGCCGTCTCGAGCGAGTGACCCCCTACGGGGCCCCCCGCAAGGGTGCGTTTTATTTTCCACACGTAGCGCCCCGCGGAACTGGAGCGAAATCAGATACCGCCGCGGGCGGCCCAATACCAGCCCCCCCCCCCCCTCTCCTCTCCCCGCCCCCGCAGCCTTGGACTTGGTAATCGCTGCGAACACCGCTTTTCCGCTTACTTGCAGCGCGGGTAACCGCGCTTTGCATAACTCGAGGAATATATCGCCATATGCGAAACTCGATAGAGAAAGTAGTGCAAATTCGATCCTATTTTTCCCGCTTCGGTAAGGCCTCTAGCCGTGTCACCGTGCTTGCAGTGCACCGCAAAAAGAACCCCTCGATTGGAGTCGCATACATTCTTTTGGTGTGCAGTAAGCGCAGCACGCTTGCAGGGGGGGGGGGGGCTCCATTTCAGTGCAATCCCGACGCTGGGATAGAGAAGCGCCGCCCGCTTCGGGTAGACGACGATGACCGGATTGAAAAGGTATACATGGATAGAATGCCAGCGACACGCCAATGGGACGGCTGCTACCAAGGGCGAAAGACCCTCCCCACTCAAAGGCTGCGGCGGGGTCCTTGGGCGACCGGGGGGGGGGGGGGGTTGCTTTGGCACGGGGGCTTTCGGACCCACATAGCGAGTTTATGGGGCATGAATAGAGCTTTCCACATTCAAATGGCGCCCGCCTGTGTACGTGGTAGCCATCGAGGCCCCCTTGGGGACGGAGGGCCTAGCTCTACTCACTCCAGTGTATACCTAATAAAAAATCGACGAAAGTTTCGGCAGCGCGCAGGCCGATATGATTCCCCTATGTGTTGTGCGTCGCTGTCATCAGCTGATGCACCCATAATAGAGGTTTCCAATGAGACCTGAAAACGGAAGCTGAAGAACAAAAACAATTCCAGGCCGGCAACTCTAGTAGACAGGTATGAGAAACGTGAATGGCGTTTCGAGTGGATTTGGAGGAAAGGCTCCATATTTGGCGCGGCGCTTTGGCATCACTATTGCTCATACCTGCCCTAGAGAGTTTTCGTTCTGGAAGTGTTTTTGTTCTTCAGGCTTCCGTTTCCAAGTCTCAACAGAAGCCCCTGTGTGCCGGATGATGGCTCCTTTCGCACGCCAGCGCTCCTTGAGCACACGCGATGTCGCAGCGGCTGCTGCGGCGGCGCTCTGTTGCTGTTGTCGTCTGCTGTTGTCGTCTGCTGCAGGCGCCGGTGGCCACAAACCTTTGCAGCCTATCTTTATGGCCCAAGCGTTCTCCCATAAAATGTGCCGCCATGATAGTCCGAGGCATCGACGCCAAGCCCTATCAATAAAGAAGGGCCGGCTGCTCATCTCAAGGCTAATGGCTGGGCCGTCAATCCGGTTAAAAAGCAGCCAGAAAAAAAAAATGATGAATTTTCCTTTCGCGGCGCCCAGAGCTTTCCTTTTTTTTTCTTTCATATTTTTTCCCCATCTCTTGGCGTGCCTTTTTACCTTTTTCTTCTTCTCGATTCCTCCAGCACCCCCTCCATCCCCAATTCCAGCACCCGTCTTTTTTTATCGCGAGGCAGACGAAACGTGGTGGTGGCTAGGGGGCTGGAGGGGGGGAGGGGGACTGGAGCGTCGCTGGAGCATCGTTGTAATGTTTTACTGGCCTGTGTTCTTGCGCCTTGTGCATATTTACGATGACTGCTGGAGACTGATGGCAAGGTTAGGCCACGGCGCCCCTCCCTTACCGCCATTCTTTCTTGCTGCTCGGAAAGAATACTTCAGCTCAGAAAATCCTTGAACCTAAATACAGTCGTTTTCTGCGGGTAGGTGGGTGGTCAGAAAACACGTACAAAAAATTGTCTGGAAAAGGGTCAAGTTTCCAGCCCATTTTCTCGGAACCCGTATTTTAGTACAGCCCCCTCCTGCTCATGTAGCACAGCTCCGTCCCGACGTCGCCCCTCGTGTGGCTGTCTTCTGAGGGTTGGGTTCGTGAAACGGATACACCACCACGGGGCTACCAAACAACATTACACCACCACCACCTCCACCACGACCGTCATCAGGCAGGCGATATAGTACACAAAACCATGCGGAGCCTATCGAACAAACTTTCCCTTCAGGAGCCCCCCTCCTCCCCCTCCGAGGCCACGCCCACACAGACACACACGGGGGAGGTTCGCGCTGCCTGCACTCACAAACCGGCGCGGGTTTACAACCACACAAAACTTGCAACGGTACAGTATGTAACTAGGCGTTCGTGTTGACATTTTAACTCGCGCCAAAAAGTTTTCAACTTTGGGAAAAAAAAGACGATATCCAGAACCTGCTTTACCTCTAAACCCTCTGCTCGGTTCCGTCCCTCAATAGAGTAATCCCGGAGCAGCCCGAAACGGAAGTTAACCGTCGTAACGAAGAAACGTAAGGGCGCTGGACGACAGACGACGAGGCATCGAGTGATTTGGGAAGAAGAGCGCGGGTTCCAGAAAAAGCGGCTTCCCATACTTCTCCAGCGTTTTTCTTCTTACTGACGACTTCTCGCTTCCGTTTCGAGCTTTTTCGGAGTACTCTATTGGCCCGTGTGTCGCAACAACGACAACAACAGCAGCAGCAGGCGATGGCAGCGGGTCACAGCGCTGATGCGCCCGCTGCGCCTCACATCACGAGGCGTAATTGAAAAATCAGCCGTCATTTCGGCCCACCGGCTCCGACGAAGGTCACGACACACACACACACACACACACACACACACACACACACACACACACACACACACACACACACAGAGTGGCTAAGCGATGTCCCATCTCAGTCGTGAGGTCTTCGGTGCGCGTACAGCACGTCCCGTTCCTCACGTTTCCAGCAGCGCGCCGCACACAGTCCGCTGCCCGATCGATCCCGACCCGAAAATATGTAAATAACCCCACACAAACAACATTTCATACGGACACTGAATAAAGAGCCTGTGTTGATCGCATTGCTATAATTTTGTGCTCTTTAGTTCTGAATGCTATCAACAATCCGCACAGTACCAATCCAATGAGACTTCGAAACAAAAAACACCTCCAGACCGGAAGCTCTCGAGAGCAGGTATGGGAAATATCGATGCACAAGCGCCGCGCCAAATATGGGAACTAACCTCCACATTCACCTAAGACGCCATGCAAGTTTCTCATACCTGTCTTCGAAAGTTTCCGGTGGCTATTCTTGTGCTTCAACTTCCGTTTCGAAGTCTCATTGGAAACCTCTATTCGTTATATGCGGACCGTCGCGGGCATGAAGCCTCAAATGACGATCGCATGCGGAGATGGATGGATGGCTGTACCGTCAAACTGGTCCGACCAGGAGGGAATCCGGTCCTGTCCTGTGTCTTCCTGTGTCTGTGAGCCCCGCGCCGCCACGCCACGCCACGCCACGGCCCCGAGCGTCCGTCTGTCCGTCCGGGCGGTGAGATCCCGGTCCTGAGGTGCCATGGGCGTGCCATGGGCGTGCCATGGGCAGGCTGCAGGCCCCATGGGCTGCCACAGCCTGCCATAGGCTGCCATAGGCGGGACCGGCCGGCCTAAGCCCAGTGGAGACTTGGCAAGAACGCGCCAGGTCGCCGCGTTGCGCCGCGCAGCGGCAGCAGCAGCAGCAGCAGCAGCAGGCAGCTGGCGGCACTGCATGGACGCGTGCTAGCGACTGGCTAGCGCCTGGCTAGCGCCCAGTCACCTCAGCTCCCTACACGGCACACGCCGCGCCACGCACTAGTGGCGCCCTCTCACGTCCGTCACACTGCGACGACCCTATATGAAACGGACGGAGGATATCATCAGCGAGAGCTAAGCCTTCATAATTCCGCGGAACGCGGTGCGGCGGTGCGGGCAGATACTCCTCGTCGAGCAGTAACTCAGAAGCGTTTCCGTTCCCGTTTCTCATTGGAAGCGTGCCTACTAACACTAATTCCCCCAGCAAAATTTTAGTTCTCAGAACAAAAAATTAATACTGCTTGTCTGGATATCAACAGAAAATTAGTTGCGACCACTCATCTTTTTACTCCGCGTGTATAATTAAGGTAGTAAATAATATTTATCCGACGTCGTTGTGGTGATATTTTTTCCCCGCGCGCAACACTTCTTCGGGACGCGTGGTTTGGTTTCGGCGGGCAAGGCTGTGACGTAAGGCGCGCAGCCGGGCCGGGCCGGGCGGAGCTGGCGGAGCGGGAGCGGGCGGCCTGGCCTGAGCCGGCCGACCTTCCAGCGCTGCGCTGGTGTCGTATCTGGGCCACACAACAGGACCCGCCGGCCCACACAGCGTCACACTTGTGACACCTCACTTGTGACACACTCGTCACACTTGTGACACGCTCGTCACGACGGCGGTGGTCCGTGATGGTACCGCGGGCGAATGCCGGCTGACCTGTGCCGTCCGCAAAGCCGCCGCTGAAACGTGACCACGCATTGCTGTGACAAACGTTGTTACGCCGTCGTGACGAACGCCGGCGCCGGAGGCGTGGGACTTTAGTGGGAGAACTCCACCAGACGGCCAGCTGACGGCCACACGGGAAAACGGCCACATCCGGCACACACACGCACACTCACACACACACACGTTGCTCTTACAGCCTGATTCGCTGACCGCGCTGACCAATCACAGCAGTGCATGCCGAGCCTCGTGACAGGGTGTGTGACACGCTGCAGGTGCTAGTCACGTGACTCGTCACGGCGCCTCTCGCTTGCCTCGCCGCCACACCTGCTAACCGCGCGTCCCTTCACCTGTCTGTCGCCCGCTGGGGCTCTGGGGCGAACGGACAGTAAAGGGCTCAGGCTGTCCGCTATCCGTCAGCGTGTTGCCAACAGTTCGGACCGAACCGCTGGCGCCCAGCTCCGACTCGCGGCGCCGCGACCAGTCCAGTCCAGCCGGACACTCCAGTCCTCCGGAGACTCCAGGCTCAGCTCTGCTCTGATGTTGTGCTGCCGTTGCCAACTTGCCCTTCCCAAACCCCGGCCGCGCCTCACAGCCCCGCGGGGGTCAAGTTCGACACTTCAACAGTCGTCGGCCGGCACAGACTGTCAACAAGCCGGAGGGAGCACCGGGCCGGGGGTTGGTCAGACTGGGCGGGGTGGCGGGGACCCGCCTGTCATTCCCTCGGCGACATCGACACCGCGGCAGGCCCGCCAACCCCCACAGCAGCACCACCAACGCATTCCGCAATTCACCTTTCTTGCCGGGAAGCCGGGTGTTTATCCGCACTGCGTCGCCGACGGGTTGTCAATATGTTTTTGTATCCAGAATGTTGGTATCACTGAGCACACCACACGCACGCACGGGGTTACACACTCCACCCCATGCCCGGGGACGCGGTTCGAGCCCCGGCGTCGTCGGTTCGGTTTTTCCGGCGTGAGCAGACCACGCGGTCCCGGTCGCGGCCGCGGCCACGGCGCACACGGAGCGGCTGGGCTCGGGCACGGACTCGGCGCGCGGCAACACCTCCCCCTCCGGAGTCGCGGACGCTACTGCCGCCGTCCCAACCCGTAACCCGTCTGCCTGCTGCCTGCCGCTGCTGCCTGCCGCCAGTGCCGCCTGGCCTGCCTCCCCGCCGCCTCAATGGAATGGAGTCGAGTCAAGTCGGCTCGCGGCCGCCCAGTCAGGGCTGCCGGTCAGGCAGGCGGTGAGGGGAGGGGTGGGGCGGCCAGGCCGAGCTGGCGGCCAGCCGGGACGGGACGGCCACTCCCCCTCCACGCCACCCCCGTCCCGTCCCGTCCGCCCCTCTCCCCCTCTGGCGCCTCGAGCTCTCTCTCTCTCTCTCTCTCTCTCTCTCTCTCTCTCTCTCTCTCTCTCTTTCTCCCCCGCCGACCGCCCCGCGCGCGCCCCTCGCCGACAAGCCGCGAGCCAGAAGAAGGAGCTTCGAGAGGAGCAAGGATGGCAGCATGCGGCCGCCGAGAAGTGCGAGAGAGACGCGCGGCGGCCAGCTGGGGCCGCTCCGTAAACGTGAGAGGCCTCCGTCTCCAGCTCCAGCCCAGCTGAGACCAGGCCCAGGGCCGGGAGGCCCTTCGCTATAGGGCCGTAGGGCGATGCGGCCGCGTCCGGAGAACACGGTGCCGCTATGCTCCTCGCTCTCTCTCACTCTTCGCATACGCCCGCACTGGAGCGACAGAGACGGATAGAGTCGGTTCGGGCCGCGGCTCACACTCACCGGGCGGCGTGCCGTGCCGCGTGCCGCAGGGCGACTGCAGCAACTGCAGCTCAGGGTCAACAGCCTCGCGAGGAGGTGCAGCCTGCAGCTGGCCGCGGGGCCGCGCGCTGGCCGAGCACATGGTGGCCGGCGGCAAGGATAGGCGACCCCGGGGCCTGGCCTCCAGTGGCCCCACCAGTGGCCTCTGCTGGCTGAGCTGGGCTGGATCACATCCCCGGACGCTGGACGTTCGCTGCCTGGTCTTTTCGTGCTCCGCGCAGCCAGCAGCCACGAGACAAGGCTCATGATCGGTCTTTGGCTCTGCTGTGTGTCCGGAGCACTGCCCATCAGCCGTGAGTGTGAGTGAGTGAGTGAGTGAGTGTGTGTGTGTGTGTGTGTGTGTGTGTGTGTGACTTTGAGCCCCGTTACCCGCTACCAACAGTTGGATCGACTGCTGCCGGAGTGTGTTGTGACCGCTACTGCTGGGACATTCTGTCTGCAGCACACTCTCTCTCTCTCTCTCTCTCTCTCTCTCTCTCTCTCTCTCTCTCTCTCTCTCTCTCTCTCTCTCTCTCTCCCCCCATTCTCCCTCCCTCAGTGCGAGCATGTCTGTCTCTCTCGTACACACACACACACACACACACACACACACGGCGAAGGGCACGCGAGGAATGCTCGTCACGCGAATGCGGAGAGTAACTCCGTGTACTGCGTGGCCAACAGGTGACGGCAAGGAGGGTAAGGGCGCTGCCGCCGGGCGCGGCCGGCTGTCCATTTATTCCATCAAGCCGCGGGTTCAAATACCGCGCCGTCTGCGATAAAGCGGAGGAAAACTGTGTTTGGAGGGCGGCAGAGGCCCTTATGGGAGCCCCCACACCCCTCCTCCCCCGGGGGCTAACCCAAGCATGTCAATTCGAGGGGGGTCGGATCACGAGATTTGGCTGTGGGAGGACAAACAGCGCGACGTCCCCGCAAAGAGGCTTTGGGCCTGTGGGGGATGCTGATCCATGCCCCCAGCAGTGCGGTGCGGCAGTGGTGCGGCAGCGAGCACGTGGTCGGAGAGGGGGATGCCGGGGGGGGGGGGGGGGGGGGGGGCGATGCGTTCAGCCAGGTCCGCTACGGCTACTCCCTCCAAAACTAATATAATCCTGCTAGAGATCCCCTTGGGAGCCCTTGAAGCTGCTGAATCGCAATGCTTGCGCGCGAAGGCCGAGTACGTATCCACCATCCAATTGAAATAGTAGCCAGTAGCATCTTAGCAGCCTGCCTGGCGACGCGCGCGGGTTCAAATACGACCGAACCCACGCGGTGGTTTTTTTTAATTTTTTTCCCCCGACGTCGCGGCGCTATGGTTCATCCCCGCGCGCTGTGTGTTACGGTTACGGGCCCTGCTCAGGGCTAGGCGTTGTGGCGCAGAGGGCGTTGCGTGACCAGAGCGCGGGCTGCCGGGGGCTGCCGGGGGCTGCCGGGGGCTGCCGGGGGCTGCCGGGGGCTGCCGGGGGCTACCGCGGGCCCGGGATCGATACCCGTCCGCTACCCGTTACTGCTGTACATTACATTGTGCCCCTTGCGCGGAGCGGACCACCGTGACGTCACACGTCACCTGCCATTTTTCCAACGCCGTGTCGGCGCGCGCGGGAAATCGATGCGCGTCAATTCATCGACGGCCAAAAATTTTACGAAAAAAAAAATCAATTTTATTGATGGTACGCCCGAAACGAAGGTTGAAACGAGTTCAAAAAGAACGGGTCCAACAGATTCGCTTTAAAAAAAAAAAAAAAAAAAAAAAACAGTCACAGAAAATCAAGAACAAAAATTTTAAGAAATTACCACTAAACTAATTTATTTCAAATTCAGGTCTCTTCGAAAATTTCCTCATACCTAATTTCCCTCTGGAGAGTTTTTTTTTTTTGTTGTTGTTTAGTTTTCAGAATCGGTGTTTTGGCAGACAACGCGCACAATTTTCTTTTCTTTTCTCAATACAGGGACGTCTATGACGTCGGAAATCTGGAACCGAATAACACCCTAAGCGCGTGAGACCGGTTCCGAAAGGGCCGACGGGGCTGCCGACACGGTGCCCAGGCCAGCAGCACAGCACAGTCGGGGCTGGCGCAGTATCGTACACCCTGCTGTCCCCTGGCTGTCCCAGCCAAGTTTGTTCGAAAATTAAGTTTGCCGCCGCGCGCGCTTCGCTAGTATCCCGGCCCGACGTGCAATAGAGAGACTTTTCCGATTTTGTGTGAGGAGGGAGGTGGCGGGGAGAATCCTGTGGGATTGTGTAATCCACAGAGTAGGATGAAAGGGCGTGTTGTGCTTCCCTTAAGGTACTGAGTCTTCCCTTTGGCGCCCCCTCACTCCGTGGGAGCCATCGCTTACCCTCCCGGGAAGGCCCCGCCCCCCCCTCCCCCCCGCCGCCCCCGGGTCCCCCCGCAGCTCGCCCCTGCCCCATGTTTATGCCCCTGCCGTTACTCGTGATTCTGGCCGGGATTGAACCCGCAACCCTCCGCACACAAACGACGCCCACCGCCCCCTTCCCCAGCACGCACCTCACGCACCGCCCTCTAGCACTTCATCTTTGCGCATCTCTCCTGAGGCGCGGGACATTTTAAGCCAAGAAGCCGCTCACACAAGGCGGAAATAACTTTTGCACTTCTTGTGCACCTCTTTGTGAATTTGGGTTCAATTTTTTTTTCTCGTTGAATTTTCTGATGAAATTATCTGATGATTGTTTTTTTGGGATGAAGTTGTGTGCGTGTGCGTTTTGTGATGAATTTTCTAGTGCAGTTTTGAGATGAAGTTTCTGACGCACTCTCTGATGAACCGTTCTGAATTTTCTGATAAATATATATTTTTTTGTTTGTTTTTAGAATTGTTTCCACATTTTAAGAGTAAGATTTTTGTGGACGAGTGTACACTTTTATCGCATAAAATCAGGTTGAGCTTGAATTTTCGGTGGACACTCGATGCCCAGAGATTTCTCAAACTTTCGTTCGACAGTGTACTCCGTGGAGAATATACGTCAACACCTGCTGCAAAGAAAGCAGTCTTCGCATCTCCGGAGGCGGCGGCGGCGCCTGGGCACAGCGCAGCAGTGCAGCAGAAAATAATCGTGCATTCGCGACTCGATTCGCGTGGCGCTCGCCTCAGAGCTTCTTCTCTTCAGCAGCTCCGCTCAGCTCCGCTCAGCTCCGCTCAGCTCCGCTCCGCCCCGCTCAGCCCCGCGCAGCTAGCGCCACCTACCGCCCCGTGCGCACACTCTCATTTCTTTGCCACGCTCGCTATCCTGTGCGCCTTCCAGCGTGTCTGCCTGCCTCTCGGGACAAATGAAATGTACCTCTAATTGTGGGCCAAGAAGTGTTGTTGGCCGCGCGCTTGTGCGATTCACGTCTGCTGCGTCTGATGCTGCTGGTGCTGGTGCTGCTGCTGCTGCTGCTGCTGCTGCTGCTGCTGCTGCTGCTGCTGCTGCTGCTGCTGCTGCTGCTGCTGCTGCTGCTGCTGCTGCTGCTGCTGCTGCTGCTGCTGCTGCTGCTGCTGCTGCTGCTGCTGCTGCTGCTGCTGCTGCTGCTGCTGCTGCTGCTGCTGCTGCTGCTGCTGCTGCTGCTGCTGCTGCTGCTGCTTCTGCTCAGCTTTGCCTGGGGCGGCGGTGCGGTACTGTGGCCCTGCTGTGGAGCTGCTGCACTGCCATCGTTGTCATCTCCAACTAGACGAGGAAAATTGCTTTGCTCGAAGGGGGATGGGGAGGGGGAGGGGGCGCTTGAAGGTGACAAGTAATACGGGATCTGGCTGCTGCGGGGGGCTGCGGGGGCCCGGGGGCCAGGACTTGAGAGGGAACGTCGCCGCCTGGCTGCGCCTGGCGTCGCAGCAGTCGACCCGTGAAAGTTGTTTAAATGCGACACTGCGCGGGGCACGAAAAGTTTTCGCGGTGCAAAACAGCGCCAACGGCAAGGCAGTGGCATGGCGTGGCAGGTGGGGGGGGGGGGGGGGTACAAGCAGTGACACTCACATACTGCAGCACGTAATATCTGGACGCCCCTTGCTGACGCCCCGGTGTCGTTACCCCCGAGGTGTGTGTGTGTGTGTGTGTGTGTGTGTGTGTGTGTGTGTCTGTGGGTGTGGCCCAGTTTCCAGTGTACTTGATCCACTGACCCGCGCACCCACGAGCCCGGCTGGCCCTGGCGTGTGCCGCGCTCCGTCCCTTTTCAATGCAGGACCCAGCTCCCGTAGACCCTGCTGCTGCTGCTGCTGCTGCTGCTGCTGCTGCTGCTGCTGCTGCTGCTGGTTGACATAATGTGATGAGCACGTGAATTTTTCATAGCGCGGGACGCCGCTCCCCGTACCGCCACCTACAACCCTCCGCTTCGTGACCGCTTGCCGACCTCCGAGAGAACGGGCCCAGGAGGTACTAGGCTCAAACACCTGCTCGATCGAACCTAATTCGTGTCCAAAGCGGTCATTTTAATTTTGCAGTAATTTCGCTGTCTTTGCATCTGGTCTCTCCAAGGACCCCGCCCCCGCTGGTCTCCCTCGGCCCGTGAGAACCCCCGCTGCGCAGACGTCACTCTCGTTAGTATTCATAAGACTGCCTTCGCTCGCCTTCGCTCGCCTTCGCTATGGCGAACTCGGAGACCACATCGGCACGTTTTTATGCGCGCCGCGCTTTTGCGGCTTTGTTGGAAACGTTAATTCTATTTTCGTTATTCATCAGAAAGGAACGAGAAAGAGAGCGGGGGGAGTGCGAGCGAACGCGAAGCGTGGAAGGATAGCGGAGAGAGAGAGAGAGAGAGAGAGAGAGAGAGAGAGAGAGAGAGAGAGAGAGAGAGAGAGAGAGAGAGAGAGAGAGAGAGAGAGAGAGAGAGAGAGAGAGAGAGAGAGAAGGGAAAGGTATTGACGCGAGGCGACTGTAGCAGACGACAAGCAGACGACGGGAGATGCACCGCGGTGGCTCGAACAACTCGAACCGACCAATTACGTCAACAACAGCCTTTTATGGTGATTGGCCGCGGAGGCGAGAGACTAGACGGAGCCCCCTGACACGGCGAGGCGGCCGATTTCAAACATCGGGCTGGAAGCACCCTCCTTGAAACAGAGCTTATTATCATAATGCCCACCGTGTATGTATGGGGGGTAGAACTTTCACTGTCGGTAATTCCGATAAAAGCTGTGTATTTGCGGGGTCTCCGAATTTATTTATTTTTGAGGGGAGGGGGGGGGGGTTAATAGTTGTGCGCCTTATTTGGACTTTTCAATTTTTTTCGATAGTTTTTGGAGCCTGAAATTAACTGAAACCAATTTTCTTTGAAAATGTTTCGAACGAAATTTTTTGAGAGTGTTGACTGAGCACACAGACGAAGGTTTCGGACAGGTGTATGCGCCGGGTCGGTTGGACATGAGATCACTGCTGAAGTCATGTGTTGATCTGTAAAATCAATAAGCCTTCCAGACACGGCCGAGGACAGAACGATGACGAGAGATTCAGCGGGGGCCTGGAGCCGGCCGGAGGTGGCCAGAGGCTGGCCGAAGGCTGCCTAGCAGGTTCTGCTGAGCTTGTTCGGCACCGGAGGCACGGACCGGAAGCCCGGAGCCCGAAGCCCACGGACATCATCCGGCAGCGGCAGGCCAGTGGCCGCGCGCGGCGGTGGTGATGCAAGCCGAGTCATGCGCCAAAGCAGCCAAAGCCTCATGAGCGCGCGTGCCACGGGGTGCCGCGGGTTCGAGTACCGGCTGCGCAGAAACTTCTCCTCACGGGAAATGAAAAGAGTCACGGCCATCGGCAGCCATCGGCCGAGCACGGCCCGCGGGGTATCTCCCGGAATGCCCCCTGCTCGGCCTTGAAGCAGGGGGCCCCGCCAAGACGCTGATCCCCGTGACGTACTTAGTGAACGGCTCCAGGCAGCGCTGCTCCGGAGCCCCGGGGGCCGCCGGGGGCCCCGCCGGGGGCCGGTGATGTCACCGACGGCGAGGTGTTTGCTGCCGGCGGCGCGGGCGTAGCCACGGCGCTGCCGCCGCCGGCCCTGACCTGCTCACGGACCTGCCGCCGCGCCGCCAGAAATAATCGTGAACACGACGAACCGAGCCGAGCCGTCCTTATCGGACATCAGGCGGAAATGAAGTGAGGAAGGTATGCGTCAGAGGGCGCTGGCGTCGCGCTGGGATTGCCGCCTGAGCATCCACCCCTTAAATGGTCACCCCTAACTTCCCTCCCCCACGCAAAAAAAAAATTGACATCTTCAAACACTAAAATAAATATCCTTGACTTTTGAATAACTTATATGTCATGGTCCAATTTTCGTTTGTAAGTCAGCTCGGTCCAGAATGTCGAAAGTCTGAAAGCCGCTTTAAATTGCACCAGACGGAAGGTTTAAAAGTACGGTGTCGTAAGGGTTCGGAAAGTGTAACACTTCTTGTTTTGGGACCGCTGCGGTGCTGCTGCTGCTGCTGCTGCTGCTGCTGCTGCTGCTGGTGTGGTGGTGGTGGTGGTGGTGTGCAGACAACACTCGCGGTGCCGCTACGGCCGCTTCGGGTCAACGGCTCGAAGAGACATTAGGGCGGCCTCCGAGGGCGGCGCCCACCGCTCGGCTCGGACATGGCATTGTCTCTCTCGACCACACGACCGCCCCCGGCCGCCCCAGACGACGGACAGAGACGGAAGATGTTCCGCTCCGTACGCACCAGCGGCTGCGAGTTCCGTCATTAGCACCTGGATGGGTTGGCCTGCGCACCGCCTAGAGGACGCCAGCAGCAGCGCGCGCGCACACACACACACACACACACACCTCAAATTACATACAGCGGACGTCTCGCTCGCTCTTACAGACTCCGTCTCCGCCATCGGTTCTCGTCACCGCCTGCATACTTAGCGTGCTCCACGTCACAGCAACAGCTCTGATTAATTAGTGGAAAAATAAAACAGAAACGGAGTTCTTTTTGTTTTTAATAGTTGAGAAAGGAAATGAATTCTCAGCTGCCTCTTCCCCACGAACTCTCAAGAAATCACTTAAAAGTCTGTTTTATTACGGTAAAAAATGAATACGCCGTCCTGAAAAAAATCGACGGAAACATTTGGTCTACTTTCTAGGATATGTGTACGTGTAGGTATGCGGCCTATGGGCGGCCCATGGCCCGGGGCTGCCTAGGGCTCACGGGTGAGGCCCCGCTCATGGCGGCGGTCAGCCACTCTAGCCGGCTATATTAGTCATGAAAAGGAAGTGAACCGCCCGGGGCTCTTAGCGCACCAAAAGCACACCGTGTCCAAATGCGCGCATCCACACACACACACACACACACACACACACACACACACACACACACACGCGCGCGCGCGCGCGCTCTGTCTCACTCCCTCGCTACGGGAGCTGCGGCGGGGAGGTGGTGTGGGAGAGAGCGGGCGAGATGCGGGCCCGGCCGGAGGTCCCGGAGGTGGTCCGGAGGCCGGGGCCCGCCTCCGGCCAGCATCATCGGGGGCATCCTCCTCCGGGGCCTTCGGCCTCCGGCCGGTCTCCGGGGTCATCACGTGACATTGACCGCGGCCAAGTCTCGACTATGCGATCACGCGGACGGATGCTGTGTTATTAATCACACCGAAAGTTTTCGCGTGCGCGCTCCGTCAGGCCCGTTACCGTCTGCTGCTCGTCGTCTGCTGCTCGTGTCGTCTGCTGCGCGTGTCGTCTGCTGCGCGTGTCGTCTGCTGAGCGTGTCGTCTGCTGAGCGTGTCGTCTGCTGAGCGTGTCGTCTGCTGAGCGTGTCGTCTGCTGAGCGTGTCGTCTGCCGAGCGTGTCGTCTGCTGATCGTGTCGTCTGCTGCGTGTCGTCTGCTGAGCGTGTCGTCTGCTGAGCGTGTCGTCTGCTGAGCGTGTCGTCTACTGAGCGTGTCGTCTGCTGAGCGTGTCGTCTGCTGGACGCCCGTCATTATTCCGGATAAGAGAACGCGTCACGCCGCTGTTCTGCGTGTGTGCGTGTCTGCGCGCGCGCGCACACACACACACACACACACACACACGTGAGTGACGCCGAGGTATTGCATCCGCATCGGATTGCGCGGCACGCATGCGATGTAGTCTGCAACGCCGTGTGTTGTTGTGTCGTCTGCTGCTGCGTGTGTCGTCACCTGTTCGGCTGCCATCGGAAGGCGGGCGGGCGGGGGGAATTCCTGAGATGACAAATCCGGGAATAAATAAATCCAGCATCATTTTCTTCAGTTGGCAGTGTGTGTGAGCTCGGCTGCAGCAGCCAGAGACCATCGGCGTCCTGCTGAAGCTGATGGAGACGGATCATCCCTATCGCGATGCCGCCGAGTGACGTCACGCCGCCGCCGGTGTTTGCCATGGCCTGTGTGTGTGTGTGTGTGTGTGTGTGTGTGTGTGTGTGTCTGTCTGTGGTATCGTGTTCGCGCTCGGGGCGGTGACGGTCGGGCGCCTGCCAGAGGCGGGGTAGGCAGCCCCGCAGTACACGGGTGCTGTGCGGTGTGGCCTACCCTGCGCTGCTTGTAAGGCGCTCCGGAGCGGGGCGCATATTGCCATACCCTACATAAGAAAAAACCACACAGCCCAATGGCGCCCTCTGATTGGCTGCCAAGTCCAGTATGGAAAATCGCGCAGCCCGCAGACGTCACGGTCACGTGGGATGACCGCGGCTAGCTGGGTCCCCGAATAAATCTGCTCGGGGGTACCCGGAGGCTGCGGGGGCTCGTCAGGTACTGCCGACGAGACTGCTCAATCGACTGGGATCAAGTTGTGGCCACTTGACTAGATTTACTCAGGTGGCTCCTTGCATCATTACCAGTCGCTACACAAAGTCTAGTGAAGTCGCCACAACTTGGTCGGGTGGATCAAGTACTTTAAAGGTACTGCCGACAAGACTGCTCAATCGACTGGGATCAAGTTGTGGCCACTTGACTAGATTTACTCAGGTGGCTCTAGCATCATTACCAGTCGCTACACAAAGTCAGTGAAGTCGCCACAACTTGGTCGGGTGGTTCAAGTACTTTAAAGGTACTGCCGACGAGACTGCTCAATCGACGGGGATCAAGTTGTGGCCACTTGACTAGATTTACTCAGGTGGCTCCTAGCATCATTACCAGTCGCTACACAAAGTCTAGTGAAGTCGCCACAACTTGGTCGGGTGGTTCAAGTACTTCAAAGGTACTGCATGGCTACTTATTGACTAGGTTCTCTCAGGTGTGGTTTTTTCTCATGTAGGGTATGGCAATATGCGAGCGGGGCCGCGGTGACGTGTCTGTGACTCCGGTACGGCGCACGCTCCCCCCCCCCCCCTCAAAACATATTCACTCATCGATGACTTCACGCAGCGCGCATCAGCCTCGCCGACGGCCTCCTGGAGAGGTACGTCCGCCAACAGGGAAGCCGCGCGCCGACGGCCGGCCGACGCGTGGCTCTGCGATAGACGTTTCCAATGAGACTTGGAAACGGAAGCTGAACAACAAAAACACTTCCAGATCGGAAACTCTGGAGGGCAGGTATGAGAAACTTGAATAGCGTTTTCACTGAATGTGGTGGATATTCCCCATAGTTGTCGCAATTCTTGCGCATCAATATTTCTCATGCCTGCTCTCGAGAGTTTCCGCGGTATGGGGTTTTTGTTCTTCAGCTTCCGCTTCTGAGCCGCGCTGGAAACCTCTATTCGGGACTCGGTAGTAGCTGACTGCAGCAGACTTTGGTCGAGCAGCGGTGATCGCAACAGACTGTGCGGCCGTTAGGGCTGGCTGCGGGTCCTGCTGGTCCAGCTCAGCGCATGCACATTACCTCCTGGCCCTGCGGTGCCCTGCGGTGCCCTGCGGTGCCCTGCGGTGCCCTGCGGGGCTCTGTGGCGGGGCGTGGCCCGCAGGTCGTTGGCCGCCTCCGTGCCGCTCCTCACGTCTGCTGCACTGCCGCACCCCAAGGGCGTCCCCGGCACGGAGCCCACCGAGCACGCGGTACTCCCCATTACTCCATGCGCCGATCCCTCACGGTACTTAGTTTCTCATTTCGAACCAAGCCCCCGCGCCGCCATTTCCACGATAACATTCCCTTTTCATTGGGTCCTTTTCGGAGCAGGGCGGTACCGATGCTGGACCCGGAGCGGTCAGCGTCAGAGACGCGACACGGGTTCGAATACCCGTCCGATTCTCCACTTCCACTTGTCCAACTCGCCAGTCCTGCTCCGCTCCAAGTCCGCGCCTGGAGGATGGCAGCATCGCGGTCCCATCCCACACTCGTTAGAGTGTCACCGGTGTGGATGTGCCGGGCTCCAGAGGGACGATGGCTTTTGCTGCTTTTGCCACAGCATGAACTGCTTGCTATCCATGGCTATTTGCGCTGTGCTGTTCGTGTCAGTCAGTCTGGAGAGAGGAACAGAAATGGGAGGAGGGGGGGGGAGGGGGGCGTCATTTACGGAGAATGTGCTGCCGAGCCTCGGCAGCAGTCAACGGCTGCTGCTGCACTCCGCTGCCACGCCTCGGCGTTCTCTTCGACGGAATCTTCACTAGGAAAAAAAATTATTCTGTTTTTTTACGAAGAAAATATCGGTAAAAATATTGCCGGGGATCTCCGCAAATTCCCTAAAAAATACTTCGTGATTTTAGGCGTATTTTATCAGTTTTAGGGGTTTGGCCGCAGTCCTTCGTGATTTCCCAACCTTATTTTATCAGAGCTCTTCCCTCTCGCTCTCTCTCTCTCTCTCTCTCTCTCTCTCTCTCTCTCTCTCTCTCTCTCTCTCTCTCTCTCTCTCTCTCTCTCTCTCTCTCTTTCAGCTGGCTGCTGCATGAGAGAGAGAGAGAGAGAGAGAGAGAGAGAGAGAGAGAGAGAGAGAGAGAGAGAGAGAGAGAGAGAGAGACTCTGCGCGGGTAATGATTGTACTTATTACTCATACTCTTGACAGGTCTCCGGGCTGATGCTGCTGCTGCTGCTGCTGCGGCAGCAGACTGCATCGCTAGAGTCGTCGGAATCTGCCAGTACCGCATAGCATGCCCGTGGGCTGCGGGGCAGCTGAGCCGTGCCGTGAGGCTATGGGATAAAGTTGGGGATCGATGCACTTCAGCGGCGGTCCAGAGCCACGGGTTCAAATACCAGATCTCATTTATTTTTTCGTTTCGAACGATTGGTTCAAACCCACCGCCGCTCACCAGCACAGCGGGCGGAAACAGCGCCGCGGCCTAGTGCGGCGGTCAGGCCGTCCTTTTTTGCCCCTCCTCTCTCTCTCTCTCTCTCTCTCTCTCTCTCTCTCTCTCTCTCTCTCTCTCTCTCTCTCTCTCTCTCTCTCCTATCTAAATCCCCGACCTCCCTCTTTCTCGCCCTTTCTCTCTCTCTCTTCCACACTCGCTCACTTCCGGTCTTTGAACCGCCGGAACAACCCGTCATTATCGCCTTTTGCAGGCCAACGTGAAAATGGGATAACGGACGAACAGACGGACAGACGACTGACGGACAGACAGGCAGAGGCGGACGGACGGAGCACTCACGTACTCACGACGTTTCCGTTGGGTCCATCTACACCACATCACCACCTGATCGGAACTTCCCTCTCTCTCTCTCTCTCTCCCTCCCTGCCGCGGTCCCTGCGATTCACCTGCCGACGGGGCTGTGGCATTGGCAATACCGTGTGTTGCTCGTCGTGTTGTGGGTCGTGACCAACGTCCCGTCACGACCGCCGGGTACCGCAGGGAGGAGGGGAGGGCGCGCGGGGGCTCGGCGGCGGCGGCGGCGGCGCGCCGTCAGCGGTGGACTCCCCCGTCGACGACGAGGCGGGGCGGCCCGGTGCACCTTCCTTAACACACTTACCACGATGACGTCCTTTCGGTGGAGCTCCAAGGTGAGGAAAAATTACGTTTTGTGTAGCCGGCGCCTCCAGAGCAGCCCTCCTGCGCCCCCCGCGGACCAGACGGCGGCAGACCCCGGCGGAGCGGAGCCAAAAGGGAAGAGTAAATAAGTCGCGTTGCATTACTCGACACTCGACGCCGCCACGACTCCGTGGCTTGCAAAAGTGTCGACGTGTTAATTTTTTTTCTTTCGTCCAAAAGGGACTGGGTCATGAAGCGCGGCGAGGGGGACTGTCGTGAGTTCAGAGTGAGGGGTTTGTTTTGTCTGCGAGCATGTGGCGGTGGTGGACTTTGTGTGAACTCTTGGGGAGGCAACCCGCAAGCCGAGGATCTGCGGGGACCAACGCGTCGCGGACTCCGTCCATGACCCCGTCCCCGGACTTGTGGTTTAAATCGCCGTGACCGCCGTGCGTGTTCGGAAGGGAGGGAAGTCCTTGGAAGTCCCGAGGAGGCCGAGGCCCGCGGTGGCCAGAACCTAACGTTTTTGCAACACTTCAGCAGCACTTTGCCGCAGCATCGTTCCCGTGCGTAATCTCGCTACGTTCTGTCACGTTCCGGTATCACGTAACTTTACTTGCGCGGTCCCTGGGCTCTAGTCCACTGCCGGCAACCGCAGGTTAGTGGTGGCAGGGCAGCGGGCAGCGGGCAGCGGGTAGCGTGCAGCGGCCGCGAGTCCAGAATCCAGAACCTGAGTCTGGAGTCTAGCCACAGTAGCAGCAGCAGCCAGCAGATGTTGGCACCACCGCTGACTGCTGTTCGCGGCGTTGGCAGGCCTTGCGCGCCCCCCCCCCCCACTCCTTTCCGCCTCCACCCCTACCCGCCCTCATCCCCCCCCCCCCCCCCACTCCCCCGGCTCCGCCTGTTCCGTCTGCTTTTTGTTTTCGTCAGTGCCGAGCGGAGCAGCCGCCCCGCCAGGTTACTCCGTGTTAGCACCTGGATACCCGCCGTGTACCTACGATGACAAATAGAACGTGCTGTTTTATCAGTGGAACTCGAGTGATAAGGCACTGGTAAGCCTGGCCGCGGCCGGTGCTGCGTGGCGCTCTGACGGGAAGGGTCCGTGTCGGTAACCCTTCCGCGAACCTCAGTCTAAGCCCCCGTCCCATCCCCAGCCCTGGTCTGCGATGGGGGTTGTCGGGAACGGACTCCTGGCCGACGACGGCACCAGCACCAGCGAGATGCAGGCCAAGACGCTGCTCTGGAGGAGGGTCGGCTCAGCCGTGTTCTACGGCGCGGCCTCCTTCATGATCACCGTCGTCAACAAGACCGTCCTCACCACGTACAAGTGAGTCGTGCCGAGGTCAGCGGGCTCACGGCGTAGGACCGGACCTGGTATAGGTTAAGGCGCTCCGGGTGTTTGTAAACATTGTGTGAATTTTGTGGGGAGGATTTTCTCACTGTTGGCTCCTAAGTCCTGGACTGAAGTCTCTCTTTAAGGCCTTTCCTTGGGCTTCGGTATCTATTACTGTCAAACAGAGTTTGCAAGTTTCTTAAAGAGGAGAAGGTCTTTTCTTTCATTGCTACTTTTATTGATTTTTGCCTGTTGATGAAGCATATGTGTCCTCGTTCGCAGAGGATGGAGCTTTCAACGATATCTAGGGTCCTTCAGCAAAACATAACCTGTGTGTCTCTGTAATAACATGTGCATTTCTTTATTTTACAGGTTTCCATCTTTCCAATGCCTGGCATTAGGGCAGATGTTTGCTACAATAATTGTACTATACACAGGGAAAAAATTGGGAATCATATCATTTCCAGATTTAGAATCAAGTACATTACGTAAGGTGAGTATTAGCTTTGCATTAAACTTCTCAACACACCAGCGAACGTCCCTATCTGTTCATCTCTGTTGCAGATATGGCCTTTACCCATTATCTATATAGGAAATGTTACCTTTGGGTTAGGGGGAACAAAAGAATTGAGGTATGAAAACCCACAAACTAGTTCTCGCTTGTGCGCTGTTTCTTTTTCCAAATGCATCTATCTAAATTTCTCTTTTTGCAGTTTACCAATGTTCACAGCTTTACGAAGGTTTTCAATTCTGATGACCATGGTTGCGGAATTCTACATCCTTGGGTGGGTATTAGTGTTTTATAGGAACTGATTTCATACGGGCACCATATTTTAATTGGGAAAAATTTATTTCCAGAGTCAAACCTAGTGTGGCAGTGCAGTTCTCAGTGTACACAATGATTCTAGGAGCCATCGTAGCTGCCAGGTAAAATATTGACAATTTTCACCCACACATTTTGTTGTACTATCTCCATTTTTTATTTTTCATCTTTTCTCTTTTAGCAATGATTTGGCATTTACAGCAGAAGGATATACATTCGTTCTTTTGAACGACTTTTTTACTGCCACTCAAGGAGTCTTCATGAAAAAGAAATTAGATTCCAAAGAGCTTGGAAAATATGGTTTAACATACTACAATGCCCTATTTATGATCATTCCTTCATTTCTCTTTGCGTTCAGTCTTGGAGAGATAGATAGGGTAAGTTAAAAGTAAATTAAAGGTAACTTGAATTATCAGATTCATTTAGATTTAACCTACTGTATTTTATATTTATTTTTCAGGCATTAGAGTTTCCTGACTGGGGAAATATGATGTTCCTCTGTCAGTTCTTACTGTCATGCATAATGGGCTTCATCCTTTCATATAGTGTTATTTTGTGTACCCATTATAATTCAGCATTAACAACTACTATAATTGGTTGTTTGAAAAATATTAGTGTAACATATTTGGGAATGGTAATTGGAGGAGACTATATTTTTAGTTGGGTAAATTTTATTGGAATCAATTTTAGGTATGTACACCTATTTTATTTTTGACTATGCTCTTAATTTATTTTTTGCTCTTATGTTAACTATCATTCTCTTGATTTTAGTGTCATTGGAAGTTTAGTTTACACATGGGTCACTTTCCGTCGGAAGGATCCTCCTACATCAAAACCTTTATTATCATCGGTTACAAATGTGTAATTCTACCTCTGCTGTATGCTGGTTCAAGACGGAAGGAGTTCAGGAAGTTCTCAAGGTCCATTGTGCCTTCCTGGTGGGACCAGTCCTTCATTTCTGTCCACATTATCCAGCTTTTGTTTTTCTATAAAACCAAAGCATTGCCATATGTTAGTAGTCTTTTGTTTTCATAAAATGGAAAGCAGGGTACTTTACTGTTCAGGTTCTTTTTGTGAGCTGTTAACTAGCACATTTGAAGGAAAACCAATATTTTCATACAATATATTAAGCCATGGGGATTTTGAACAGGATCACATTTCTTGTAATGTGAATGCTTACATACAACAATTACAACCGCACAATCCGATTCCTACCATCTAATGTGCGTTCTTTCACTCTTTCCCATCACAACTACCTGTGTCTTCTATAAAATTTATGGTGCTACCTCTTAAGAAAATCTGAACTGTAGTTGCTGAATATGATGTACCTGCTGTGCTCAAGTCATCATGTGATTTTATTTAGTTAAGAGCTAAGTTTTAAATATGCCAAAATATTGTAAATGAAATGAAAGGAAATATGCTAATTAGTAAGCAGATGTTTTGTTTGAGCTGTAATTCATTTTATTATGTATGTAATTGAACATTGGTACTGTTTATTGCAGTAATGTTTTTATCTTCTTTTATGTATTTTGTAGAAACTGTTTTAGGTTGAACATTTGTGGTCCATAGGAAAACTGTGCCTTGTTGAGAATTAAGTGTTGTGTGTGGTATTGTGATTATCAGTTCCAGCCAAAGTTCTCACAATTTCAAGCACCAGATCATTACTTTTGGTAGTTCCTATTTTGAACCTCACATTTGTTTATTTTGTAAAGATGATTTAATTCTCTGTAGGGAAGTCTTTCATGAATTTTTTTATGTCAATTTTTAGGGTTGTTTTTACCTGGAATTGCAGTTTTGATCTTTTGATTGATGATTTTCTTATGAGATATATTAATTAGTCAGTTTTTAAAACTACTGACCAGCCACAAATTCATAGTAGTCATTTGAGTGATTAAATTTGAATGAAGTGGTCTTGACAAAATGCTGCTATGCCTTTGCTCAGTGTGCTTGTGTATGTGTGTGTGAGTGTATTATTCATATTAATTTTTATGTGTGAACAAAGACTAAACTGCATGTGAAGAACATCACCTAGTATGAACTTCATGTACAAATTTTAGAAAATACTTAAATTTTGCTATGAAAGAGTGCTTGCTTGCTATTTGCAGGCTTTGGAACAGTTATGTAGCAAGTGCACATTTTAGTACAGTCATACTGTGATACACAGGCTGTTGCCTTGTTCCAACTTAAGATTGTAAGTAGAATATCAAGTGATAGTTGGTATTGTCTTCATGTGCTTTCCTGCTTAGGAATCTTCTCATAAATCAAGATGCCATAGTACACACGTGTGACTTGACATGAGATTTCTAATTGTGTTACAAGTCTGAAAGTCAGTTGTTTTTGTTTTTTTCTTCCTGTCAGATTAAAAAAAAATAAAAAGTCTGTTGGGCGAATGGCTGTTCTCATCATTTTATTTTCTTTCCTCCCTCAAATTGTGGCATCCAAAAAGTACAAACAGTAACTTAATAATCAGCTGGAAGATTTTTCAAATTTTCTTCTTAGCATGTGTGCTTCACTAGCCATCTCTTCTTCGGTTCGCCATCGACCAATGGTTGATTTGTCTTTATCATGCTTTGCCAGATCATGATAAATGTCATCATTGTTAAGATAGTCACCAGGGCGTCGAGGTAATATGTGCACATGAACATGCTGGAAACACCAAGCAGAAGTCAGATATGGCATGACAGATACACACGACAGTATGAAAGTCATCTCTATAACTAAGCATACCATTATTGACTGCCCAGCATCTGTTCCATCTTGGATGACTACTGTTGCAGAGGTACCTTCATAGGCTTCCTCTACAATTGGCAAAACCTCATGAACAAGTTTAAACAGATCAGAGACCTCTTCAGATGTCAGCTCTGACATTCGTGGAACACATCTAAAAGGAGCAACTAAAACATCTGGATGGGCAGGTTAAGAAAAGTTTCATCCCCATTTACAAAGTTAGTTAGTACACAGCTAAGAATATTTAATGGAAGGATACGTCCAGGAACAACACATTTTTTGTTAGTAAATGCCATGGAAAGACCAGTTTTAGCAAAAATTCCACTTCCCTTCACAGAAACCTGACCAAATTGGAAAGACTCCAACTCCAATTTGTCATCCATAAGAGATATGGTTACAGGTTTCAGTGATGGGTATACATCATTCCTCCTGTGCTGGAGGACTGGCATTGATAACCTAGTTTTACGTAGCATCTCATGGTTAACTTCAGCTACAGCAACACCAACACCATCTGAGCACTGAGCAATAACAGCACCCCAAGGATCCACTATCTAGAAAAAAAAAAAATCCTCAAATAATTTTTCTTTACTTTAAGAAATACAAAATATAGACTGGGTTGGAAAAAAAAATTACCATGGCATGCCCCCATGAGGATCGCTTCTCACTATGTGCACCACACTGCGCCGCAGCAACAACATAGCACTGAGATTCAATCGCTCTTGCACGTAGCAAGGGCTCCCAGTGGGCGGCGCCAGTGGCAAATGTGAAGGCTGACGGATAGGTGAGAATATCTGCTCCTTGCATTCTCAGACATGTGCTTAGTTCTGGAAATCTCAAGTCATAGCACTTACGAACAGTTAAGGACTGTACTATTCTGAAATTTGGGGTCACAGATAATACTAGATTCTGAGTGAATTAGGGAAGGATACAATGGATAAACCAATATTTCCCACAGCTGTAGGAACTGGAGGTACCACCTTATCACCAGGCTTGCAGTAAGAAGATTCTTTTAAAAATACATTGCCTTCTTTGTAATCTACATCGAAAAGATGAAGTTTTGCATAGCGTGCCACAATTTCACCATCTGGATTGAGGAGGACATGAACATTTCTGACTGTTTTTTCATCCACCTGCAAGTTTAATTGTTACAAATGTATTGAATAAGAGAGCACAAAAATGATTTCACTTATACAAGATAATAAAAATTGAAAATGACCTTTTCATGAATTCCTCCAAGTGAGAGCCAAACTTGATGTTGACTTGCCAAGGCCTTATAAGCATTAATAGTTGGTCCATTTGAAATATATTCGGACAATTCTATTGCTTGGTTCTTGTTCTTTGCGATATAATCACAGGCTTCGGGAAGAAACACCATCTGTTGAGAAAATGTTAGAAAAAATACTAAAAGAAATCTATGAGAAAATTAGATTTTTAAAGATTCATAAATGTCTGATTATACTCTTACCTGTGCATTGAATTGTTTTGCAGAAGCTACTAGCTCCTTACACGTCTCTAAATTTTCTTCTTTGTTATCCGTGGCTCTCATTTGGCACACTGCAACTATTGATTTCTGGCTAGTATTTGACAGTGACATTTTGCCCACACCACAATATATTTGCTTTCTCAGTAGGAGAAGATGCCGCCAGCTGATTGGCATTGGCAACTGCTGAAGGAAGATGGAAACAATGACCTGTGAGTTTCAGCTCCGACAACTTTTATCTAATCTCATGTAGTAAAAGTGAACCTCAACAACTTACTCTGAAGTTAAGCATCAGAGCATCAGTTTAGCGGCCTGTAGGTAGGTATCTGATACTTGTTGACATAGGTTAAAAATCCGCTATGAGATGACCACACTTGATGCACTCCAAGCAACATTAAGAGCACAGGGCAAATCAACAATAGACTTTTGAGTGAATGAAATGCCGACCAACCCTGTCACCGAAATCAACACTAAAGAACCAGTCAAAACCTTCCAATAAGTCACAGAGGATGCGAGGTTTCTGTCTGCTTAGGCCGGCAATACTCCCCGTTAGTGCATGGAGTAGTCGGGAGACATGGGGTACAGCCGTACCTACGGCATGGGGTATTGACGGAATCACCCTTCCGCACCCTACCGACCGTTTGGAGCGTACGAGCATAGAAAAGAAGGAGAGCGAGAATCCTTCGTTCAGTACCCACATTTTTAAAAATTCCCCCTATATATTTTTGGGCCGTAGGACGCACTTCTGGGCCCCGCCCACCCGAGCTCCTGGTACGGGCTCCGGGCTCCGGGCTTGCAGCTTGCTTGTACCCCTTTCCGTCCCCGGAGACGCCGCAAATGGTTTTGGACGCCTTCCAGGCCTGTGGAGCGAAAAACAATAGCGCGAGGCACGGGTTCTGGAGGGCATGGAGCATAGAAGAAGAGGAGGGATGGAAAAAAAAATGGAATGAAAAGTGGAAGGGGCTGGAGGGGAGGGGCTGAGGGACCCGTACATTAATCGGGTACCTAAAGCGTATTCAAAATCACGAGACTATGTTTCAAAACACCAGCCGCACATTTCTACCAATTTTTTCTCCTCCAAGGATGGTCTTGAAGGTCCTTGTGGCGAGGATTCGCCGCCGTGTCGCAGGAAGAAAAGCTTCCTCATTCCATTTTCTCCGTGCCGTCGCCCGAGGCGTTGCTCCGCCCGGCCCCGGCCCCGGCCCGGCCCGGGGCCCGGCGCCCCGTATTGGGGATCATGTACAGTATTTCATCAATTCGGTGGACTGGCACCGACACCGGGGCTAGGGGCGTTCCGTTGTTTTTTTTTTTTTTTTTTTTTTTTCTGGCCGGTGTGGGCGTAAGTCACACCCAGATGCTTGCCTGCGGCTTTAAAGTCGCTTCTCCATTGCTATCATTTTTTTTTGTCTTTTTATTTTTTTGCGTCCGTCGCTGTACGGCTGTGTGCCGTTGGAGCTGGTGTGCTGCTGCCGAAGTCTCTCACTAGCGTGCTTTCGGCTTTCGTACGCTGCGGGCGAAGAGGGCGCTCAGATCGAGTTCCGTGGAAGCAGCGGCGGCGGCACCGGCACTTGTTGGAAGCCGAGCGAGCGTGTGATCGGGTCGGGCATGCATCGGTGTGACGGCGAAGGCCTGCAAACTTATTGAGGGGGAAACCGGTGTCGAGAGGGCAGAGGTCGGCGCAGAGTGAGTGAGAGAGAGAAGGAGGTATATATAGTTTGCGCCGCCACCGCCTCTACTTTCCTGGCACCCTCACGCTCTACAGCTGCGCCGCAGAGCAAATCCGCACCCAGCATACAACTACTAAACCACGGCGTACAACACACACAACCCCTTCCCCCCGCGGCCATAGCATTTGCGCTGGAAAATAAAAACGGAAGAAGTAGTGGGATAAGTGTGTTGGTGGCGGGGTGGTGGGTACGGCACGGCCGAGCGTGGGCCGGGCTGCACGGAACTCGAGCGCGGTTGCGTCGTTCTGAGTCGGACGCGGCGAAAGGGAATCGAGGACCCCGACCGCGGCGCGCCGTTCACGTCACGCCCTCCAGGCCTCAGCTTCAGCTTCAGCCCTCTGCTCCGCTCTGCTGCCAGCCCGCGCCAGCCCGCGCCAGCTCTGGCCGTTTGACAGATTCCCCGGTGCCAATTAACATGTGTGAAGAGGCACGGGGGAGGGCTGGGCTGGGCTGGGCTGGGCTGCCTGATGATGGCATGGCGGCCCCTGCCCTGCCCTGTGCCCTCGGTATCGATCCCACGACTGACATTTACCGGGCGGGGCAGAGGTGTCTGAAAAAGAAAGTCCGACGCCGAGCGCCTGCAAGTGTCAGGGTAGGCCAGCCCGCACGACACGCGTGCATGCAGAGGTCGTTGTTGCCTACCCGGCAGGCGCCATCTTGTTCTCTGGTCCTCCACGAACGGAGGAGAGGCGAGGTCGGGCGAGGTCGCCCCGCACAAGACCGCCCCCAAGCACTACGCCGCTGCTGGCGCTTCTGCCCCGGCCGTCGCCGAGGGTACAAGACCCCCCACGGGGACACGGGTGGGTTGGGCGTCGCGTCGGCGGCGCCGCCCGAGTGGAGTGGCGCTAACGCTCCTCCACGGCCGTGGACGCCTGCGCCTAGTGGTACACGGTACACGCGTGGAGCGGCGCGGCGCGGCGCGGTGGAGAGGTTTTGTAGCCTTGTTGAGCTGAGCTCGGCGCTGAGCCGCGGGCGGAGCTTTGGCGTGGCGGGTGGGGCTGGGGCCCAGCGGGGCCGGCCCGGCCGGGCCGTAGGGGATGAGATCGGCGCCCCCGATGGGGCTGCCTGCCGCCTCCGAGCCCCAACCCCCGTGTCGTCTGGACACGGCGTTCAAGTTTCGCACCAACCCGACAGCGGCGCAGTGGTTATCGCGTCGGCTCCCGGCATCGCGTGTAGCAGGTTCGCGTCTCGGAGGTGATATATTTTTTTCTGCATCTGGCCGGGCGGAGGCAGGGGTAGGGGGAGTGCGGGGAGCAAGCCGTTGGTGGTCCGGGCCTGGAGTCTCCACGACTCCACAGGGTCTGTGGGTTCGATTCCCAGTGACGGCTCCCCGCGCGCTTCCCCACCTCCCGTCTCCCCACCGCGGCCGGCCCGCTGCCCGCGGCCCCCGCCTTACACATTACGCATCCGCCGCTCCGTCCGCTTGTCCGTTTTTATTATCATTATACATACTTTTGTTGTTTTTATTCCGGCAGCGGCGGCGGCGGCCAAGGCCGAGAAGGGGTGCGGAGCGGGGCTATTCTCTCTCGTACCGTCTCCATGCCGTTGAGCGGAAACATTCTCCAGTTCCAGCAGAGTGCAGCAGTGCGAAGGGCCGTTTTTAACGGTGCATTAACTCTTTCTCTCTCTCTCTCTCTCTCTCTCTCTCTCTCTCTCTCTCTCTCTCTCTCTCTCTCTCTCTCTCTCTCTCTCTCTGCCCCTTTCGCTCATAACAAACCGAAGCAGCAGACGGCAAAACGGGATGGGGTTAGATGTCCGCCGCCCTCCCCCCCTCCTCTTCCCCCCCCCCCCCCCCCAGTTCCTCGCCTTCATTGTGCGTACTTAGTTTTATGAGCGGACGCCGTGCGGTGAGGACAGAGGCTGAAAAGCTGTGAAACGGCAGTATCACCCCAGCCTGGCGACCAACACGTTTTCGTTTTCAGCACAAACTCTGTCGCTGAATTTTTGGTTAAGACAGCTGAGAAAAATTATTCTTGCAAATTAAGCTTAACAATCGTGCATGAGGTTGCCTACCCAGTAGCAGGCGCGGCTCCCAGGGGGGAGTAACCCAAGTCTGGCTACGGCCCTGGTTTGTGTTTCTATTTAGCCTTAGTGTTAGTGTTTTGAGGTATCATTTGCTTAAAATTAGCCCCCCCCTCCCGCTTTTGACGAAATGACCCCCCCCCCCCTCCCCCTTGAGTCAATCCTAGAGCCGCGCCTTCCCGGCAGTCGACATCTGGGGTAATCTAGGTCTGCGCTTGCGACGATCATAATTTCTTTTTAAAGCCGAGAACTAAGCAGCTAAGCGTCGCCCTACAGAAGGGTGTCGAATCGCGACAGGAGTTTGGTGGCGATCCGGTGAGGAGCGGCGAGTTGGAGGGGAAAGGGAGGGCGGTGGCGCGGGGTGCGGGGAGTACTGGGCTCCCGTATGAGCGCGCATGCGTGTGCACCCCTATCCCGCGCGGACGGGGTTCCGCCACCCGCCGCCGGGGGGGCGCTCGCGTCGCTGTGTTTTGCCGCCGCGCTACGCGCCGCCACGCCGCGGCTTGCCGGAGCCGGCGGCGAGCCGTGGGCCCAACTCCAGCCCTCCCCTCCCCAGCAGACCGCGACCGTGCGCCGCCGAAGGGAGCCGAGGGTCGAACCGCTCCGCCGCGTGTCCTGACGCCGTGCCGGAGCCGGGTCCTCCGCCGAGATCCACGTCGTCGTGTTGACCGCCGCCGACCGCCGCCCCCGAGGGTAGCCGCCGCCCCGTCCCCCCGCGAGTGGATACCCGACAGCCCCCAGTGATACAGTGTGTTCCGAGAGCCCGCGAGGGGTTCTCCCAACAGATTCTCCGTGTAATAAAACAACCCCCGCTGCCCCCGCACAGCGCACGCTCTGTACATAAGGATATCCAGCAGTGTGTGTGTGTGTGTGTGTGTGTGCGTGTGCGCGCGAGCGTAGTGGTGGTGGTGGTGGTAGTGCTGTGAAAAAGTGTTGGTGGTGATATATATGCAAAATCAGCGCCAAGTGTGCACAGTGTGAGTGGTTGTGGCTGTTGACGCCCAACGGAGATTATTACTTCTTGTGCACCCTGTGCACCCTGTGCGCCCCCTGTGGATTAGGATGCATCACGTGACCCCATCACGTGACCTGTGATCGGCCGCACGAGTGCGCCCGCTACGTCCTCGTCGCCGTCCTATGAGACCGCCGCCAGCCTCCGCCATGCCGTGGCCGCTGCTGTACCTGCTGCTGCTCGCCGTCAAGGAGGTCTTCCCCCAGACGTTCACCAAGCTCTCCGACATCTACTGGAACTCGACCAATCCAATGTAAGGGAGCCTGTTCCGAGGAGCCGGTACTGCAGCCCGGCCCATCCAGGACCAAATCCTCTAGTCTCACTCACCGGCGTGCGCTAGGCTGCTTGACAACAGTATCAACGACGCCTGGTCACTGTAACCTGCGCCCTGTCCTGGTTTGCTTAAAAAAAAAATACATAGAATAATTCCCACCAGACGCCGCCGTGGAACTCATCCGCCATTAGCAATCATCTGTAATTGAAACTAGGACAGTGCCAGAGGAAAAGGGGGCGGGGGGGGGGGGGGGTAAACCTTGAACTAATTACGCACCAAGTCTGTGCGCAAGTAATTATGAAAACATAATTAAGCTTAAGCAGGGCATGAGTCCTGCCGTGCCGACGACTAAAAACTAAAACCGGTCGATTTCGCGGCCCGACTGTGATAAGCTCTGTCATTAATCGCTGATAACCGGCTGAGTCCCACCTGGCGTCTCCTTAGTGGCGAGGGGAGATGCGCGTCGTGGACCCCTCCCCCCCCCCCACCCTCCCCTCCCAGGCCTGCATCGAAATCCGATGCGAGGCCGGCTACAGTCGTCCACCGGCCCGCCACCACCCTCTACAACCCCCCCCCCTCCCCCCGTCCCTGCTGGCGATACCTCACGTTTCTATCTGAACCGATTGGAAATTTATCCCCTGCGCTGCCGCCGCCGTGTCTGTGCGGCTCAGCGGCGGTGTGGTGGTCGGTTTTGTTGTCCTTAGTGGTCCGCTCTAGTCTAGTCCGTCGGCGAACGCATCACTGGAATCATAAATAATTCTCCAAAAAAATTTTTAAACTCTAAACCCGCTCAAATGTCACCAACACTTTTTTTTTAAACAAAATATCAAGCACACAAAAAAAAACAAGACAGGCATGGAGAACGCTTTACCGTTTTAAGACAGGCTCGTCTTTGAGGTTTGAGGGGAAATAGGTATGTTGTGGGGGAGGGGGGGGGGGTAAATTTAGGGCAGCTCTGATTGATATTACATTAATTCCCCTACCAATGGAGAAGATTCAACGGGAGAACAAAGCACGGGGTGTCCGCAGCACATCTCTCCATACGGAGAACGCATCACCTGAGAAAATTGGCACTCTCCTTTCCGAAACACGCCGGGACCAAGGGGCTGACCAGACCCTGAGCGCAGACGGAGCACACCTCGCGCAATTCCGGCGCTGTCCGAGAAACAGCGGCTAATGACGAATGGGACAAGCCGGCTGGCCAGGCTCAGCGCGCGGACAGAGCACACTGCGCGAGCCAACGGTGGGTTCTGCTCTCTGCGGGACAACAGTGGCTAATGTATCAATAGCGCGCTGTTCCTCCCCACCACAGCTCCGTGGCGTAGTGGGCTAGCGGGCCGGTCGACGATCTCAAGGTCCGGGGTTCAACTCTTTGCCGGAGTAAAAATTTTTCTGAAGTCTGCCGACCGAGGATGGTGGGTAAAATATACCATAAGAACGTGTTCAAAGTGTGTTGTCTGAGTGACCGCGGACGTTGGGCCGCGGCCATTCCCCGGAGGTTGAATACACTCGTTGACTCAGTGGTTCGACGCCCGAGCAGGGGAATGGTGCTTGCCAAGACTCGGCAGAAGTTAAATGTAGAGGCCTAGGGTTCGGCCTTCTACATTTTTCAAGCGTAAGGCCTCGGAATCTGGAGTATTCGGGCAACACCTACTTGGATACATGGCGTAGAAGAGTAGAGTACAATCGGCTTCGGCCGTGTACGATCTGGGCATCCTACCTCCCTCTCAATCCGCGAGGGAGTGGCCTCACGGCCACAGACCAACTGGCTGGTCGAAGGGGGCTGACTCCTGAAATCTGGTCAGCGGAAGGGGCGATGTTGGCCGTTGCGGAAGCCTGCCTACCAAGGTGGCTGCGTCGTGCCTGTGTCTTAGCGGCGGTCAACTCCTGGTACACCGGTTCCCATCCGAACACCGAAGTTAAGCAGGAACGGTTCCGGACGGAAGTCTGGGACGAGGTAGGACCCACCCATTTTTGCCGTTTTTTGTTGTTGTTGTATTTTTTATTTGCAGGGTCTGAATCTTGAGGATTCAATATACTTTTGAATGAAAAAAAAAATTATTGAAATGAAACGCTTTTTTACCAATTAAAAGAGAAAAGAGGAAAACCGCGAAAAAACAAATTCGACCAGTAGTGCATGAGTGTAACGAGCTCATTTGATTTCACCCAACCGTTCCTTATATTTTGTTCGGCCTTAGCCGCTGGCACTCCGCTAGACCGCGGTATCTATTGTTGACTCGAGGCGGCGCCTTATCCCAAGACAAACGACCGCCCATCTACGTTCTCTAAAACGGCTGGAAACGAGATTTTATTTTAACTTTTCAAAATGTCTTATGTCATTTTCAAAACTAAATCAACAACTGATCAAAATGTCGCGTAAATGTGATAGAGTTGCTTCCTATTTAAATAGGGATTTAAATTTTATTTTCATATTGCGGTCCGCAAAAGTGACTGCCTTCGTATCCTCGTCGGTGTGTGTTCCGACGGGGTCCTCTTGCTGCTCCCGGGGGGGCGTATCTCCAGCTGCCTGCCTGCCTGCCTGCCTGCCTGCCTGCCTGCCTGCCTGTGGGGAACGCCCCCTCCTCCTCTTCTTTGTACCATTTATAGAGCTTGTCTCTCGAGTTTTGAATTTGCGCTGGTGGTGGTAATAAACAGGCATGGTATAGGCGTGCCCGGGGGGTTGGGGGGCGGGGTAGAGGCAGTAGCAGCAGCAGTAGCAGCAGCAGCAGCAGCAGCAGCAGCAGCAGCAGCAGGCATTGTCTTTGTCTTTCAGCCAACACTCATTCAGGGCCGGGGAGCCGAGCTGAGCTCTTCCCCAAGTTTCGTCGACGTCGTCGTCTGCTGCGAGCTCCGCCCACTTCGGTTTCAATCACGGTCGACGTTTTCCCCGTGGTGCGCGGAGCGGCTGCAGGTCACGCTTCCGCTCTCTCTCTCTCTCTCTCTCTCTCTCTCTCTCTCTCTCTCTCTCTCTCTCTCTCTCTCTCTCTCTCTCTCTCTCCCTCTGTCTCTGCCCCTCTCTTGCTCCCCTTTCACCGCCAGTACCAACACCCGTGTTGTGGGGGCTCCTTCCCTTTCACTCGGAGTCCCCTGGAGGTGAAGGGCCGTCGCGGCGGTGGCGGTGGGGGGGGGGGGGGGGGGCCGCAGTGGTGGCACGAGTGGTAGGAGCTGGTGACTTATGCATACCTAACTGTCAACTCAGAATGGGTTTCCGGGGCGGGGCGGCGGCAGGGGGGCTCGAACCCGCGCCCTGTGCAGACCGCGATCGGCAGGGCGGCCTCGGCACGCCCTTTGTCTCGACCACCTGATGGAGGAAGGGAAGGGCCGCGCGCGACCTCCGCAGCGCCATCTGCCGGCGGCTGGCTGACTCGGCGTAACGTTCGTAAAACACGTCACGCGCCGCGGGCGCCGCCGAGCGTCGGAAAGTTGCGCCTCCAGCCGCAAGCATCTCCTCTCCTGTCTTGCCGCCCCCCGCCGCCCCCGGCCGCGCGGTCTCGCGCACAGCATAATTCGTTGTTGCCTTATTTCGCCCGGCTGGGCAAGGCCGCGAGGCGGGGCTAGAAATTGTACACCCACGGAGAGCCGCCCCCGCGCCGCCCCCTGTGCCGCCCCCGGCCCTCATTTTCTCCTCCACCTTTCCCGACCGCCTGCTGCTGCTGCTGCTGCTGCTTGCTGCTGCTGCTGCTGCCGACCCGTATTTTATTTCCGCGGCTTTGATTGGTGGTGGTTTGGAATATTTTGGCCACCGCGCCGCCGCCGCCGCCGCCTACGCTGCCGGATGGGGTTTCCCTCCCAGAACAAAGCGTGCCCTCATTATACTGAAATGCAGAAGTTGGTGATACGCTGAAGGAGGGAGGGAGGGGGGAGGGGCGGTGGGACGGAGAAGGGCGGGGTGGGGTCGGCATCTGCAAGTAATGGCCTGATTGCTAAACAAATCCATCGGAGAGAGAGAGAGAGAGAGAGAGAAGAGAGGGAGAGAGACAGGCCTAGAAGAGGAATGGGAGGGGGAGCGGATGTATTGCAAAGAGCAGGCCTGTCCTTGTTTCAGGTATGGATGGCGAACGAGTCAAACACAATTTCTGCGCGAACGTAAAAGCTTTATTGAAGTGCCAAAATTATTATAAATTAAGAAATACGAGAGCTAAAAGAGCTTGCTTACAGTGATGCACAACAGGTTATCTTATGATCACGTAATGCCAACTAGATTCTCAACACCAACAGGGCCGTGTTTCTTTCATGCAGAGTATTGCCTCAAGAAACAATTTGTTTACAAAAATTCAGCACATTCCGCCCACGTTAATAATTCGACTGTAACATGGAAATTATAATTTGAATTAAAACTGCTGTATAGTAGCCATGTTTGGAGAGGGAGCTGGAAGAAGAACAGGGACAGCTTTGCATCGCAGCTAGGGTATTTCGTGTACCTTTTGGTATTGGGGAGGCGGGGGGGGGGGGGGGGGGCACTTGCCGGTGTCCCCGTCCCCCGTCTGCACGAAGGGCGGTGCGGCGGTGTGACTCTCACCTTGTTGATTTATGTCGGAGCTTTTCTTCGTTTTTTAAATTATTTTTTTTTTGGATCGCTTTTTCTTTTTTTTTCTTTCTCGCACGCTTCCGCAGCACGTGCATTGCAATGCGAATATGAATGTGATCCCCCCCTCCCCCTCTCGCACCGCACTACCAGCCGCGACATCAGAAACATGACAAAAAAAAAGAATGATAAAGAGAGAAAAGAGAGAAAAGGAAACGTGCGCGGCGAGAAGAACAAATCGCAAAATGCGAAAAGTGGAAGATGCGCGACCGTCGCGGGCTCAAATACCCGCCGCTTTGTTCTTCTCCCTATTTTTTCAGTTAGTCAGGAGACGGTGGCACTCGCGGCCAACGCTGGTGTTTGAACCCGCGGCACTGCTCCGCTATGCTCCGCTCCGTTCGATAATCTGCGTCTCTCGGCTGCCCTGATAATGGGAGGGGTCCAGTCGGTCCACTCATGCCGATCGTACGGGTCCGGCACAAAGACCCGACCAGCAGGAGAGAGAACACACGATGGGAAACAATCGCGTCCCATTCCAGCGGAGGACCCGCTCGTGTCCTTTGTGTGCGTGTGTGTGAGCGCGCGCGCGTGTGTGTGTGTGTGTGCTGTAATTAAGCGAAAACAAAAGGTGCCAAACCACCCACATTTGCCCCCAGAAAAATACAACAGCGGTGGGGTATGCGCGCGCGCGCGCCGGTTTTGTATAGTTGTGTCGTGATGAGGACATTCTGCAACTGTGTGTGTGCGTGTGAGAAGGAGAGAGAGTGTGTCAATGAGGGAGCTGCCCATTGGTCAATTAGCTAACGAGTTTGACCACGTAGGAGAGGGGAATATAGTTTAAAATTAAACGAAAGAGAGCTATAGCGCGAGTAAGCATGTGAGTCCACCCTGCCAGAGAGAGAGAGAGAGAGAGAGAGAGAGAGAGAGAGAGAGAGAGAGAGAGAGAGAGAGAGAGAGAGAGAGAGAGAGAGAGAGAGAGAGAGAGAGAGAGAGAGAGAGAGAGAGAGAGAGAGAGAGAGAGACAGTTGGTGCGACGGCTCATCACACCAGGCTGGTCCCTGCGAATATCGCGCCTGCCACGTGACCTGTTCTGTAAATAAGCGAGTCGTCGCCAATGGGCAATCCATTTGTGTCGGTGGGGTAAACGGGTTGTTGCCGCCCGCGTGCTGCGTGAGGAAGGGAAAGTCAGGGCCTTGTGCCTTGTGGGGGCGCTGTAACGGCCCCTGGAGAAGCCCCTGGAGGGTCGCTGGAGGCGCGCTGGAACGGCCTACGGCCGCATGGGCCGCACGGCGACGGGGGTGCTAAATGCCGGCCGTGGACAACGGTGCCCCCTTCCGCCCCCCTGCCCTCCCCCCTCCCCACGGACAGGAGGAGAGCGCTGGAGCGGCCAGAGAGATAAGAGTGAGGGAGTGAATCCCCCCCCCCTTCCCCTCCCCCACTGGTGTCGCCCCTCTACCCCCACATACAGGACTTGCAACTTGAGTTATCTTGCTGGCACTGCCTGCTCTCTCTCTCTCTCTCTCTCTCTCTCTCTCTCTCTCTCTCTCTCTCTCTCTCTCTCTCTCTCTCTCTCTCTCTCCTGCAAGTTCCGGCCCATCTCACGTTGGCTCGCGTTGCGGCCCGCCGCTGCGTTCGTAGTGGCCTTTACCCTTCTCCAAGGTTCCCACAAGTCCGGAAATCCTGTAAAGTCATGAATAGTCATGAAATAAATATGGTCATGGAAGTCATAGAAATCTTTGGATGTTCATGAAAAATTCAAAAATCTATCCACTTAATTTAAAAAAAAAAAAATCTCGGTGCCGCCACGAAAATTTAAGAAAAATAAAATATATGGGTGGGAACAGTCATGGAAATGTTTGGAAGTATTTGCCTGAAAGTCATGGAAAAGTCATGCGGAAAATGTTATGATTTTTTTTTAGTGGGAACCCTGTTATCAGTCAGTGGGCCATGCGAGCGAGAAGGCGGGGGGCACACAGGAAAAGAGGCGTATGCACCGGATAGCGGGGAAGTGAACTGGTATGGGATGGGCGCCTGGGCGGTAGGCAACCCGCCCGCCACCTGTGCGCTCGGGGGCCCTGCGATTGCCTACCTCCCACGGGGCTTGGGGACACCACAGCGCACCACAGCCGCTGCCTCGTTGCCTACTTCCTTCTACTGCCCTTCCTTCCTTCTTCTCTCTCTCTCTCTCTCTCTCTCTCTCTCTCTCTCTCTCTCTCTCTCTCTTTGACCTTTGCTTTTCCGCTTTCCCACGCTCGCTTGTGTGGGTGCCCCCCCCCCCCCCCCCCAATGTGTGCCGTGCTCTCCGGTACTTTCCCATTTCCGTGGCGTGCAATCATCAAAGAAATCTCCTCGCAAGTACACGGCGATGTGTTCCAAGATATATCACGGGGGGAACGCAGAGCGCGCGAGAGATACACAGAGAGAGAGAAAGAGAGAGGACTTGCGGGGGCCCGCGTACTTTTCCTAACCTGTTATATTCAGCATGGCTGAGTGGGGGCAAAAAAAAAAAAGGAAAAAGAAAAATATCCTCTCGCTCTGTAATTTTCCTCGGGAAAACGACGAAGCTGCTACGCTGCGAGTTTCGGGGGAAGGGGGGTGGGGGGCTCCTTTATGTAGAAATGGCTTTCTATTCAGGAGCATACGTGTACGATGGGCCGCTTCCTCTGCCTTTGTGTGTTCGCGGGTTTTCCTCTCATTTCCAACCCGGATACATGGGTGGGGAGGAAAGCCCGAAATGTTACCCCTACGCCCCCTCGGCGCACGGATAATACGCCCCTAATCAGCCGGCGCGTGTTCGAATACCGGCCGGTGTGACTTTTTCTGTATTTTCCCTCCGTTTTTCCGGCGGGCGGGCGGTGCTACGGCGGAGCTGAACCTCCTCAATATTTCTTGCCCTCGGGCGGCGTGCGATTCCCTGGGACCCCCCCTACCCCCTACCCCTTCCCCTGACTCTTCCACCCCATTTACCCCTCCCCCTGTCCCCCCGCGCGCGCTCATGGGGGGCACCCCCTCCCCCCACCCCACCCCTATGTGTGCTGGTTAGTTATGCATGATATTATCAGCGTGGCCCACTAAGGTGGCATTATGTGAAAACCGACGGCGCGGGGAGCTCGCGCCCCCTGCCTCCCCCCCCCCCCCCTTCTCCCGGCATGTCCTCCGGCGTTGTCGCCCCCCCCCCCCCGCCCTACCCGTGGTACACCCCCCCCCCCCCCCCCGCAGGTACCCCCCGCGGACACCTCAGTGTGTCACACCTACAGCAAGCCGGGTGCATGCCTCACGGTGTGTGTGTGTGTGTGCGCGTGTGTGTGTGTGCGTGTGTGTGTGTGTGTGTGTGTGTGTGTGTGTGTGTGTGTGTGTGTGTGTGTGTGTGTGTGTGTGTGTGTGTGTGTGTGGAGGGTGGGAGACTGAGAGGCGCACAGTACCTGGCCATGCCGAGCTCCGCTCCGCTCTGCTCTGCTCCCTGTGCCTCTGCCTGGGCCTGGGGTTTACATCCCTGGCTCGAGGTGTCCATCACGTGCGGGCAAGTCGCTGTACCCACCTAACGACTCCGTCAAATATCGAGTCATTAGAAGCCCTAACCTCCCTATAGTCACTAAAATGTTCCCGAAAAATTTCGGCGAGACTTGCTTTTCTGCATTTAAATACTCAAGAGCATTTGCCAGCAATGACGAGCTGGTGGTATGTTTGACCGCTGGGGACAAAACCTATGTCGTCCTGGCTTCCGCCAGGACCCCTGCCTTCAACTTCGGTGATCTTACGGGAACCGGTGCTTTACGGCTGCTAGTTGGCCCCGGGACACAGCACTAGAACCCGCTACCCGGCTTGCGCCGGACGGATCTCCCGGCAACCCCTAGCCCGCGCCAATGCGCGAGGCCCCCTCCGCTAACCACGGCCTCCGGGACTCCATTATACTGTAGTGCCCTTCAACCGCAGTCTGGTTTGGCCCCACTAATCGTGGGAGTCCGCCCCTGCGAAGATTTGGAGGACATAGGTTCCCTTCGTACACGGCCGAAGCCGCTGTACTCTACTCGCTACGTACCGAGTAGCGGCTGTCCGCACCTGCCAGATTCAGAGAGAGGAAAACAGAAGCTTCGAACCCTAGAAGCTCCCGTACATCCCCCGAGTCTCCCCCCTGGATTTCTCCAGAGGCACAGAACGCCCCCCCGGGCGGGACCCTCGAATCTAGGGAATCGAACCCTAGACCCTCGGGACCGGGGGTTTGTGCCGGCGGCGCCTTAGCCCGCACGGTCGCTTGGACAGCCATACCAACGCCACGTTCGGAAGTACACTCTAGCCACTGTCCTCCAAGCTGTGTCACAAGAAAAAGTTGAGCGACCGCCAAGAATCGAACCACAAACCTGTCCGTCGACGAACGGTCCGCTTGCCCACGCGGCTACCGGGCCATGATGATTGCTTCAGCGCGCTACCGGCACTCTAGCCCCGCAAAAGAGAGCAGAACATCGAGAAAAAAAAATTGAAGACGGAGGCAAGCGTTGAACCCAGGACACTGTTCTTGAGAGACCAGCGCTTTGACCGGCGCGGCTAATGAGACACGGTATTAGCTGATCGAAGCTGTAGCAACTGTTCCCAACCGAGAGTTCAGGTGCTGTGTTATTTTTTTTTTTTTTTTTTTTTTTGTCCTTTGCGTCGGACTGCCTGCTGCTGCTGCTGCTGCTGCTGCTGCAGACGGATGGGCGCCGCGCTGCTCGGACACCCTGTCCGGTCGATACGAATCTTATGGAAATGATTACCTGTGTGCAATCAAGCGGGGAAGGAGGGGAGTGCGGCGGAAGGGGTGGGGGTGGGGGAGGGGGAAAGGGCAGGGCCGGGTCGTGGAGGAGGGGGCTGTGCCACGGTGAAAGGCCACCATCACCACTATGTGTGTGTGTGTGTGCGCGCGCGCGCCTGTGTCCTTCCGCCGACATCGGATATTCCCGGCACGTACCCCCCCTCCCCCTACAGCACACTACTATACTGAGCAGTGTAGTAATTTGACTGTGTGCACCGCCTCGCCCCGCCACTACCGACGTGTCACGTGACCTCGTGCAGGCGCGCTGACCGTTACCCCGCGCCACGCCTCTCTCTCTCTCTCTCTCTCTCTCTCTCTCTCTCTCTCTCTCTCTCTCTCTCTCTCTCTCTCTCTCTCTCTCTCTCTCTCTCACACACACACACACTCTCTCTCACTCTCTCTGCCTCACTCCGTCGTGTCCTCCTCTGCTTCGTAGAGCTCTGAGCGCGCGCGAGTGCGCGCACGGGGTTGCGGAGGGTATGAGGGGTGGAGGGGGTTGTTTCAATGAGAAGCAGCGGGGTAAGGGCGGGGGGGGGGGGGGGGGGGGTCACCGAGGCGTATCTCGCAGTTCCATCATGCGCGCCATAAACAGGACACTTTATTTTCCAGGGGTGGCGGAGGCTGAGGGGTTGAGGGGGGCTGAACTTACTTGCGCCGGCTACGGGACTGGCCCCGCCGGCCCCGCCGGCCCCGCTTACGCTACGGTGACCGGCCTGAACTGGCCATGAAGCATAACGCCGGTATACGACGCCGGCCGCGGCGGTAAAAGAAAACGAAAACGCAACACGAAAGCGCGTTTGGAAATCGCACCCCACTTAAGGCGGTACTTGAACCCGAGACCTCCAAGTCCATCAGTTCCATGATTGATTTTTGAGATATTTCTTAAAAGTATTTGTGAATTTTGAGTTTAGCGTGACTTTTAAATTAATTTGGGCATGGACGTTCGGTGTTCAGTACCAGAGTATAATGTTGCGCAGAGGTGCCCCGTGTAGTGCGGTCGTGTTGAGAAGCACAGAGGCAGCAGGAGAGTCCATCCGCCCCCCCCCCATCTCCGTCCCCCGGTCTGGTTGCCACGGTCCCCCGACGGCGAAGGCCCCCCCTTCGCACCTCTGAGCACACCAAAACGACGACAGGGGACGTCGAGAGCGCAGTGCTGAGCCTGGCTCGTCGGGGAGGTGACTCAGGCCCCCGGCCCGCCCCCGGCCCGCCCCCAGGCGCGGCGGGGGTCGGCGACAGGGCGCGCGGGGGCAACGCAGGCCGGGGGCAACCCGGGGGTGGGCCGGGGCCGGGGGTGTGAGGCAAGCCCGGGGGTTGATGCGAGCAGCGCAGGCCTCTGAAGGAGCAGGCCAGCGTTGGAGTGTGTGGACGGGGGCGGCCGGGGGCGGCCGGGGGCGGCGGTGAAGCACCTGAGGGCGGGGAGGGGAGGGAAGCCATCCGAGGCCCGGCGCAGGGCCTACAGGGAGGGGAAGGGGAGGAGGCCGGCCGGGGGTCGGCACGGCGTCGGCCGCGCCGCGCCAGCCAGGGTGCCTCGCCTCGGCGCACGGCGTCCAGCGAGCGCTGCAGCGCACGGAAGCAAACATGCAGTGTGTTGAACACGAACAACCCTTCCCCGTGTCGAGCCGAGCCGAGCCGAGCCGAGCCGAGCCGAGCCGAGCCGGGCGGCATTGAAAGCAGCAGCGAGGGTCATTGCGACGGGGGAGGGACGGCCGTGCGGTCAGTGCGGGGGCGGCGCGGGGGGCGGCGCGGGGGCGGCGGGGAGGCAGGGGACGCAATGCTCGGACAACAGTCTGCCCTAATGGCTCGCACACATGCACACCCATCCCGTGCTGCATCCCGCTCCGTAAGAAGCAGGGCATCCCGCTGCATCACAGCCGTTTCTCCGGTCCGCCGAGCTCTCGGTTTGTTGTCGCTGCACTCCATGCAGGCCGTCGCCATGGTGACGGTGCCCGCTCGGACTTCGGCCTGCGATGCTGCTGCGGTCCCTCCGGCCTCCGGCTCCCCGCGGCAGGACAGCCACGGCCGCGTAAACAGCGAGGGTCGCTTGCTGAATCTTGGATGGGATCGGCATCGGCTCGGTGCATCGGGTGGCTGACGACGACCGCGATGCGTGGAGGGGTGTCTCAAGTCATGGACATGGACGTGCGAGGAAGGGGAAAACAGAGAAGGAAAAAAGAAAAAAAAATATCTGAATTGATACACAAACACCGCACCCATCGGGATTCGAACCCAGGCCGTCCGAATGAGAAATGAGCACGGTAACCACTCTCCCACTGCGGCCGCTGGCAGCGACACGGCGAGCAGCAACCGGTGTGATGGATGGATGGCGCCATCGCCATGATTTATGTGCGTGCATATTACCCGGGGATAATCCCGGGTCTGCGGTCGCGCTGCCGGGCCCCGGACCGGGACCCCCCGTCAACCTAATCTCCTCTTCGACACGGTCTTCGTCACCACCGCCACGGCGGCCACGACGTCGAGGGAGGGGGGAATGGGAGTCGGCGCTGGCTGTAAGGGATGGACGACGACGACGCAGCGTGAAAAATGATGATGTGTGACTGGCGGTAGCGACGGTGGTGGACGAGCGCGAGCGGGCTTCTTGTAGCGGGCAGGCTGTCGAGGGGGTGCACACGCGCGCGCGCACACACACACACAGGACAGAGAGGGGGGGGGGGGGGGGACTTGAGTTTTCAATTACGGTAATAGCTTTTAATCCTACTCGGCTGCGCGTCCGTCCGGTCGGGATAGGAGTCGTATTGTTTGTCCCTCCCATGTGTGTGTGAGTGTGTGTGTGTGTGTGTGGCTCTCGTGCGTGTCGTTCGACTGGTGGTATACGGAGTGGTCCAGAGGCTCGTCTGGAGGGCACGCGAGGGGCAGCAGGGCTCCAGGGCGCGTACTGGACAACCTGGGAACCTTTGGTCCTCAAGACGGTGTCCACCCCGTGTCCTCCCCGTGTCCACCCCGTGTCCTCCCCGTATCCGGGGCGCGGGAGAGCTGTTTGACGGCGCCGTGTCCTAAACCGGGGGCCTGCCGCTGTCCTACGGTTCCTCTTTGTCTTGGCGGGATGAGAGAGAGAGAGAGAGAGAGAGAGAGAGAGAGAGAGAGAGAGAGAGAGAGAGAGAGAGAGAGAGAGAGAGAGAGAGAGAGAGAGAGAGAGAGAGAGGAAGAGAGAGAGGGAAATTTATTGATTGAGACGAGAGAAGACGGGCCGGCTTGGCCCGGGGGCTTAGCGTGGAATGGGGTGGCGGTGCTGGCGGCCTGGCCGGGGCCCCCGGGCGCCCCCCGGGCCGGCGGCCCCCCGGACGCCCAGCTAGACGCTCGTCCATTAGTTTCCATCGGCTTCGCCAGGTAAGCTCACCTCCCAGGGACGCTCGGCCTCGGAGACACAGAAGGGAGAGACAGAGACGATCGCGGGAGAGACTCAAGGGAGCGACAGAGACAAGAGCGGTGTGAGCGGCAAGGAAAAAAAAATTACGGGTAGCCCCCCTCCAAAAAACTGAGTTCCACCAGTGGGAGTTGAACCCTGGTCTGGTCAACCTGTTGTGTTTCGCAACGCCCTAGCCCCCTACGCTACGGAGACGCCGTAGTTGGCTCGGCGGCATCTCCCATACTTCACGCCGCTTATTGCCGCCATGCATGTAACGCCGCCCGTTGGCCCCATGAATCTCGCACGGCCCTCGACTCGGCGCTGCAAAGCCAGCGGCGGAACGGAAGCGGGTGCCAGGAGAAAAAGAAAACGCCGATAATTCTCTCGGCGCGAGAGTTTTCATTTGAGTCGCCGCGCTGCCGCTTCCGCCGCCGCCGCCGCCGCAACCGCAGAACAGTAGTACATTCCCCGGCAAAAGGCAGTTATTGCACGGTGCAACTCACTTCCTGCACCAAAAGCAGCAGAGCGGCGGTGCGGCGGGAGAGAGCGTCAAGGCCTTTGAGGAGAAGGGCGGCGAGTGAGAATACATGTGGGAGAGAGAGAAAGAGAGTGTGTGTGTGTGAGAGAGAGAGACAGAGGGGTAGTGGTGTGTGTTAGTATGACACTGCTGAGGGAGGGAGGGGTGCGGGCAAGTGCGGAGACCGGCGCGGGGTGAAGAGTGGCAACAATGGAAAAGAGAGTGACTGCTGCGAGGGGTGGAGGGGGAGGGGGGTAGGGGGTGGATCTGAATAGGCTTGCTCTGCGTTCGTTGACGAGCCCGCACGCTGCCACTGCTGCCACTGCCGCCGCTGCCGCTGCTGCTATGTAGCAAAGAAATGATTCGCTCATGTTTGCCGTCCGTTATCGCAAAAGGCCCCGCCCCGCCCCGCCCCGCCCCGCCCCGCCCTGCCCTGGGCACGGCGGCGTTTCCAGGGGATTGATTACAGGCTGCATATGACAGCCCGGCAGCCCTGTCCTGTGTCCCCTCCGTGTCCCCTCCGTGTCCGCGGCGTGTCCCGCTGCGTATTGATAATGTTTCAATTTCAAGCCATCGCCGGACGGAAGGTTGTCCTCCTCCTCTTTTATATTTCGCCATGTTGTTTTGCTAATGCTCTTTGCTGCCGCTGAAAGGTTCGGCTGGCTGTTGTCGTTCCGACGGATTTTCCGCACCATTTTCCCGATTCTCTCTGTCTCTCTCCCTCTCTCTCTTTCTCTGTTTCTCTCTCTTCCTTCTCCGCGCCCGCTCTTCGGGTGTCCCCGCAATGTGTTACTTGTTGGAGGGTCGGTGCACCTGTGGTTCTTCCGCTACGACGATAAACGCAACCGCGAAATCCAAGGTCGTAACGAATTAACAAAAAAAAAAAAAAAAAAAAAAGTCTTCGCAAACAATTTTCGAGCGCATGGTATCGTGCAAAAACCTGGGACGTTGTAAGTTGTCTCGAACTCATGCATAGAATTCAAGAATACAGTTTAGTGTGGGCAGGATGACACGAGGATAAACCTAGTGAGGCCATTCTAAGCACAGACAGCGCCTGCTGGGTAGGCAGCCTCATCTACTGCGTGCACGCGTGTCGTGCGGGCCGGCCTACCCTGGCGCTCGCAGGCGCTCGGAGTCGCTCTGGGAAATCGGTTCGCGTTTTGGGTGAATTCGGACGCACTTAATGGACGGCCCGTTGTTCTTCGTATCAATGACCGCACGATTTTAATTCCTTCTCTCCCGAGGGCTCCATAATAGTGTGGCAGGGGCCCCCTTCGAGGGCCGCCGCATTAGGGCCGCGTGACGCCAAGAAAACAGAGAGAAATCACGGCGGGCAGCGCGTGGCAGCGCGTGGCGGCGCGTGCCCGCCCCGTGGCCCCATGCCATGGCCCGGTTAGCGCGCTCGCCAGAGGAATTAGGGCCTGTTTTCCGGAAATGACGGGCAAGGCTATTTTTCATTTTGATAATGAGCCGATAATTTATTGCGCGCGGTGAACGAGGACTCCCCCCCCCCCCCGCCCTCCCCCCACTTTTTCCCCCTCCCCTCTTCTCCTCCACGACCCGCACTACTATACTTACCCACCTTTGCGGGCGCCGTAATTAAAATCTATGAATATTTTTGGATTGGAGCAGCCATTGCATGGTCCCCGCGGGTCCTAATGAGGTGGGGGCAGGACGCCAAACAAATGGGGCATCCCAACCGCGGCCCGCCCCGCCCATAACCTCTCGCGCGATTACGTCGAAATTGTTCTCTCCGATCGCTAAAGTTTCCACCACAAATATTCGACCTCCTTTTTGTATTTCTCGTGACGACAACGCGATTATCGTGTCGTTTTTGCCATTTCCCAATAAAACCCACCGCAGCCATGATGCGCCCGTGACGCCGCAATGACGCACCCGCGGGCATCTCACCACGCTGTCCGTTTTTTTTCTTCTTCTTTTTTGCTTCTCCTGGAGACGATCGTTTTGGCACGCCATAAAATCCGCCTCTTCCGCGGGCACAACCCGCCCCTGCTGCCGCGAGTGAGGGCCCGGGGGGGGGGGGGGGGAGCACCGGAGAGGTTGTCTGAATGATTCAGGACGCTGCGCGCCTCGGCTCGGCTCTCGGCGGTGGCGGCACCCCGTCGAGGCCACGGCGTTGCCACGCTCCTTGTGCAGCGAGGGAATAAAACAATCACAAGGGGGAGGATGGGTGCAGCGAGCGGAGCCGGGTACCGGGGTGCCGGCGGTACCGGGGCAGGGGGGAGGGGAGGGGAGGGGCAAGGGCCGTGGGATGGCTGATTTATCGTGGACAAGTGCAGGCAGATTGGCGGCCAGGTGGCCACTGGAATCAAGTCGGCGGCGGCAGGCGGCAGGCCGCGGTGCGCGGGGGTGTACGGACGCGGGCGGGGAGGAAAAGTTTGGAGGAAAAGTAGTGGGGAGACAAGGAGAGTGAGGCGCGCGCTGTCTCTGTCCGCGGGGCCTGCGGGAGGTTGCCGTGGGCCATGGTCGCCAGCGGCGGCGGCAGCGGCAGCAGCAGCGGCAGCAACTGCAGCCCAGTACGCGGGCACGAGTCCGGATCAAGTTCTGCGAGAAGTTCAGTGCTCTTGTGCTGCCTGCAGCGTGCGCGTTCTCACAGCAGGCATGGCATCATGTTCGTTCGTTTATTGGCCCAAAGTTCGGCGAAGGGGTAACATCCCCTCCGACGAGGCCCCCGGCGGCCCCCCGCCGCCCCCCCGCCGCCCCCACGAGGAGGACGCCGACGACGACAACGCGATAGTTTCCGGCTCAAACCAGGCGGACCTGTTCGCTCCGTGGGGCCTCTTCTCGGAGCCAGCTGAGCGGACGCAATCGAGGCCGAGCCTAGCCGAGCCGAGCCGAGCCGAGCCGAGCCGAGCTGAGCCGAGCCGGTGCGCGCCCGCCTTGGCGTGGCGCCGACGCCATCAGATTCAGATTCTGCGCCGCCTGCCGCCTGCCCCGCCCGCTCTAAGCGGGTGATAATGATTTTCTTTTCCAGACCGGTGACCCGGGGTTTATTACTCGCCGAGATGCTGCTGCTGCCCGCTGCCGCCCTGTTTGCCCGCGCCTCCGTCCGTGCCTTTACTGCTGATTCGCCCCGTGGTTTTATTTCCGCAAGAGGATTGGTCCTGCCTGCAGCGCTGGGCCCGCGCGGCCATTTGCATTTTAATCCCAAGTATATTATGTTTGTTTGCGACATAGTATGGTTGAGCCAAGTTTACAAGAAATTTGAGTGAAAAATTAAGTAAATGCGGAACAGAGTTAAGAAATACTTGAAACGACTCAAGTTAGACTCTAATGCACCATAGGTGGGAATTCCCTACACCTTGAAAATTTGAGCAGAGGTTTAGCAAAATAAAAGAAAGTATTGAAAGCTGAAGAAAGCTTTAATATGAAATGCATGTGGTCATACAAGTAACAAAACAGTATTTTACAATACTTATATGAAAATAATTAATAAATAGAGTACATCAGAGAAATAATAAACAGAGTACATCAGAGAAATAATAAATAGAGTACATCAGAGAAATAATAAACAGAGCACATCAGAGAAATAATAAACAGAGTACATTAAAGAAATAATAAACAGAGTACATCAGAGAGCATACCGCAACAATACGTAATTTTGACCATCAATAAATGTCCTAATGTGGGCAGGCGTGTGTGTAACTAATTCTGTTTTACATGACACAGACCAGCTGCTCTGATATCGAACAGGGTATGAGTGAAGGTGAGAGTTGAACCCAAGAGTGACCAGGCCTTGAAGGATGAACATTACCTGTTTATCATCAGTTATTGCTATGTATTTAATAGCTCCAAATTGAGGGAACAAATGATCAAGAGACTGAATGACAACCATGCCTGGCCTGTACTCTGTTCCGTCCACTTTCACCCATTTCACTAGATTCCAATACTTAAAATCACGAGACAAAAACAATTCATCCGCAAAGTCACAATACTCGTCCATGCTACTTACAAGAACACGATCACAGTAAGAAGAAAATACAAGGCGGTGTTCTAAACCTTTTTGGCTAAGAAACCGTGCACAAACTTTTAAACTAGTTTTTATAGCTAACGTCAATGCTATTTTTTTTCTACAGCTGGTGACATGGGCAGCTTGTCGCAACTCTTTATATTTTGCTTCCGAACGCATTGCCCAAAGGGGTTTCAGGGGACCAACTTTCAAAATTATTCTTCCATAATGGACTGCATTATGGTACTTTGGTTTTAACTTTTTTTTGGAAAGAGACATATAACTAGAATGGTGCTCTGAAACAATGTTCAATAAAAGAGGAATACTTGACCGGGCAAATGTAGGTGCAAAGAGCATATCAGTCAGTTCACGCAAAGTCAAGTAAAACTTCCAGACTGGATGTTCTTCAGGTACTTTGTGCCCTACCATTAAAGGGAAGAAACGAATGAGACACAATAGCTCAGAAGCAGAAAATCCTAACGAATCCTTTTCTGTAAGGCGATTTTCACATATTAGAGGGGGTTTATTACCCACCTCTTGGTAACCGTAATAAAAGCCTTGCACAAGGTCATTTAACTCAGTATAGGTAAGCCATTTCTTGCTCACCATGTACTGAATGATAAAGCTCATATCATAGTCCCCAACGCCCTCAATAATATCATGCATTATATCTGCATAGATATTAACAGTCATTTTAAAACTCTTTAACTCATCCCAGATACATTTTCCTTTCACACCAGTAGAGACAGTATCAATTCGACGCACAGCACGTTCATGAGATTCCTGAGTGCGAATCAATGGGGGTCTTTCCTTTAAATCCTCAGCAGCTACTTCACGGTGTACTCGGCAGATTCTACAATAATAGTTGGCTGAAAAACTTTCCACCATCCCAAGAATAAAGTTCAAACCCAAGTTATCACCAGCAATTATACACAGAGCAAAGTAAACTCTCCTAACTAAACCATTCACACAAACATCAATGCCATGGTCCTCAAGAAATTTAAGTTCCATTAGAACGGGACCAAACACTTCCTCCAGGCCAAAGGCTTTGTCACAAGAATGGAACAAAGTACAGAGGAAGATATTTTCTAGAACTGATTGAAATGCAGGTGGAAGACAAGAAATTATTATGTGGCAGGCACCCAGCTTGTGCACAGTGGTATGACTGCCTAAATCTTTGTTAGTTTCTAAGTCATCAAAACTCATGGTGAGAGGCAAAACCAATTTATCACCAAACTGTGGTTTGATGGCCTCCCTCCATAATGTGCCTTGCACTACATTTTCCATGACATCAGTGTCCTTTACAAGCTCAGTCATATAGGCTAAAATTTGATCTAACACTCTGGGCAGTTCAAGAAAATTTTTGAGTACTCTCCGAGGAGCAAGAAATGATCCGGTCAGCAACAAAGGCTCTACAGTTACTTGACCCCTCACGGTTTTATACATTAGGGCTGTGCCAACAGGGTACTGTTTGGGCTCAACATACACTTCTTGCTTTTTGAAAACATTAATTCTTTTCCACTCTGTATCATATTCATCAAACATCCCTTTTATAATGTCAAACATAACTTGAATATTTCCCGTCTCTGTGGATTTTGATGTTTGCAAAGCTTTTATCACAGTATCTTCTAGCAAACCAAAATAAGACCCACACAACAATGCTTTCATCTCTTCAACTATATCTTGAACTTGAACCCTAGTAAGGGTATCCTTACTATACAGTTTAGCAATAGTTTTGATGACAGCATTATTCACGGCATCAAAAAACAAATGAGCATTAATACTTGCTCCATATTGTACATGGCTGTCTTGACTTTCCACAAAAATCTCTGGTTGTTCATCACTAACATTATGAATAATACTTTGCAAACTACCACCACAGTGAAGTGCATCATCAGACTGGGGTCTTATTTTTTTAACACTAAGAAGTGAAGAAGTACTGAAGCGCTTATGAGAGTTCAGATGTTTTTTGAATCTACCAATTTTGTCAAACTCTCTAACACAATCCTGAAATTTACATACAAACTTTTGGACATTCAACCCAGAATGAAGAACACTGATATGACAGATCAGACTATCCGCTTCCTCAAAGGAAGCAGAACAGATAAAGCACTGGAAGTCCATAATGAGAAGATTTAAATGAAAGTCTACATGCAGAACTGGTTACGAGATTCAGGCACAGTTCAACTTTGCTATAAAGGCTGTAGTTGCCATGGGTACTTCCCCCTCCAAAACTGGGTCATGACGTAGCTTGTACACATACAAATGGAATAGGTGCCACAGCTGATTGGCTTCCTTTGGATAACCAGCACAGAGAGAGTGGAAAATTTTGAAGCAAATGTCCACACACTTCAGAACACTATCAACCTTGTAGACTATGTTGTCAAAGACAACATAAGTTGCAATAATGTTCCAGCGTGTTGGCCCCTGGAAGATCATGTACGGTTGGAGAGGACCTTGCACTTTCACCATCCTTTCTTTCCGTCTCTCCATCAGAGGCTGCACATCATTACCAGTCTGTCAATGACCAAAAAAATAAAATATAATAATAATAATTAAATCAATAACTTCAATGACAAACAGAAAATCTATACATAGCACCAATCGCCTTGCCCTGATCTCCCTACACCCACAAACTTATACAAAAATGTAATACAAAGACAACTTACAGCAGTGTATGATATGAAGGCATCTCGTGATTCTCCAGTCGATGGCTTGTAGATCTTCTTTCCTACAACAACACGTGCGGTTGGGGGGCACAACGATGGCAGCAACTGAAGAAGCAAAGCATCCTTGTTGTCTGAAACAAAGAAAGAATTATAATTTTTACAGAGTTTTACGGTGTGAAGTAACTTCTAGAATTTTCTCAAATGAAGGTTTCCAGAACTTCAAGTTTTCATTCGTTGTCATTTTTGATACAACATTTCATTCAAGGAATAAAATACAGTCTGCTCAGTAATCTTATTTATCCCTCTTAAGCCTAGCCTGTGAGAAATAATAAATGAGAAAGCCACCATCAAAAATAAGTGAATGATTTACTGGACTGTACATCATCATCAAATATAATCAGAAGATAATACTAAAAGCACAGCAATATCCATGTATCAAAAATGACAATGAATGAAAACTTGAAGTTCTGGAAGTCTTCATTAGAGAAAATTCTACAAGCTAGTTGACACTGTAAAACTGTTTGCAGACAGAATTAATTAGAACATAGATAAGAAGTTTTCTTACTTGCTTCAAGGTCATTTACATCATCAGATTTAACGATTTCAAGGAGCTCCTTCCCAACCTCATCATCAATGCGCAAAATAAGACTGAGGCGCTGAATCTTATCCAGAAAAGTGGGCCACACCAAAGACAGATTGCATGTTTCATTTTCATGCAAGTGTTTGAAATCAGCCTCCAGCTGAAAGTCCAACACAAAAATTTTATGAATTATACGAAACCAAGTTCAGTTTACAAATATATATAATCCATTTACATGCATATCAGACATGAAAACTTACCAGTGTGTATCCTCTTGGATGTTTCAGTAGCTTAAAGTCATTTATGTACTGCTGCACTCTGTCAGGAGTTTGATTTTCCTGACCTTGCTTACTGCCCTGCTTGCCCTTATGTTTCAGATTATTTCTGTGCTGTTGCTTGGCACTTCGGTACAGTGATTGTAGTCTGTGCTCAGCAGTTCTAGTCCAATTTTCCTCGACTTCTGGAGTTAACTCCCTTGCTCTTTGCAACAACAACAGTGCTGCAGTCAGTTCAGCAGCAGGCTGGTCTTCTAGGGATAAAACAAATAGGTAGTTTAAATTTGAAAATTTAGGGCAACTTAAACAAGGTAAATGATGTGTTTTCTATCACAACAAAAAGAAAATTTAAAAAGTGAAAATAGAGAAATAACAAAGGTAAAGCACAGATGATACCTTCATCACTTTCATCCTCTTGATTTTCAGCTAAAGTTCTCTTCCTTCGACGAGGTTCGATAACCTTTCCTTTGATAAGTTTGCCAATTTGACGCCTAATCTTGGAGAACAATAACCCTTTAGCCAGGGCTTGATGACTTCCGTGCTCTTGGGGAGCAACATAGATAAGTTCCTAAAAATAAGATAAATTTACAAATGCCATGTTTTTGCATGATCATGACTAAAGTGAGAAAAAGAAAACAAACTTACCCCTGGCTGATTAGGGAACAGTTCAAGAACTTTATTCCTGATAAGTATTAAGTTTTCAGGAGAGGGACTGAAAGACAAAGATCAAATTGGTATAAGAAAAATATCACCACAAGGTAACCACAGAATATTATTCTTAACTTACCTTGTTGTAATGTTGAGGATGAACTGAGTCAGTACATCCATAAGTTTCTTGAGATTTTCTTGGGTAAGAACACCACCCGAATTGCCTGCCAATATACCTTTCCATGACACATTTGACTCAAGGTAATCCTTCAAATCCTAATAATAAAAAGAACTCCATTAATATGCACACAAAAAATTAAGCAAGAAAAATTTCTGTAATTTGTGCTTACCAATTCCTGAAAATGATTTTTGGCCAAAATTGCCTTCAGTCTAGGAGCAGTACAAGATGATGCACTGGCAGTCGTAGCAGGTGTGGATCCAGTGCTGGCATCGGTCTCCTTCCGCTTGGCAACTTTGGCAGGAGGCTCAACCGATTGCTCTTCAATAGTCTGTTTACAGACAGCAAACGTTACAAATACCCACATAATTTCAATACAATAGATAACATTTCTGAAGTCCCTGAAAATAATACTTACATTCTCTGACTGCTGTGCGCATTGCTTGTCTGATCCCCCTTCACCGGACTGCAATAACACAACAAACATTAGAAATGTGGACTCGTAATCAGGAAATAAAGGAAGAATTTAAAAGACAGAAAAAAAGACCTTGTTCAGGAAGTAATCGACATCAAAATCTCTACCACTAGGACTAGTTGACCGTTCACTTCCACACTGACTACCACCTTTACCACTTCCCTGCCAGAAATGAAAATGAGACACAATAATATGTACAGTGCATGGGGCCGATCCGAAAATCTAGAATGGACAATGGCAACCAAACAAACTCATACAATACTAACACTTAAAGTGGTTTCTTTTTTTGTACTTATAAATACAGTTAACAAGCCGCAACCTCTCCTTACTGTCCGGAACATACTCTCGAAGGCGAGTTAGGCTAAGGCTCAAAAACTCCTGAAGTTCAATCCCAGCATCTAAACATCACACCACAGGAAACAAAATCACCAAAAAGCAGAGAATTTAACAGCCCATATTCAAACAAATCAGGGTTACATCACAGAAGTCTTCCTTGGAAACCCTTAGGTCAATCCTGAAGGGAGAACACTAACCACCCCACTCAAGACAAATAAGTTACCAAACAGAAGGACCGATACTGCTAACGAAATATGAAATAGAAACCAAACGGAAGGTCACGAAACTGCATCACCAGTGCTATAACCGAAACACAAAACACGGTTGACAATAGGCAACTCAGATCACATAACCTCCCAAGCCTACGAGCTCAGCAACTGCTCGTACCCATAACCAAATAAAAACCACGATGCGTGCAAAACTAGATCGTCACCTTGAAAACGTAAGTAAACTAGCATCAGCGTGCCATCACATTCCAGTTCTATACTTACGCATAAAGGACATCTGAACTTCCTCACTGAAGTTCCAATCAATAAGTAGCTCCACTGCATTCGAAATCTGTGCGTCCAGTTCTTCGTCCATTACAGTGTTCGAAATAAGTTGAAATTAAGAACGGACAGAATCTGTTCAGCTCGCGATGACTAAGACGAAAACTAAGACGAGACGGAATGCACAGACGCGATGTAAAGGACAGCAAGGATCAACAGCGCGCCATCAGCAGCACGACCACGGGTTGGACGAACGCGACAGTCGGAAGCTTGCTGCAGCGAATGAGCGGCGAGCTTGTCGACGCTTCCCCATCAGCGCCACCTCCCGGTGGACGGACAAACTACTTATGTTCGATTCGAGCTTAGAGTATTCCCGCCAATGATAAACTATTTTTAATTCATCCGTAGGGAATGCTGTCCCCCTCCCACTTTGAGACTAGCATACGGGAGGGCAAGCAGGAACGTGACAACAAATTTATTCCCTGGGTATTCAATCTTCGCAGCCAGGTATATAAATTAAATACAGATTGAAAAGTAATGATTGTATATTATCAGGTTCCTAAAAAGCTATCAGAAGATAAGTTTTAATGCCACTTAGACACTGTAAAATGACCATAAATCTAAATTATTTAGTATTATGTTTATGTGAATACTTGCTCTAACGATTTAGAGCCAAAAACTTCCTCCTTTACTCCAGTCAAGCCATGTCATACTTATCTCTATTGAGCTTCCCTTGCCTCTACTGCACTGGATTTACACCATGCTAGCAAGGTTCTTAGAAGTCTGCCAATACCCTATGCCATCCACCAAGCTTCCTCTTCCTCTCTAAACTGAAAAATCATGAACGTATTCTCATCGCTGCTCCTAATTTTTCTTAAACTTACCATGGCTTTTGTTGTTTTTTCCCCTTTGACTTTGCAGGTACTGAAAATGTCTGGCCCATTAGAAATGTATGGCATGTATTTGACGGATTTGGTGAAGTTTCATATCGTTAATGTTCCCAAAATATATCCTTCTGGTGAACTGATCAGAGTTCGCCGCACGCCCAGCTCTGAACTGGAGACTTGTGTCGTGTTAGGAACTGGTGGTAAGCGCTTTATTATGTGAAGCAGCATGATCACAAGAATTCGAAAGAAATCAAGTAGTGCTATATTTGGCTGTTGGGCCGAATTTACCTTGTCTTTTATCTTTCACAGTTGACAAAAATGAAGCAAGGGAAGTGTCGAATGAATATATGAGAAGAGTAGGGAGAATTCATGGGGTTGAGGACACAAGTGTACTGGAAATGGAATGTACGCAAGAAATGAGTGAAGAATTTTGAGTTAGTGTCTGTATACCTGTTGCGATTATGCCACAAACCAATAGCTCTGTTCTGTTACTTTTTTCCCCTTTTTTCTGTAATTTCAAATTTATGTATCGCTGCATGTAAAGCCTCCACTTATAAAGAATAGAAAACAACTAAAAAATTCAAATTTTGTTGCCATTTTATGTACCCCGTATTGATTGAAAAATCAAACCATTAAAAACAAGATTATTACTAAAATTTCTTGGAAGAAGCAGGGAGGGACAAGATTTATAAAAAAATGTTCCAGCCATAATTTTTGCATCATACCACAAAGTAGGGCATCCTAAGACTCAGATGGAGTCACTCAGGTTTTAAAATGTTATGCAATGCTCGACTATACAATGCGCAAACCAAATATTGTTTAGGGGCGAGTCATGCATAAATTAGATTTGCAACAGACAAGCTAAATTTCATCCAAAAATAGGGTATATCTCAAACAAACATAAGGTAAAGCTTAACCAATCTCACTACAGCTGAACCAATCATATTGTACATGTTTGACAGTCAAGTATAACTTAATATTTGACTGAAATATAGAATTTTTCGGTGACCCCTTCCCGATGCTCCTCGCACCGTAAAGGCGGCCGTAAACACGTCCCGTCCACATGCCTCCGCGTCGCCACCGAGTGTGACGGGCCCGGCCACTGCTGTATGTTGTGTGTAATGCCCAGCACTAGCGGGGCCGAGGGGGGTAGGGGGGGGGGGGGGGGGAGGAGCGGGGGGGGGGGAGCACACGACACGGTGACGGATCCTTCACACGGACCGTGCCGTGCTCCGTGCTGTTGTCCAACGCCACAACCAGCCAGGCCTCCAGGGAGAGATCAGTGTGTGTGTCCGAGGGGGAGCGGAGCCTCTCTCTCTCTCTCTCTCTCTCTCTCTCTCTCTCTCTCTCTCTCTCTCTCTCTCTCTCTCTCTCTCTCTCTCTCTCTCTCTCTCTCTCTCTCTCTCTCTCTCTCTCTCTCTCTCTCTCTCTCTCTCTCTCTCTCTCTCTCTCTCTCTCTCTCTCTCTCTCTCTCTCTCTCTCTCTCTCTCTCTCTCTCTCCCCCAAAGGGGTTCTCCTAGTCCTCGCGGCACAACACACCACCACCGCAGTAAGCCCTGCCGCTGGGCTTCGCGGTCTCCGCCGGGCTTCGCATCGCATCTGTCGTTCTGCGCATGATTACAAATTGATTGGGAGGCATTATAATTGGTTCGGAGCCTCCGCGCGCGTGCCCCCCCACCGCCACTTTCGCAGAGTTAAATTGACGTAATTATTATTGCAACTGGATTCAATTCGTCCTGACAATTATATCGTCGGAGACAAGGAAAATGAATGAATTAAAATCGCCATCCGAGCAATTTGTTTTTCTGCAGGCATTCCTGTTTGTTTTTTGCTTTTAATATTCTCGCCCGTACATGGTGTTTTAATGTAGCCGATAAATAAGGGCCGGGCGCAGTTAAGGGCGCAAAGAGAGAGAGATAGAGAGAGAGAGAGAAAAAGAGAGAGAGGGTGAGGGGGGCCATCAATAACTACCACTAGTAACGCGCTGTGGTACACGACGCACCAATTTGTGCAATTACGTTATCTCGCTCTTTCTTTTTTGCACTCGGTACGCTTGGCTGCTGCTCTCTCTCTCTCTCTCCCACCCTCACTCTGTTGGTGCAGTATGAGTTATTATTTGTGTACACTGCCGGGCGGCGCGCGTGTATTTTTTTTTTAAACGCGGATCAGATGGCAGTTGTGGAAGAGGAAGGGGAGCGTTGGCGAGCAGGAGGGGAGTTCATCTGGCACACCTGCCTCCTTGAGGTCTAACAGCACATCGGCTGGAACCAGGGGAACACTCTTACGGAATATCATTAAGAAAGAAAAAAATTCTGGACATTAATTTATTACCTGGTGAAAACGCCAATAATTGTTGTTCAGAAAATTTTCAAGAAATGAACCGCAATTTGAAAAGATAGCAGTTGTTGGCAGCCCGTGGGAGGTGTTTTTTTTTTATTTGCGAAATTTTCTATTTAAATGCGCGCACCTGGCTGCTGGCTAATGATTTAATTGATGTGCCCGTGCAGACAAAGCACCACCGTGTGTGTGACGTGTTTTGTGTGTTCGTTCCGCAAAATGAGGCGCGGCTAAGCGGATTGTCCTAAGTACGGAGGGGGAGCACTGCTGTGTGTGTGTGTGTGTGTGTGTGTGTGTGTGTGTGTGTGTGTGTGTGAAAAGGGGGAGGGGGCATTTGGGGTACTTTCATGATTGGAATTAGCATTAGCAGCAGTCGCCTAGAGACGACGTGTGGTTATTTCGAAACTGTTTACGACGCGGGCAGAGCCTCTGTCTGAATGAAACTGAAAACATACGGAACTGATGAGGAGCGCGTCGCATACGAGGACACTGCGTGCTGTGGCTGCGGGCATCAGGAAGTCATTGGCCATCATCATCATCATCATTGGCCCGATGGATGAAATCCGACACCGATCCTGGCCGTCTGATAAATAAAAGCAGGCGGGTGGCCGCCCGGCCCGGCTCGGCTCGGCTCGGCTCGGCTCGGCTCGGCTCGGCTCGGCTGTCGGTCGCTGATGACTCATCCGTCCGCTGTGGGCGCGGAAAACCGGTCGAAAATAATGCGTTTGTAATGCGATGCAGCCCGGCACGGTTCACATGGTGTCGACGCGGTGCGGGTGCTGCCACCAAGCAGCCACCAGCCACGCGCTGCGGTTGTACCGCTCCCGCCAACGACACCCACCTAACACTCATGGCTCACTGACGTTTTTCTGTTGTTGCAGGTGAGTGCGGTTTGTTATATCCGGGTCGCTGTGAGGCACGTGAGTAAGACACGTGTCACATGAGACGCGACACTCCCAACACGAGTTGCTCGCGCAGAAAAACTATCAGTTGTCACAACGAATTTTTTCGTTGATTCCGGGACAAGCAAGATATTTAGTTGTGAGAGCTAAGATTTCGCTGGTCAGCTGCTTCAGCGGAAAGTGAAGAAAACTGACCTTTCGCTGATGCAGCTGATTTTGAGTCGTCCCAACGAAATCTGATAGTTCTCACCTTTACATTTGTTGCTCGTCTCAAAATCAACGAATAAATCAGTTGTGACAACCAATAATTTTTCTGCGTGTACGAGAGCGAGTGCCCACTCAGTTTCTCCATTCGCGTCGCATATGACTACCGAGACGTCGTCGGCGCCTGCGTGGATACCCACTCGCCGACAGGAAGTCTTAATCCTTGGGCGGGTGCTGCTCTGGTCACGCAGGGCAGGGCCCAGTACCGTGGACCCCGCACGGCTACCGGTGAGTAAGCCGGTCAGTAATTTGATCGCCTGATATCAAAACGCTCTCGGGCGGTGTCCGGCGGTGTCCGGCGGTGTCCAGCGGTGTCCAGCGGGGTCCGGCGGAGCCTTTGGCGCCGTCCATATGTCGCCGCGGCGCGCCCCCCACACCTCGCAGGTGGCAGCAACTCATTTGAGCGGCGCTCTCTCAGAACCTCTTCATGCCCAAGAAATAAACTCGCTCGAAATGAACACTCTGCTTACTGGTACATACATCCCGGATGGAGAGAATAGAGGTTTCCAATAAGACTTTAGAAACGGAAGCTGAAGAGCAAAAACACTTCCAGACCGGAAACTCTCCAGAGCAGTTATGAAAAATATCGATGTACAAGGGCCTCGCCAAATATGGGAACTGACCACCAGAATTCACTCAGAACACCATTCAAGTTTCTCATATCTGCCCTAGGGAGTTTCCGGTCTGGAAGTGTTTTTGTGCTTCAGCTTCCGTTTCCAAGTCTCCATTGGAAACCTCTATTGGGTGTACCACTGTTGTTCCCGAAACTGAATTTCTGGACTCTCTGGAAGGCCGGCGTCGGCATCTCCCTATGTCGGTGTACGACGGGTGTACAGCGTGACACCCCGTCAGCGTCAGGTGCATTACCGTCACGACGGTAGGCCCCCGGCGGGCCCCAGGCCCCTCTGACCGCCCCCAACGTCCGCCCCAGACTGGGGAGGGTTCGTCCGGGCGCCTCCGGGGGCGGAGCCGGGGGCGGCGCGGGGATCCGAAAGCGTGCCCCCGGGGCAATGAGACCCAAGGTGTCGGCCTGACGACGGGGCGGTACGCACGAGGTGTGCGGAGAATCCTCCCCCGCCGTCAACGAGATGGCGGCGGCGTACTTTTGGCGGCGTCAGCTTTTGGTCGGGAGACCTATACTGTGCGTCCAGGCGCTCTCTGTGACGGCTCTGTGGCCTCACCGCCCGGGGCGGCTGGGCGGGCTGCCCTGTGTGCAGCGACGGGAGCACAGGCACGCACGGAGGCGCTTTCTCTCTCTCTCTCTCTCTCTCTCTCTCTCTCTCTCTCTCTCTCTCTCTCTCTCTGTCTGTCTGTCTGTCTCTCTGTCTGTCTGTCTCTCTCTGTCTCTGTCTGTCTCTGTCTCTCTGTCTCTCTCTCTGTCCCTCTGTCTCTCTCTGTCTCTGTCTCTCTCTGTCTGTCTGTCTCTCTCGCTCTGTCTCTCTCTCTCTCTCTCTGTCTCTGTCTGTCTCTCTCTCTCTCTCTCTCTCTCTCTCTCTCTCTCTCTCTCTCTCTCTCTCTCTCTCTCTCTCTCTCTCTCTCTCTCTCTCTCTCTCTCTCTCTCTCTCTCTCTCTCTCTCTCTCTCTCTCTCTCTCTCTCTCTCTCTCTCTCTCTCTCTCTCTCTCTCTCTCTCTCTCTCTCTCCTCCATGACGGCCCGCCCGCCCACAGGGCCTACCCGCACTGACGTTATGTGACTGCGCCTGTATGCCCCCACGGCCGCCCCCGGAGCCTCACCAAGGCCGTCCTATGGCCGCTGCACGGTTCGGCCCGGATTCAGAGATCGGTGTTCGGATTTCCGTTTTGTGGTGCAGGCAGCGTGAACGAGTCGCCGTTACCTTGGTACACCTGTGTTTTTAGTATTCGAGTGTTCGCTGCATCGGTGCCTCAGTCTGTTTGCATTCGGCCCCCGAGGGCGGCCATCGCGATACGCAGCAGCAGCAGCAGCAGCAGCAGCAGCAGCAGCAGCAGCAGCAGCAGCAGCAGCAGCAGCAGCAGCAGCAGCAGCAGCAGCAGCAGCAGCAGCAGCAGCAGCAGCAGCAGCAGCAGCAGCACACCACCGCTGTTGTCATCTCTGATAACATTACCCCCACCTCACCCTTTTCTTTTTCCACCTGCTTGTATCACATCCCTTATTCAAACCGACGCTGTTTTCCCGCGCCACGAAATGATCAGGTGACACCCTGCAGGCACCAACATATTTTTCAGCTCCACCGTACCAACCCTTCTCGCTAGTACACCAACCACGCGTACTTTTCCTTCATTTTTGTTCATCATGCAAAACAGTTATGATCGATGTCGCACGTATATTGTTGGGCGGAGATACCGCGTGTAACGAAACGGGATTAGGATCTTTTGATAATGACGAATCCCTCCCCTCTCTCTCTCTCTCTCTCTCTCTCTCTCTCTCTCTCTCTCTCTCTCTCTCTCTCTCTCTCTCTCTCTCTCTCTCTCTCTCTCTCTCTCTCTCTCTCTCTCTCTCTTTCCCCCACTGTTTCTAACTCGAGCATGTTTTAATTTTGCCGCCCGCCTCCACCCCTCCCCTTCACTCAAACACGATGGCCGCGTGCGCACCTAACGCTCACAACGCCCTGCCCGTTATATTTGCGCTTGGTGATGGCGTTTTTCCAGTTCGTCCGCCACGCGCCTCTTTTATTTTTGCCTCCTCTTGTTCTTGTTGTTCTTGTTGCTCTTGTTGCTCTTCTCGTCCTTCTCTGTCTGTCCCTGTCGGTTTCCCTGATCCCACCGCGCTATATGATCCAGCCATCCAACCCTGTCACGTGGCACGAGACACGGGGGTGGTTTCGCGGGGGGTGGCGGCGGCGGGGGTGGCTGGTGCTGGTGTTCGCAGTCAGACAGACACACGTACAGACAAAAGTCCGCGCGCGGCACGATTTCAACATTTTTTTTTTTTGACGATTCCAGTCCGTTGCAGCAGCAACAGCAGCAGCAGCAGCGGGAGAAGAAAAAGTCTACCCCGGGGCTGTACACCACTGGTTGCACTGCATACCGAGGCCTAGCCTCGCACCACCCCTACACCCGGCGGCTGAATAACAATATGAATCAGGACACGGCGGCGGCGTTAACGAAGTCGCCGCATGAATCCGCCTCGTCATCTCGACGGGGCGGCGCGGGGGAAGGGGGGTGGGGGGGAGGGGGAGGGGGAAATGTCACCCCATGATGTCGCAAGACAGACCCCTTGCCTACCCCGCGCCGTCGGAACCATGAATCAGAAGCTAATGTCGGGGCCGAGCCGAGGCCGGGAGGCCGCCGGGCCAGGACGGGACGAGACAAAGTCATCACGGATCGCCCCGTATCGCATTACGAAAAACATTACACCCGGCGTTGCGGCCGTGTGGCGGCCGTGTGGACCGGCCGGCTGGGAGCTCCCCTAGCGGAGGAAAAAAAGTGGCCGCAAGTAGAAGGTGGTGGCGCTCTGCGGCTCTGTGGCGCCTGGGGCACTTACTTCGGTGGTCACGTCACTCGGGCTGCACTCACAATCTCTAGCATTTCAGAATTCCATACCAGATGGTAAAAAAAAATGACACCTTTGACGTACTCAATTCGACAGTGAAAATTTCATTTGCGGTGGGAGAAAATTTAGAAGGTGGCCCCGAAAGTATGTACGGTTTCTTTGATTTACCCCAGCAAAAAACAAAACAGATAAAATTGGAGCCATTTTTTGACCGGGCTAAAATACGGTCAACGCCCGAAAGCGTCGCTCGGTCTGTTCACTTTGACGTATACTCAATTTGAACGTGAAAATTGTATTTGCGGTGGGAGAAAATTTAGAAGGTGGCCCTGGAGTACGTATGGTTTCTTTGATTTCCCCCACCAAAAAAAAAAAAAAACAAAAAAAAACATAAATTTGGAGCCATTTTCTGACCCAGCTAATATACGGTCAACGCCCGGCGAAAGCCTCCCTCGGTCTGTTCCTGCCCGCAATAGTACTACAACAGCTATCTGGACGCGAAAGCATGGCAGCAAATCCAGCGGCGGCGGGGAGGGGCTGCCGGGCTGCCGCCGAAGCCCAGCCGTAGCACCGTCCGATCACGTTTCATAATATTTTTTACGGCGTCATCCCCGTCGACTGCTGCTAGGCCCGGCTGGCCTGGCGGAGGGGAGAGGGGAGCCCAGCCCAGCGAAGCCGAGCCCGGCGCGCGCGGAGGTGGCCGAAAATTTTAGGGTTGCGCACAAGCGAGCGCGGCGCAGGGTAGTAGCAGGGGGTGCCGCTCTTACGTAAGCACAACACACGCTGCCGTGCTGCCCTCTGGCGGGGGACGGACGATCCTGTCACAACACACTTGTAGTCGTAGGCAGGCGGAGGGATATTATATATAGTACGCTGCCGTGATAGTCTGCACAAGTATTTCCAGACGGATCACGCGACAGCCTAGCGGGACGCGACACACACACACACACACACACACACACACACACACACACACACACACACACACACAATCACACACTCACAGAGAGAGTTTCGCGGTCAGCGACCTGGTAACATTCACCGTGCTGCGTGAAGCGCGCAGGGGCTGGCCGTGAAGCCGACAGCGGCGGCGGCGGCGGCGGCAGCGGCGGCAGCGGCGGCACAGCAGAGTTAGTGACGCGATTTGATTCGCAGAATGGAACATCCTTTCTGACGCATTACGCCCCATCATCTCTCCGCGTTATCGCTCCCCACCCCCCTCCCCGCTTGCCTGCCTCGCCCCTTGCGCCCCCTCTCTCTCTCTCTCTCTCTCTCTCTCTCTCTCTCTCTCTCTCTCTCTCTCTCTCTCTCTCTCTCTCTCTCTCTCTCTCTCTCTCTCTCTCTCTCTCTCTCTCTCCCCCTCTCTCTCTCTCTCTCTCTGCCAGGGAGGCAGGCAGCGTGAAGCTCTGCCTTTTCGCGGCCCGTGTCGTGTCTGCTGGCTGTGCTGGCTGCTCGATTCGCTTTATCCTTTGAAGACTCCCGTTCTACACCGATCGCGTGTTAGAGAAAGAGAGAGAGAGAGAGAGAGAGAGAGAGAGAGAGAGAGAGAGAGAGAGAGAGAGAGAGAGAGAGAGAGAGAGAGAGAGAGAGAGAGAGAGAGAGTTCCGCTGGGTTCCTCACTCACTCACTCTCCTAGGGACGGAGGGCTGCGGAGGGCTGCCTGCTCTGTGCACCCTCGGTTTTCTCCGGCGTTCGGCCTTCCCTGCGAGGTGCCTTCACCCTCTCCAAAGAATTAATGTGGAAATAGGAAAACCTTTATAACCCGTACTCCGGGCGGGGCGCGCGAGGGAACCAGGGAACCGGCGTGTTTGTGCTTTCCGACAGTCCGCCGAATAAAAACAAAACAGGAGCGGCTTCTCCTTCACTCCTTTATTTATTTGTCTCGCTCTTTTCACGTCCCGCGCTCAAAATGAGCTGTCGACGTTGACGAAAATACTATCGGAGCGCGTGGGAGAGAGCGAGAGTAAGAGAGAGAGAGAGACAGAGAGAGAGAGAGAGAGAGAGAGAGAGAGAGAGAGAGAGAGAGAGAGAGAGAGAGAGAGAGAGAGAGAGAGAGACAGATAGAGAGAGAGAGAGAGAGAGAGAGAGAGAGAGAGAGAGAGAGAGAGAGAGAGAGAGACAGAGGCGGAGAGAGAGAGAGAGAGAGAGAAAGAGAGAGAGAGACAGACAGAGGGGGAGAGAGAGAGAGAGAGAGAGAGAGAGAGCAGCCAGGCGTGCCCGGCACGACCCCGACGGCAGCAGGAGCGCGGGCGGACCCCCTCTCAGGTCACCAAGAGTCGTCAAGTGCCATCGCCACGCCGTTTTCGGCGGAAATGCTGCGCTCGCTTCGCCCGGGCGTGGCGTGGCGTGGCCGGCCGGAGCGTGGCCCCCGCTGTTGGCTGCTGCTGGCTCCGCCGGCTCCGCCTGCAAGTCCATTTTGTGACTTAAGAGCCGACCTCCCTTAATCATCATCCCGACCCCCGGCGGCCCCCGACGGCGCCGTCGTCGACGTCTTCCTCTCCGCCGGTTAAGTTTCGTTTTCTTTAAAATCGCGTTTTTCACTTCCTTCTTCTTTCCGCGTTTCTGCCGCCGCCGCTGCTTTGGAGGGATCCGCGCGGCAGCGGTGGCGGCGGCGCCCGGGCGGGTGGCGCCGTGCCGCGACGACCAAAGGGTTTCCTGTTGCTCGCAGGGCCGCGCCCCGCTCCCCCAGCAGCAGCAGCAGCAGCAGCAGCAGCAGCAGCAGCAGCAGCAGCGGTAGCGGCTCTCCAGCCCAGGCAGGCTGACATAACCGTGGCAGGGCCCCGCCTCGCCTTCTCCGTATAACAACGTACCAAATCGGTGCGGCGAAAATTTAACGACGCAAAGAATGGAGAGGATAAACGACACTGAAGCGATGACCTTTGTCATCGGCAGCCACACGCGACCACATGTGACGTCATCGCGGAGCTATAAAGGGTGGCGTGGACCTCACAGACACAGCCAATCACAGACGTGGGCGGTGACGTCATCCACAGCGCGGGGACCAGCAATGCGCTTCCATGGCCACTGTCGTCCCGAAGAGCACTGCTGGAATCGCGCGGGGCGCGCTCCGTCTGCTCTCGCAGGGTCAGTCCAAAATTCTGTCAGCGTGCGTATATATATATATATCTACGCCGGGCATGGCTGCACGGCGGGCTGCCTATGCACGGCTCTGCAGGCGCCCGGGGCCGCCTGGGGGCCGCCGTGCGGTCTCGTCCCAGACTATTTGTGTCTGTCTCCGTTGGTCTCTCTCTCTCTCTCTCTCTCTCTCTCTCTCTCTCTCTCTCTCTCTCTCTCTCTCTCTCTCTCTCTCTCTCTCTCTCTCTCTCTCTCTCTCTCTCTCTCTCTCCCTCTCGCTGGCCGCCTGCCGGACCGGCCGCACGGCACAACAGGCCAGTGTTCATGGGAGTAATGTCCCCGGAGCTTGGCACAGTATCATACGGCCCTTAAACGACCCTCAATATAGGCCACTGTTCGCGGCGTAATTGCCGTGAGTGGAGGTTTGCGCCAAAGCGCGTCTCTCTCTCTCTCTCTCTCTCTCTCTCTCTCTCTCTCTCTCTCTCTCTCTCTCTCTCTCTCTCTTTCTTTCTCTTTCTCTCTCGCTCTCTCTCTCTTTCGTACCCTCTTTCTCCATGTCTCTCCCTCTCTCTTTTTGCATACCCGCCCCCCTCCTCCCTTTCTCCACTAGCCCGGGCAGCGGCCTGTGCCTGCCGCGTGCCCTGTGAAATACGCCCTTAATTTTGGTCCTCGACTTTGTTCAATCGGCGGCGGCGGCGGCGGCGGCGGCGGCGGCGGCGGCGGCGGTGGCGGCAGTCCGTAGGCCGTCCGGGACCGTCCGCTCCGTCGGCGTGCAGAGAGCACTGCGGATAGGAAGAGCAGGAGGCGAAGAAAGAGTGGCTCTGCCAAACAATGTTCAAGAAGTGCGATGAGATAAGGGGAGACGCCGCCGCAGCGGCGGTGGGGGATTCCGCGAGAAATGAGGTGGCACGACACAGTGAAATTTCCTGCGGCACAGTTGGCAGCTCTCGAGCTCCGCGATCGCTCCCCCGGCGTCGTCCCCGGGATAAGTCCATGAGTTTCATGTCGACCTTGTCCTGGCCGCGCGCCGGGATGAAGTCCTGCTGGAGCTGGAGGACCGCGTCATGGAGTACAGCCACCTTTAGCGCGGCCTCTGGTATAGCGTGGCGCACAGCCTCCGCGACCCCAATATAAGAATGGCGGGGATACATTGCGCCGTGCCATGCCGACGCTGTGCGCATGCGTGCCGTCGTGGCGTGCGAGGCTAGGCAGCCGGAAGCGCCACAAATCAGGGCGGCTGCCGTGGACCACGCGCACGCACACGCACGCACACACACGCGCGTGCCCGCTCCCGCGCACTTCCGGGGGTGTGCGGGAGCAGAACGCACACACGCACACGTCACACGGACGACGTATCACTCGGCCAAGCCCCTTCCGTCGTCGTGCTGCTACTGCTGCTGCTGCTGCTGCTGCTGCTGCTGCTGCTGCTGCTGCTGCTGCTGCTGCTGCTGCTGCTGCTGCTGCTGCTGCTGCTGCTGCTGCTGCTGCTGCTGCTGCTGCCGCTGGCTGGTCCTCGCGCGCCTCCTCGCGCTCGGAGCCGCACAGCCGACTACCCGACAACGCACTTCCTACTGCAATACAAACCTATATCATACACAGACAGAAAATTTCCAAAGGGCGACACGCGTGCCATCCGGATAGGGAGGGGGGAAGGGGGCGGTAGCGCTCCCTCCTCGCAGCAGATATTTTATTATTTGATTCTTCATTTTGTCAGACCTGGCACCCCGTGAATATGGGTCAGCCGACACGCGCGAAAGCGGCGCATGTGTAAGCGCGGCTCGTTCTGTTGGTGCCCCTGGCTCCCCCGCGAGCCCCCGCGGCCCCCCGCGGCCCCCCGCGGCCCCCCGCGGCCCCCCGGGGAAAGAGGGAGCCATTGAAACAAAAGCGATAGTGAAACGCCGATGGCGTCACAAGCCGCTGGCGCCGGCGTTGCCCGCGCCTCTCTAATCCCTATCGACGACACGTCCAAACGGTGCCCATATACAAAAAAAAACGTTTTTCATGTCATATTTTTGGCGTTGTAACCCGTGGCGATTTGGGCAAAGCGGGCAAATTTACAACGTCAGAAAAATGAACGTATCCGGGTATTCGAACCCGCGGCGTCGCTGGGCGCGCGTATTCTTCCTGATCCTCACCCCCTACCCACCAGCCCCAGCCCCTGCCCGCCGTGGCCGTCCCGTATCCCGTGGACGAGCGCGGCAAGCGAAAAGCATTCGTGGCTCTTTCATGCGATGATCTCTGCCTTGGTGCACGCGCGGGCGTGGAGGTGAAGAGGTGGGGGAGGGGGGGGGGGGAATATGCCGCGCGCCGCTCGCGTCTTTGCTTTGAAGTCTGTCCGGATTTACCTGTGCTATCCCTCCCCCGTCCCCCCACCACCCCAACCCCGCACACACCCCTTGTGCACAGCCTTACACTCGCCCCGACAATGTTCGATGGCCACACAGCGGTTCGCGTGTGCGCCCAGGTATGAGTACGCTCTTACTCTGACTCTCTGTCTGTCTCTCTTTCTCGCTATCGTGTGTTGGGTCTGATTTCTGGGCAGCAGCTCGTCCGTTGAGGTCCGCCCAGGGGCTGCTGGCTCGCTGCTGTTGCACTGCGCCCGCCGCCTCGTTCAACCGCCCCCCCCCCCCCCCCCCCCCCCCCTCCCCTCCGCCACGCCCCGCCACGCCCCGCCACGCCTGGGCGCGCGCGCCCTACTGGGGGTCGGTCGGTCGGCCGGCGCCCGGTCATTTCATATGCATAATTGATGTTCAATGCAATATCGCAAAGTGAGGGCGGGCGGGCGCCCGGGCCGCAGGGGCCCAGGGGCAGCGGGGCGCCTGGTGTGAGGGGCCGTCCACGATCCACGTAATGCACCCACATCACACCGGGGAACAAACTTATGTTTGTTTTTTGGATTTTACGAAAAACTCGGCAAATCTCCATCACGCACTGGATTTTTTTCTTCGCGACTGACCAAAGATAAATAGTCTATGCAAACAAAATTAAACTCATTCAATTTTTTTTTTTTTTTGCGTGTGGTACTGATAGTGGAAGGGGGGGGGGGCGGAAAATACCTACACCGTTTCAGTTTTTCGACAGTTTCCATCTGTTGTCGCGGTGTAGGTGGCGTCGTCGCAATGTAATTTATGGAGGGCCCACGAGGAAGGCATTGGCGGGCCGCGTCTGCTTCGCCTTCGTCGTGGTGGTGCTTGCCCTCCCCGTGCCCTCCCCTCTCCCTCTCACCCTCCCACTCCTACCCTCCGCTCCACTGCCGACGGCCGCCGGTCTGGGCTGGGCGTCCCTCACTACTTGACCCCATCTCTTTTCCTTACACCACACACACACACACACACACACACACACACACACAGCGGCCAGCCCCGATGTCCCGCACGTGACAGGGTCCCCTACCCCACCCCCGCCTCACCCCCTGCCTGCTGCTGTGCCATGCACCTTGAAGCAGCAGCAGCAGCAGCAGCAGCGGCAGCAGCGGCATAGCGTCGGGTATAAATTATAGATTCTCGCTTTTGGAAAGTCATCCCCGTTATGAGACTCTGGCATCGGCCGTAGGACGCACAGGGGCGGCTGGCGTCCTGAGGCCAGGAGGTCCCCGCCGAGGAGCCGGCCTCGGCCCCGGCCCCGGCCCCGGCCCCGGCCCCGGCCCCGGCCCCGGCCCCGGCCCCGGCCCCGGCCCCGGCCCCGGCCCCGGCCCCGGCCCCGGCCCCGGCCCCGGCCCCGGCCCCGGCCCCGGCCCCGGCCCCGGCCCCGGCCCCGGCCCCGGCCCCGGCCTCGGCCCCGGCCCCGGCCCCGGCCCCGGCCCCGGCCCCGGCCCCGGCCCCGGCCCCGGCCCCGGCCCCGGCCCCGGCCCCGGCCCCGGCCCCGGCCCCGGCTCCCAGGGGGGCCGTTCCGGTGTCAAGCGCAGGGAGATTCGACGTTTGCCGCCGCGGGCCGTCGCGGGCGGTGCGGGCCTGCGGGCCGCGATGATTTATATTTCACTCCGGATCGCGATTTCAATTGCAGTTTAAGTGCAGCGGCAGCGGCGCAGTGAGTCCGGGGCTGCGGTATAGTAGAGCCCGCGGGAATGGGAGTCTCGGGTTCGAATACTGTGCTTTGTGGCCGATGCGTGTTCCCCCGGCGTGTTAGTTCCGGGCGGGACACGAATCGCACGACGACTTTGCCCGCGGCGGCAGCGGCGGCAGCGGCGGCAGCGGCGGCAGCGGCGGCAGCGGCGGCAGCGGCGGCAGCGGCGGCAGCGGCGGCAGCGGCGGCAGCGGCGGCAGCGGCGGCAGCGGCGGCAGCGGCGGCAGCGGCGGCAGCGGCGGCAGCGGCGGCAGCGGCGGCAGCGGCGGCAGCGGCGGCAGCGGCGGCAGCGGCGGCAGCGGCGGCAGCGGCGGCAGCGGCGGCAGCGGCGGCAGCGGCGGCAGCGGCGCAACCCCGCCCCCTGCTCGCCGCTCCGCACAAAGTTGGGCCCCCGCAGCCCCCGCGGCCCCCGCGGCTCCCGCGGCCCCCGCTGCCCCCGCAGCCCCCGCAGGCATAGTCAGCCAGGTTGTTCCGATGAGTGCGAATGCGAAATGTGTGCGCGGGGCTCGTCAGGGGTCCGCGACGCCGGCCGATACGGCCACGGACAGAGAGGGCGCCGCCTAACCCTCCCCGGGGGCGGCGGGGGCGGCGGTGGCGGTCACACGGGGCTGTGTTCCGGACCGCCACCGCCGCAGCCGCAGCCGCAGCCGCTGCCTGCTTTTGTCGAAAGTTCCTGAAGGCTCGGTAATAGGTTTTCCTGGCTCCATTGTTCCCAGCTGACCAGGACTACAGAGCGCGCGCGTACACGCACGCACACACACACACACGCACGCGCGCACACGCACACACACGCCCCCTGGTCAGCCCAGCACGGCCAATAAGCGCGGGCCAGCGGACGCACCGAGGGGCGCACGCATGGCTCCCCTTTATGCAAGTTTTGCCCGGGCCGGCCTTAGCTAACAGGTCATTTACTCAATCAGCTTCTCTCTCTCTCTCTCTCTCTCTCTCTCTCTCTCTCTCTCTCTCTCTCTCTCTCTCTCTCTCTCTCCCTCCCTCACTCTCCCTGACCACCGCCCCTTGCTCCGTCTCGCCATAACCACCCTCTCTCTCTCTCTCTCTCTCTCTCTCTCTCTCCCCTCGGCCGTCTCCCAGGATTACTCGTGCTCGCGCGTAGCGTAGCGTGGTAGTTTCCTCCGCCGCCGCTGACGGGTCAGTCCTAAGCCCTCCCCCCTTGCCGGGTACAGCTGTACTGCACCTCATCGATTACAGGGCGGGGCAGAGCCTCGCAGTGAGTGCGAGTGAGTGCCCACGCGTACGCCCGGTCAGGCCCGCCAGTGAGTGCGAGTGAGTGCGCATACGCGTTTCGTTCCACCCGCCTCCGAGTTGTTTATCGCCCCGGAAACAAGCCGCATCGCGCGAACACCTTGCCGGACCACCCGCCCCGCCCTCTCCCGCCCCGCCATCCCTCACCTGACCCGTCACACTGGACTTGGGGCGCGGCTGTTCGGATACTACGTGACGCGCCGCGGTTTTAGTTATAGTGTACCTACACTTAATGTAAATTTGGACATAACTGCAAAAATATTTCCATGTCCAAACTTATTGTACATATCCGTGTTCGATTTGGTACATCATGGTGTACAAATTTGTACATAAAACTATGTATGCAAAAATCTGCACATAGTTCTGTACAAATTTGTACACTTACGTTAAGTACGTGTACACCTATGGCGGCGATGGCCGATAATTACTGTCTCGGGGCAAACTGCGTAGGCAACGCCGTCAGATACTCCGGGGTGGGGCTGCTGTCAGTTCCCTCCTCAGGCTGTGAGGAGCCGCCCCCAGCTGCCACCAGCCGCCCCCAGCCGCCCCCAGCCACCCCCAGCCACCCCCAGCAGCTCCGACGGGTGCCACTGGGAAGCCCAGCTCCGCCTCGCACCTCCAATATAATAATAACCTGCTCTCCAAACTTTGCAGCCGCCGACCGCTGAGCAGTCAGTTTCGGGGGCCCACGCCACGACCCTCCCGACGTCCACCCGAATAGGGCATTCCAGTTAAGGCTTTGGCCGGAAGTACGAGGAACAAAACGACCTCTAAAACGCGGTGGTGGAGGAAGGGGTCGGCCGGTGTCTCGACTCGAACAATATTGCCCCAACCAAAAATTTCACTGCAAAATCTAGGGATGCGTTTTTAAAGGTCGCGGAATTTGCTGAATCAGCGAAAAACTCGCACATACAGTGAACTTTTACTTCCCCTGCGTCATATGTCGGGTGTCGCCAGCTTGGAGCCTCTATGCGGGCGGAACCGCCGAGGCAAAAGCGTGGCAAAAAAAAATAGCAAAGTGTGCCGACCGTTTGAAATCGAACAGCATGCATGTTGAGCGGGATAATAGAATTACCGCCAGCCGCTGCTAACGTTGCCAAATGGGCGGAAAAGAAGGCCATCGGCCATTGGCTGCAGACACCCTCGTGACCGAGAGCGGCCCAATTAGCGGCGATAATGGGAGATGTAATGGGCGGCCCGGTTCATTCGAAAACGCTTTCCACCGCGCTGCATCTGTCTCTGTCGCTCTCCCGCGCTTTTCCACAGTATCGCACAGTATTCAAAGTGTGGCGTCATCAGTTGCGTAGAGATTTCTCGCGCGTCAAAACCAGAGGCCTGGCTGGACTGGACACTCTGGTCCGCTGATGTGGGCGTGGCTGACCCTTGACTCCTCGCATCCGTCAGGAAATGGGTCTGATTAACAGGCTGCGATTCAAAACGGACGCGGAATTTTATCATCGGATCAGCGTTCCGACTCCAGCAATGCTCATACTCACCCCACCCCGTGTGCCGTCCGCGTGTGGGGGACTCGCAGCTACACTGCTTGCCGCGTTATCGAATTCAACCCGCATGTCGTCCGAAGATGACCACTTACCGCCCCCAGTCCAGCGCTCACCCCTTTCTCCCCCCCCCCCACCCCACTCCACCCCAGTTGGCCCACTGCAGGCCGGCGCAGTTTCACTCCTGAAAATCTCTCTAAATGTATGGCCGTTGCCCGTCTGCCGGCCACCACTGGCCACCACCGAACTGGACCGGGCCTCCGCCCTCTTGCACACTCGGCTCGACCACCGCCCTGCATAAAGACGACCAGAACGACCGCAAAGACCTCTGCTTACACACACACACACACACACACACACACACACACACACACACACACACACACACACACACGGCGGCCTTTCCGCTTTTCACCACGCGGGCGTTAGGACCACAAGAGTATACGGTCACACACGGGGAGTAGGGACCGCCGTATCTACGGGTCGGTCCGGGCGCCGCTGCGCTGCCGGGCCGCCACTCCCGCCCGGATTGCCCTGCTCTCGGGGTCAGCCGGTGCCGACCATGGGCACGGCCAGGCGGAGGCTTACCCGCGCCGGAAAAGTGGCAATTTACCGGAGAGGGTGTTTACAGTCGAGAAGGCGGAGCGCAGCGATCGTCAGCCCGGGCGACCACCGCCCATTGGGGGTGGCTCACGCCTCTCTCTTCCTCTTCCTGCTTCGCAAGCCACCCTCTCACTCGCTCTCGCGGCCTTCTCGCGGGGCAATTCACCTGTCGTGCCTCGCATTGTGGCTCTGCGGCTTTCTCTCTCTCGCATGCATGGCGGGGCGTCGAGAGGTCGCGATATGAGGGGCATTTGCATGACCACAATTTGTGACCACTTTGTGACCACATTGTGACCGCAGACATTAGACTCGACGTCGCAGAGGTCTACCGTGCGCAGAAATACGCCCTAATGGGTTTCAAGTAGTCGCAAAAGTCTAAAAATAAAATATTATGTAAATGTTTTCAGAATCAGAAACATTTCTGAAGTCATGCTGTGCGACTCCATTCCGGAGAGGCAGTCGTTCTTCGCAGACCGGCGTGTGCGACCCAGAAGGGAACGGTTCTGCTCTCTCTCTCTCTCTCTCTCTCTCTCTCTCTCTCTCTCTCTCTCTCTCTCTCTCTCTCTCTCTCTCTCTCTCTCTCTCTCTCTCGTTCTCTGCTCGCATGTCGCCATTTTCTTGTCCAGATATGATGATGTCGCGTGTCCCCTCTATCGCTCTGTTCTTGAAAGGTTTTTGCAGAGCAGCAGCGTTGGTATCGCGAGGGGTGGCCAGCGGGAGAGCGAGACAGAGAGCGAGAGAAAGAGAGAGAGAGAGAGAGAGAGAGAGAGAGAGAGAGAGAGAGAGAGAGAGAGAGAGAGAGAGAGAGAGAGAGAGAGAGAGAGAGAGAGAGAGAGAGAGAGAGAGAGAGAGAGAGAGAGAGAGAGAGAGAGAGAGAGACAGAGAGAGAGAGAGAGAGAGAGCGTGTCAGCAGCAACAGTAGCGCGGCCAGGGCGGCCAGGGCGGCACCGACGGCTGGGCTCCGGACCCCCGCTGGCGTTCAGATTGGTTCCCCGCGCTGCGGGGGAGGGCAGGAGGACACGGCGGAGACCTGGGCGCAGCCGGGCGGGGGCCGGGCGCGGTGAGGCGTCCCGGTGTCGTATCGTGTCACTGCGTGTGCGCGCGGTGTGCATGGTGTGTGCGCGGTGTGTGCACGGGGCGGGGCGCCGACACGGGCTGGCGATGGGGTGGAGTGCGTCTGGGCGTGTGATCCTGCGACATTATCGGCGCGCTGTCGGCCCGGCTCGGCTCCTGGCCCGGCCCGGCTCGGCTCGACTTGCTCCCGGCTCGGCTCGGCAGCACAGAGAGAGGATCTTGAGGGGTTGTCCTCGGAAGGGATCATCTCTCTCCCCCTCTCTGTCCCCATGGATGCATGGATGTCGGCGTGCAGTATAAAATCCATCCGCACCCCCTGCCGTGTTGCTTCCAGTCCGCAGCGCACGGCCGGGACCGCTGGGGTGGGGGCGCGCAGGGAGCGCAGCCCGGCGCAGCCCGGCGCAGCCACACGGACAGAAACTTGACATGTTTCAGCGCATTTGCTTAAAAATAAATGCTACGCCAATTTATCTCGCCGTTCGCCGTCAGCACCCCCAAGCAAGGTGCAGTGGTGGATCACGTGCTGGGAGGTACACAGGGATCCGACAAGTCTGGAAAACATGGAAAGTCATGAAAAATCATGAAACAAATATGGTCATAGAAAACTGTTAAACTACTTGAAAATCTCGGGCCGCCATGAGAATTAAAAAAAAAAGATGACGGTCACATGGAAAATTTTCAAATTTTTGCGTGATGAGTCATGGAAAAGCTATGGAAAATGCCATGAGAAAATAAGTGGGAACCCCGGGGAACCCTGTAAGACAGTGCGGCCCCCGGCGGACAGCCCCCGGCCGAGCCCCCTAGCCCCCTCCAGGCCCTTGGTGCCGCCGCCACAAAGGCGCCACCGCAGCGGCACGGGATAGTGCCTCTGGAACGACTGCGAGACACAATCTGGCCTTGCGGCCACCCGGTGTGCTGTGGCCCTGCTGCGGAATCCGGGGGCCAGCAGCTGGAGCCTGGGGGCGGCCGAGGGCGGCGGCCGGGGGCGGCGGCCGGGGGCGGCGGCCGGGGGCGGCGGCGGCCGAGGGCGGCGGCCGGGGGCGGCGGCCGGGGGCGGCGGCCGGGGGCGGGACCTGCGGCAGCACCCGGCCCGTCGTGACGCCTAAAGTACGCTAATAAATACAAAGCGTTCCTCAGGCGAGGCGTGGCGTGGCGCGGAGGGGGACTGAACGTTGCAGGTGGGACGCGCACACGATGAGCTCGCACAGTTTCTCTCTCTCTCTCTCTCTCTCTCTCTCTCTCTCTCTCTCTCTCTCTCTCTCTCTCTCTCTCTCTCTCTCTCTCTCTCTCTCTCTCTCTCTCCTCTTCTCTCTCTTCCACCCCCACGGCACAACCCTCTCCCCCGTCTCCCCCCCTCCTCATCGCACGTCCCTGTCTCTCTTTCGCCCTGTCTCTCTCTGTGTCCCTCTGCCCGCGTCTCCTTATGCATCTCCCCTTGAGCTCCTCTCCCCTTCCCCTCCCCTTCCCCTCCCCTCCACACCTCCCCCGGCTGGAATGTCCGCACAACGCTGCCAACCCCTCACACTTCCTCTCCACTCAGTAGCTTCATTTCCGGCTCCTCTTTGTGCCACTGATTGGAAAAATGAGTCGCCGGAGGAGCTTGGGGGAGGGGAGGGGAACGTGAGGGGGCGGGGGGGGGGGGGGGTGCGGTCCTCCCTTATTGCGCGTGGTTTAGGGCCCAAAGGGACGGGTCGGCAGGGCAGCCCTCTGTGAAAGTGCCCTTCCCTACCGGAAAAAGGGCCGCGCCCACCCTGGCGGGCTGCGCTGGGCCTCCGATATCCAAGTTGGCAGCACTGACCCTCCTGTACCCTCCCCCTTGTTACCCTCTCCCTCGCTCCTACCGCGATGCCTGGAATACCCCGCTCTTTTCTCTCTCACTCTCTCCTCACTGCTGCCGTAACTATATTAGGCGTGTTTTATGAGTCGGTGGGTGTAGTCAGGGCGTGGCTCATCGGCCCGTGTAACTCATGCCGTTTGTTTTAACTTTACAGGTGAGTATCACGCCAGCGCCGATGGCGATGGGCCGGCGACATGTAAGCAGCGTCGGACCTAATGCTACCTAAGGTGCCAAACAGAGGAATAACCTCTCTCTCTCTTGATGGATAAATTCTCAACATCAACGGAAAAAAAAATTCATCGCTCAGCGAATCAAAGATCAAAAATAAGGTTTTGCAATCGTATGGGTTTGCACATACTTAGAGGACTGGGCGTGATTTTCACAGGGCCCCACTTTTATCCAGCAGGCCGGCGGTTGTTTACAGGGGGTCATTCCGTTGCGCTGCCAAGGACCCGCCCCTTACCCCCTTCACTCTATCACGTGCCCCCTTCCCCCCCCCCCCCCCCTCAGCTTCATATTGTTGATTCATATGACAAAGCGGCAGTATAGCTGGCGGAATTTGTTGCCGAAAAAAAAGAATGTATACGAAGCAGAGAGCGCGCGAGACGGTAGAATGTGGAACGGTATATATCGCAGACCGGCAGCAGCGCCGGCAACAGAACAGCACCAAACGGCCCTGCGAACGAGCACTTTAGATATTATTCTTGGTTTGTCTGGGCGTGTCGGGAACAAGTCGGGACGCACGGCGGGGACGTGACATCCGTCGGACCGGCGGCCGCCGCCCCGCCCCGCGCCCCCCGCCCCGCCCCGCGCCCCCGCGGCCCCGTCGGCCGCCTCCCCTCCGTTCGCCCGCAGGGCCTTCAGAGCGAGAGAGACGGAGAGGTGGAGGGCGCCAAAAAGAGGAGCGGCAGGTCTTCACACTTCACAGGACACGGCCACAAACAATAACTCGCAATGTCCGACGCCTACACGGACATTGTTTCAATTCGCCATTTATAAATACTATGGCAAAGATAAGCAAAGTTTCGTGTTCGTGGCTCCGATTTTCGGTTAGTTGGCCCGCACCGGGACGGGTGCGCTGGCCTAGCTCTCACCCATCTGTGACTGCCGCTGCTGCTCTCTCCTCGACTCTCTCCCCCGGCTCTCCCCTCACATGCAAATGTTACGCGCCCCGCCGCTCTCCAAGGCGGCAGCATCCCAAGTCCGCGTGTAAGGGATGCATTTAGTTCCATTACCAACGTTTACGAGTCTCCGGAGAGCCAGACGAGGGGGGGGGGGTTGTGGTGAGGCAGGGGTAGCGACCTTGTAACGTCGTGTGGCATGCGGGCGTAACGCTTGGCGTAACGGTGGGCGTGACGTCGTGACGTAACGCCAGTGCGGTTTAGCGTAAACATGGTTTTGTAGGTGAACCTCAACACAGTATACATACCGTCCTCCTACCGAGCTGAACTCGTTGAAAAGAGGATAGATACACCATGTTGAGGCGAGGATAGATCCACCGTGTTGAGGCGAGGATAGATCCACCATTCTGAGCGATCCCCGATTCTAAAAGGCGGAGGGGTCCCCAGTTCTAAATGGCGTACACCGCTCGGTTATCCGCTGGGGGAACCGAACTCAGTGCTCGCGAACGCGAAGAAGCGATTGTGAACAGCTCAGCTGGGCGGCGGGCCTCAAAATTGGATACATGCCGTGTCATCTCGCTCGGGGGGTCCCTCTGCCGGCAAAGCGACGCGCGAGTGAAATGAGGTTCCGACCCGTTCCGACCTTGGGATAGCTTTGAAGGGAGCAGTGGCAGCAGCAGCAAGAGCAGCAGTAGCAGCAGCAGTAGCAGCAGCAGCAGTAGCAGCAGCAGCAGTAGCAGCAGCAGCAGTAGCAGCAGCAGCAGCAGCAGTAGTAGCAGCAGCAGCAGCAGCAGCAGCAGCAGCCTGCTCCGCCGTGTATCACTGAGGCGCTCCCAGCCCGGCCCAGCGCCGTCTTCTTTATACCGGCTTAGGTTTGCTCTCTTGCGCCAGACTGTGGCGTAATTTGTCCGCGGGATCGCGTCGCGCACGGCAGTCGGCCGCTTGATTTGGGGAGCCGCGCCGCGCCGCGGATGAAAGAGGCTCATGCGACAATAAAGTCCACCCGGATACTAATTCGAGGGGATGATTCTGTATAATCGACACACGGGAGAGAGGAAAGAGAGGAGGGAAGAGTCACACCGCCTCGCTGCTGCCGCTACATAAAAGAGATATGTTCTCATTCACGGCGCCGCCGGGCCGAGATTAGAGCCAGGAGAAGTGTGCGAAAGGCAGAAGTTTGAGTCTTTATACAACAAATAAAGAAAGCGGCGCGAATTATTATCTCTTGGCGCTTCGCGCGGCGCGGGCACGGCCAGTTAGTACGAGGGAGACAGAGAGAGAGAGAGAGAGAGAGAGAGAGAGAGAGAGAGAGAGAGAGAGAGAGAGAGAGAGAGAGACAGAGACAGAGAGAGAGAGAGAGAGAGAAGAGACGCGTGGGGCAACCCCTTTCACTTTTATTTCGTTTCTTTGTAAGGGCGGGGCATGAAAAAAAGAGAGGAAAAGAGGAGACAAGGCGGAGGAGGGAAAGTAAATGGAATAGCAAAGGGCGAGAGGTTTGCATGGCAGATGCCCCGCTGCGCTGCCGCGCCGCGTAGCCAGAAGCTCGGAGGACACCGGCCGCTGTGTGGGTGACGGGCCACCAATGGTGGAAAACTCAAATCCAATCCAGGAAACAAAATTGAAAAAGAAAAAAAAAGAATTGAGCGAAAAACATCGAGATGGGTCAGGAAAGTTAGGGCTGACTTACCTGAATCGACCAAGAATTTCGGTCATCTTGATTTTCTGTACTATATTGATCTGATTTTTCTGAGAGTGGTTTGCAGTAGTCGAGGAGTTAGGGGATGAAGGGGGTACGATGGGGATGAACGTCGGATTGTCCGGGACGTCTCTGCGAGCCCTACGAGCTCCGGCCGGCAGCCGGCGCGTTGCGGGTTCGAGTCCCGCCGGCCCCCACTTGGTTTGCATAAGCTTTGTGCAGCGCTGCTGTTGCTTGTTTCCTGGACGCGATGAACTAACTTACGACAACCCGGACTGTCCTGGCCGGGCCTGGCACTGCCCTGTCCGCACTAATCCCGCTATTATCATATCACGGCGCGGCTTTGTAAGGGGCGCTGATTTATCGTCGCTGCTTCACTTGGCAATAATTGTGCGCCGAAGCTTTGTTTTATGGGCCCGCGGCGCACAGCGCTCACAGCTCAGATTCAGATTCAGATTCAGATTCGGCGGCGGAGCGTCACCGCGGGTGCCGTGCGCACGGCGCGAGGCTACAGTGTGTGCACACGACAGCTCCCGGCCAGCGCAGCATAATATATGTCCCGAGCGTGCGAGTAAAACTTGACATTGTGGTAGCCGTATTGTATCTTACCAACTTCCTGAGAGACAAAAAAAAAAAAAAAAAAAAAAAAAAGTGCTGCCGGGGGTGAGAGTTGAACCCGGGCCCCGGAGTGCTAACCAATATGAGCTGCCGTCAGGTAGACACGCCCCCACGCCCCTGCCGCGCACTGCACACACCAGGGGTTTATTACAGTTCGCCTGACCGCATGCGTCGCCGTAGCGGTCCAGGAACTAGCCTCCCCAGCCCGGCCAAACACCACCTCTCGCTCCGCTCCCCTCCGCTCCTCTCCTCCTCCCCTCCTCTCCTCCCCTCCTCCCCAGCAGGTGTGGGCCGGCGGGGTGGCCGAGGCTGAGGCCGGGGCTCTGCCCTGCCTGCCCAAGGCGGCGCCTGTGTTTGCAGACACCCTAGCGCCCTCCGAGACCCTCTGCCTCTGGCCCCTCTGGCCGCTGGCATCTAATCCGCCGTAGACCGGGGCGTGTCTCTGATACACCGCACCGCACCGCACCACCGTGGGAGGCCGGAGCCGGGGCTGGGCTCATATTCAACGGGATCTACACGCTGCTAGCACACGCTGATTCAGGCAGGGGGCAGGAACACGGGCGCTTGAGCGGAGAGTGATAGCAGTGAGAGAGCATACTCAATTACTCTGCAAAAATCAACCGGGGAAAAGTAAACGACAGGGAAAGCCAGTATTCGAACCCGGTACCGAAGTATGTACGCCGAAGAGTGTGTGTGCAGCCCCGTGTTCAGCGGCACACCTGCACAAAGACCGGGGTGGGGCGATGCGATGTGTGTTGTTTGACATCCTGATGGAGAAACTAATAACGTTGGGGTTGGGGGCCGGCGGGGCCGGCGGGGGGGCGGGGGCGGGGGGCGGCGGGGGCTCGGGGCCTCGGCCACAATCCTATCAGAACCGACAGATTACGGGCTGTTTGGTTTAGAGTTTGAAGCAGGATCAGGACGTGCCTGGTGCGGGTGCTGCCGGCGGGGAAGGGGAGGCCACCGGGGAGGCCCGCGAGGACCTCGTCAGCCCCCGGGGCCGCCACCGGGGAGGCCCGCGAGGTCCCCGTCAGCCCCCGGGGCCGCCACCGGGGAGGCCCGCGAGGTCCCCGTCAGCCTCCGGGGCCGCCACCGGGGAGGCCCGCGAGGTCCCCGTCAGCCCCCGGGGCCGCCACCGGGGAGGCCCGCGAGGTCCCCGTCAGCCCCGGGGCCGCCACCGGGGAGGCCCGCGAGGTCCCCGTCAGCCTCCGGGGCCGCCACCGGGGAGGCCCGGCGAGGTCCCCGTCAGCCTCCGGGGCCGCCACCGGTGTGTCTCAGGGGGCAGCACGTGCCGTGTGACAGCCAAGCACGCATTACCGCCGGGGCCGCCGCTCGCTCGGACGCGAGGCGTTCCAAATCTTTCGAATTTCTCATGTTTTCCCACACTTTTGACGCCACCGCTCCGCAACCCTCTGCGGACACACAGAAAGCTCCAAAAGAACGAAGCGATCGCAGCCGCCGACACTCGAAAATGAAGTCCCACGACGATGTAGGAAAACACGGCCGTCATCATACCATCATCATCTTCCTCCCCCGCTGCTGCGCGCTGCGCCGTGGGTCCCCGCGGGCCCGCTGCGTCCCCAGGGTCCTCCGGGGCTGGGCTGGGCGGGGGCCTCCCTGCCGTCGGCTGCACGGGAAGAGCTCCGTTTACACGACTTGGTCCTAATTCAACGACATCAAAAGAATCAGGAAGACGGTGCTGCAGGAAAATATGCCCGTGTGCGGCAAGAAAGCGGTGGATCTTGTCCAGGAGCTGGAGCCACTCCTGGAGCCGCTGGAGCCACTCGCTCTGTCTTACATGTGACTGATTTACAGAGGACGCCTCCCTCCCCCTGCATTGCCCTGCATACCCCAGGGCCCTGCCGCCGAGATCCGTCGGCTCATTCCAGTCACAATTGTTCGCCAGCCCGTCCGCCTTCGTCAGGCATTTCCGCTGACTGTCCAAACAATTGAAAAGTGTTGATGATGCTCGCTGATGCTGCCGATCTCGGGACGCGCACCCCCTGTCTCTCTCGCTCCCCTCGTCCCTCGGGGCATCTCTCTCTCTCTCTCTTTCTCTCGTTCTTTCTCTCCATCTCTCTCGCTCGCTCTGCACCTGCCTCTTATTTTTCCCTCAGGCCCTCGTCCATACCCCTTCTGGCTTCAGGTCGGCGTAAAGTAGTCCCTCCACTCTCCCCCCCCCCCCCCCTCCCCCTCTTTCCCGCGGCCCCACAGCGCAGCGCATACACCTCGTGGATATCAGAGCCTGCCTGGGCCTGGGCGCGTCTAATTAGGAAGTCAAGTGATTATGATCTACATTTAGCGACCGCAGCCGGCTCTAGCCTCGCACCGACCCGCACACAACACACGGCGGTGGCGGGGCCTTGGGCGTGGCCCCCGCGGGGCCACAAGCCGCCCACACCGCCTCAGTGGAGGCCCCAGCTGTGTTTGGAGCCAGCGCGCCCACCAACATGTGTGTGAACAGAGAGAAAACTCTCATACGCTCGAGAAAAATCGTTTTGGCGCGAGCAGGGAAATTTGTGGAGAAAAATAGCTTTGAAAAAATTCGCAACAGAAAAAGAACTTTGATGGAGACCAAAACAATTTTGCTGGAGAAAGTCTCGTTTTGTGGAGAAAATCATGCTTTTCAGGGAAGATAATTTTCTCTGAAAAAAATACGTTTTCTGGAGAAAATCATGTTTTCTGGTGAAAATCATGTTTTCTGGTGAAAATCATGTTTTCTGGTGAAAAGTATGTCCCCGACCGGCCTTTCGCGCTACTGCGCGTCGTGTACCGCGCCGCGCCGTAAGGCAGGGCAGGGTACTGCAGAGCGATACGCAGTGAACACCGGCGGCTGGGCGGTTGGCGGGGGGGGGGGGGGGCTGCGCTTAGAGATGCTAATCGGGCCGAAACCGCCCCCTTAAAACTCCACCTGGGCGAGAACACTTTGCTCGGCGGCTGCGCGGATAATTCTGTCGGCCGTGGCTGTGCAGCCTACATCGCCGCGCCCCCAGCTACCGCTGCTACCCTTACTTTGTGTGTACCGAGCAGCACCCGCCGCCCTGCCCGGCCCGACTGGCCTCTCTGCTCTTTCTTGTTATCCGCAGAGGCGCCACCATGGCGCCACCGCCGAGCGCAGACTCTACCTAAAGCACGGCAGAGCAGAGGGCCTCGAGGCTTACTAATTTCCTGCTCCCGGCCCCCCCGCAGCCCCGTGTAGTGCGGCGGCCCGGCCGAAAGGGGGCGGGGCGGAGGAGGCCCCCCGGCAGTGCGGGCCGGACGGGTGTAATCGGGACAGTGGCACAAACTGGATGGAGGTCATTGGGGTCGGCGGTCGGAAACGGGGCAGCCCCGGACAGTGAGGTTTGTGTACCTGTGCACAGGCGCCAGGGTGTAAAAAATAAATTATGTAGAAAAATCACATCTTAATTTTTTTTTTCAATTTAGTACGAAGTGTAATTTTGTTTTAAACTCAGGCCTGACTCTTAACTCTAACAGAACACAAGCCTAAAAAAAAGTCGAAAAAAACAACAAATAAACTGTGAACTATTTTTTCGAAATGTAAGTTGATCGGTCTCATTTTCCGGAAAGGATAGGGATGTGGGGCTCGCCGCGGCCGCCGGTAATGGGGTGTTCCCTGCTCGCACCAGAATCCATCGAATTTCGCTTTGGCGCGCGTCTAATCTGTCACGAGGTTTGAAAGCAGAGGGAGGCTCGGGAGGCTGGGGATCGGGGGCGGGGGTGGGGGCGGGGGCGGGGCGGGGCGGGAACCCATCGTGTCTGAGCGGGAAACGACTGCATCTCCAGGGAGGCCGAGGAGTGGCGGAGGCAGGAGAGGCGGCCTTGAAGGAGAGAGGCTGGCTCCGGCATCCTCTGGGGCCACAGCTCTGGGGCCGCGTCGGGTTGCCTACCTTGCGGGCGCTGGGCGCGCCAGCTGCAGACCCTCGCAATTCTCAAGGTTTAAGGTTTCATGCCCTGGCTCAGCTTGATCAGGTGGTGCTGCAGCCAGCGATATCATAGAGGGGCAGCCAGAGGGCCCACCGGGGGCTGCGGTCTCCGGGGGACGACATGCAGACGGTATGAAAAGTAAAGCAAACAAAATTTAGAAGGTCGGGACGGAGGAAAAAAATGATGGGGCGTATGTGTGTGTTTGTACAAACACACGTGTGCTGACAGTTTGATGTGACCGGGCTGCACTGACCGCGGAGTAAAAAGAGATCGGGACACCATGTGGTGCGGCAGTTACACTGTCTTCGGGTTAGTGTTTGTGAGAAACAGGGCCTCCAGGGGGGGGGGGGGGTCTAGTAAAAGTGCAGCCGGCGACATAGTAATCAGAGTTAGACGTGTCGAGATATGCAGGGCAGAGAGAGAGAGAGAGAGAGAGAGAGAGAGAGAGAGAGAGAGAGAGAGAGAGAGAGAGAGAGAGAGAGAGAGAGAGAGAGAGAGAAAGATGGGGCTCCAGGATGTGAAGAAGAAGGAAGGGGCCGAAAGTGAAATGTAAAGAAGGGGCGGGGGGAAATGCAAGGGTAGGGGACACGGGGGGTCGTCTAGAAGTGGCCTGCCGCGGAAGGAGTGCGAGCGAGCTCGCACCGAATAATTGCGCCAAGCCTCACGTCCCCCCCCCCCTCTCTCTCTCTCTCTCCATCTCTCTCTCACTCACACCTTCTGCCATAGTCTTGCGACCCCCCATCCGTTCTTCTCGGTGTGGCTTGGCGCACCGTTCCTGCCGCGCTGCCTTTTGTTTTATTGTTCCCGCCCCTCCCCCTCTCCCCCCCTTCTTACTCCCCCTCTCTCTCTCCCTCTCTCTCTTCTTCCCTCTGTTCGAGGCGTTTCCTGTCAGGGCTGTTTTCTTGCTCGGCTGTGTGTGTTTAGATTTGTCTTTTGGTTTTGTTCGCCCCCTCTCCTCCCCCGGGCTGCCGCACCGCGCCGCACCGCGCCGCGTGTTCGCGCCGCGTTCGCAGGGCCGAAGCTGCCGCGGCCGCCGCCGCTTCCCGGGCCACTTCCGGTTCCACTCGACGCAACACCGACTCGAGGAGGGCCATGATGTCCTTAAGGATCTTTGCGGCCTACGACGCATAAGGAGGCGGAGAAATCTTACGGAGTAGGGTGGTATAAAGTGACGGGGGCAGGCGAGAGCTGGAGCGAGAGAGAGAGAGAGAGAGAGAGAGAGAGAGAGAGAGAGAGAGAGAGAGAGAGAGAGAGAGAGAGAGAGAGAGAGAGAGAGAGAGAGAGAGAGAGAGAGAGAGAGAGAGAGAGAGAGAGAGAGAGAGAGAGAGAGAGAGAGAGAGAGAGAGAGAGAGAGAGAGAGAGAGAGAGAGAGAGAGAGAGAGAGAGAGGGAGAGAGAGAGAGAGGGGGGGGGGGCAGCCAAGACGCGGCGGCGGCGGGGAAGTCGACTGGCGTATAATTGTTCAGTGTTCAAATTAGAGCACGAGGGAGAAGAAGGAGGTGGGGGGAGTCGTGTTACCGACGAGTCCCGAATAAATGTCCTGGCGCAGCGCTTTGTCACCGGCGGGGCATGACGACGCACACCTGACTGCCTGAAGCTGGAGCTGCGCTGGAGCTGCGCTGGAGCTGCGCTGGAGCTGCGCTGGAGCTGCGCTGGAGCTGCGCTGGAGCTGCGCTGGCTGCGCTGGAGCTGCGCTGGAGCTGCGCTGGAGCTGCGCTGGAGCTGCGCTGGAGCTGCGCTGGAGCTGCGCTGGAGCTGCGCTGGAGCTGCGCTGGAGCTGCGCTGGAGCTGCGCTGGAGCTGCGCTGGAGCTGCGCTGGAGCTGCGCTGGAGCTGCGCTGGAACTGCGCCTCAAAAAAAAAAAAAGGTTTCGCACACGCGTATTTTTGGAAAGCGTTTATTTTTTTTTTTTTTTTTTGCTGGATTTTGTACGCGAGAAGTGAAATGTGTTTCTGCATTTGTTTCGGCTGCGCAAGGCTGTTCAAACAGCGACGTCGCCGCTCTGTGTGAACAGTCTGGTGGGTGATGAATGGACGGGGGTTGGTCGCTCACTCACCTCCCACCCCCCGTGAGGCCACCGCTGGCCACCCGCCCACGCACGCACACGCTCTAACGATGTCGTTAAATAATCGGACACTCTGCGACGCGGAGGTGCAGAGGCCGGCGGCGGCCGCTGTTGGTGACGTCCATCCATCATCGCGCACGGACTTACGAGGCGCGGAATGCGTGTCGCGTGCGTGTCACGTGCGTGTCGCGGTGTGCTGCACCGGCGCTGGATGGAATGAGCCTGAAAAGACGTGCGCTTTTTTTTCAAGCCTCGTTGTTTTATATGCAGGCATGCCGTTCGCCGCATGTGGTAGTGCGCCCAGGAGGGTAGGCTATACGCAACCTAGTTTTCTTTTCTAAATAAATTTAAATCCCCTTTTTGCTCGTCTTTATTATGGCGACGAGGTGGAGGGCTGTACGAGAGGTGTTACGTAACGCTAATTAACCGCGCGCACCTGGGGGCGAGTCAGAAAGGTGAGACGGAAGAGGTATGCACGTAATACGGAAGGTGCCTGACACCTGCCATTTATTTTAGCATTTCCCTGTTGTGCATCCGTCCAGGCGAAGGTTGAATTCAACACCACACAGTTTTCGCCATTGAGTGTGAGGAACCTTGGCCCCGTTTCCCAGCCGTGCAGGTCCTCAGGTGCCTCCAGGTGCAGCCCTGTCACAACACCACGCCCACGGCCTTGAGGACGTCTGAGAGCCTTGGCATGTACCTGCCCGAGAGCCCATCCCGAGAGCCTGCCTGCATGCACACACTCAGCCCGGACTGTCCGGAACTACCAGGACTCGGCCCGGGAGGGAGGAGGAGAGGAGAGGAGAGGAGAGGAGAGGAGAGGCACACCAAGTGCCGATGTGTGTCGGGTCATCTACATTGCAATGCGTCTCAAAATACCATCCTGGAATACTACGCTGAGCACTGCTGGGGGCGTGATTGACACCCCGGGGGGCCCCGCTGGAGACCCCCCCCCCCCCCCCCAAATCCGCGGCCCTACCGGAGGGCTGTTCGGTATAAAGTTTGTTGTCAGAAGTTGGTGATTGAGAGCATTAGAGGAGAAAGCCTTGTCCGTATAGAAAAGTGAGGCCGAAAAGATGTCAATTTCAATAATTAAAAAAAAAAGAGTATTTTTTTCCTGGAGCCGTGTCTTTTAGTTGCAGCCAACGTTTTTACCGCGCCTTGCATCCTCACGCTGGAACAGGAAGTCTCGCTAACCTCTCCGTAAAAATGAGGTGAAACGGCTGCCTCCGATGGCGCGGCCCGCAGCCCTCGTACTCCGTATCCGCCCCTTTTACATCGACGGGAGGGACTCGAACGGGCCGCGGAAAGTTACCGGAGCTGACAGCAAGGCGTCCAAGGCCGTCCGGGAGGTGGAGGAGGGGGCTCGCGGAAGTCACGGAGTACGTTACCTCTTTGCCGCCGTGCACTTTAACTGATTACCCGACAAAATTGTGAGTCTCGCAAGGAACCGGGTGGCTGCCCCCCCCCCCCCTCTCCGCACTCGACGACCGCACTCGACGAGATAGGCCGTCACAACTAGTGATGCAAAGAGAGTCGGAAAAAATCATCGAAAAATTAAAAAAAAAAAAAAACTTTCACGGATTTTTGTAGTAAAATTTTATATTTTCTATATAAATTGTCATCTCTCACAACTTGTTTGTGGGGGGAGGGGAGGGGGCTGCGGGTCTGAAATGCAAAAGCAGCATTCCCGTCCCGTTCCCGCCCCGTCCTGTACTGTGTGACCCTCCTCACCCTTTCCCACCTGACCCATTCCCAGCAGCGCCACGCCGCGAGTCCCATATCGCTATCGTGCAGCCTGCTTCCGGACGTCCTCCGAACTTGCACGCCGTCCTGACCTCCCCCACACCCGGGGGGGTCTGGGTGCCCAGGAGAGGGGCCCGGGGGCGCGCCGGCTACTTTCCCTCTTCACTTGTTCATCTCACGTAGTGAACGGGGCGGGTGGGGGCGCGCGGCCCCCGATGGCCCCGAGGCCCCCCGAGGCCCCCGAGGCCCCCGCCGGCCCCCAGGCGCCCTAATACGAGGCCCTCCCAGCCGACGCCGCACCGACTTTTTATTTCACCGACCGCAATCGCCCGAGGGTAGTACAGGCGGAAGGGCCGCCGCCTGCCGCCGCCCGGCCGCGGCGCGGTACAGTGCCGGAGGGTCGAGGCGGGCCGGACCAGAACGGCCAGACAGTCGCTTGGAGTACGGACAGACAGAACACACTGCGGCTAAAATAAATTCGAGGTTATGACGATTACTTTTCTGCGAATAAATACTCGAGGAATGACCATTCCCTCGCCGACTCGTGCACTGCGAGCCAGAAATGCCCGGGCAGTGCTGCTTACCCACCGCGGCTTCGAGTACTACCGCGGGCTCAAGTACTTGACCCGGACCGACCCCCCCCCCCCCCCCCCTCCCGCCCTCGAGCTTGTCATACCCAGCGGTGCGCGCCACGGAAATGCCACCCGTCTCGCGCGGCTCTTTCGCCGTCTTTACCCGGTCGTATAGCCGCCTCCCCCCCTCCCCCGGTATAGCTTCCCTTCCAGCAGGTCTTCGAGTACCGGCCGCGGACGGGCCGGGGGCGGACCGGGGGCGGACCGGGGGCGGACCGGGGGCGGACCGGGGGCGGGGCGTTGCGGCGCCTCCTTGGCTTTGCTGCCTCTGCCTGAGCAGATTTGCGTAAGCCCCGGGTCAAAGTCACTCTGCGCACGCTGCTCCGCGAGTCTCCCCCCCCCCTCCCCCTCCCTAGGGCCTCTGTGAGGAGGACTAAATCGGAGGAGTTCCGCTGCCTGGCTCTACTCTATAGCTGGTCCCGCACACTCTGCTGTTGGAATTCCTGCGGAGCCTCCAGACCCCCCCCCCCCCCCGGACCAACCCCCTCAGCCTCAGCGGGGGAGCTTGGCAGTTTTGGTAACCTGTCAGCTCAGGCCAGTCATAATAATGCCAGGGCACGCCGTCCCCTCCTGACTTAGGCATCGGTACAATATACATATCACAAGACAGTGCCCGGGTCAGCGACCCCATCAAGGCATTGATGAAAAAAAAACCTGGAAACGTGGAAAGAGAATTGAAAGATTAAAAAAAATTATCCTAGAATGCACCGTGAAAATTTTGTTGGATCACTCTTTGGTATGGTGTATTGCAGCAGGTGTATATACATAGTGGAATCGAATAAAGGCGTGTTTCTAATCCTGCCCTCTCTCTCTCTTTGTTCCAGGTGAGTACGTACCACTTTGCACCATGGACGTGAGTATCGATCCCGATCCGGCAGCAGCAGCAGCAGCAGCAGCAGCAGCAGCAGCAGCAGCAGCAGCAGCAGCAGCAGCAGCAGCAGCAGCAGCAGCAGCAGCAGCAGCAGCAGCAGCAAACAAGCCCTCCCCTGAATCTGCGTATGCTGTAACAGCATGCGAGTGTTTGCCGTGTTACTGAGGCGGTTGCCGCTGCGCAGCCTGTTCTTCTCCATTTGCAGATTGCTGGCCTATCTGCCCCCCCCCCCCCCCTCCCTCCCCCCCCCCCCACCTCTGCACGCTGGCCACCACCTCGCTCTATAAATCACCGTGTATTCGCTCGCTGCCCAGCCGCCGGACTCTCCCGCCCCCCTCCCTCGGGGGTAAAAATTTTCGCCCTGTCCTCTTTCGCGTCACAGATTTTGCACAGTAGCCGCCCGCCCAGCGGTCCAAGTGGTGGTGGTGGTGGCGGTGGCGGTGGTAGGGAGAAGGGAGGGGGAGCGCATTTTTGTTACCCCCTTTCCCCCCCGCGCGCGCGTGTTAATTCTTTTACCTTTTTTTTTTTCTGTCGACTGTGGCGGGGCAAAGCCATTTACGGTACGAATGCAGACAGCCGCGCCGTGCAGTGCGCAGGTCAGAAGCCTCCCTCTCCCCCTTCCTCACGGGCCCTGCCCCCGCCGCCCCCGCCGCCCCCGCCGCCTCCGCTGGTCCATTTGCCTAACGTGAACGGCGGCCCACTCGGGACTCGGCCGGGCGGCCTCTGCGGGGACCCAACTTGGCCGCTGCGAAAAACAAAAATAGAAAATAACGCACGGCGCGTTTTTGTTCGATATATATTATTTGGATTTCCGCCCCCGCGGAGCCCGCGTGGAGCGCGGTCTAGTCTGCGCAGTCTTTGACTCTCTTATTGTGTTGTTGGGGTACATTCTTGTCCGCACGGCATTCTCGATTTTTTTTTGATTTTTTTTTCATTTTTTTTTAAAGCAGCCCTGCTTCCCGTGCGCCCACCTGCACTGCGCTTTGTCCTGGCTGCGACGTTAGAGCGCAGGCCGGGAAATAATCACGACAACAATGTGGCGCGTGCCGGCCGCTTCAGAAGAAATTAATGAAAATTAAAGCGCGGAAAGTTGAGTTGGGCCGCTAACGTTATTCTATAATTATTATACTTTTTATTTCCTCTGGTCCGGCGCGCGGGGAGGAGGAAGGCGGGGGAGGGGAGGGGCGGTTGCCTTGTTACCCGCCCCGCCACCTGCCACACTGCGACTTCGCGCCCTTCGTTAGCATGATTAATCCAACTGCCAAGGGCCAGCCGAGTTTGACCAGTGAGTGTGTTCAGTACGGGTCACCCGAGGGGTCAGCCCGGGGGTTCAGCCCGGGGGGTCAGCCCCTAAGGGGTCAGCCCGAGTGGTCGGCCAGAGGGGTTAGCCCAAGGCGTCAGCCCGAGACCCACCCGTAGAGGCACGGTTAGACGAGACGGACGAGACGGATACACGATCTAAAAGAAAAAAAAAGAAAAAGACCAGATTTAAACACGGGACCTTCAAACTCGGTCTACTCCTAAGCGCTTAGCCAGCGGAGCGCCCCTGCAGCGCGGGCGGGTAGGCCAGCCCGCTGGACACCGGGGCGTGCGGGTTGCCTAGCGCCGGTTCGCAGGCGCACAGGGGCGGCGCAGAGGCGCACAGGCCCTTGCTGCCGCATTTCTGACGTCTGCTTCCTCTTCCTCCGTCTCCTCCTCCTACTGTGTCAACGGGGCCGTCAGGACGGACCGTGTCCGAGAGCATACATTTACACACTTGCAGCTGTATACATTGCGCGCCTGTTGTCCCCTGTGTACATGCATGAACACACGCCTGGTGTTTACCCGGGCGTGGCCGGGCGTGGCGCGGCGGCTGGAAGACACCTGCGCCACAGCGGCGGCAGCGGCGGCGGTAGCAGCAGCAGCAGCAGCAGCAGCAGCAGCAGCAGCAGCAGCTGCAGCTCTTGGTGCCCCCCACTTTATTCCACTCTTTCCCGTCCAACGCGTCCAACCCTTTCCCCCTTCCTCGGGATGGAGGATTTCTGGGACGCGCGCTGGGCGGCGGGGGGCGGCGCGGGGGCAGATGAGTCCAAGTGCCTGTGGTTGGCACGCCTGTCTATGATGGGCTCCCCGCCTCCTCCTCCTCCTCCTCAGCCTCTGATACTGTCTCGTGATAATAAAAAAAAAGGGAGCGGAAATCTGGCCGCCGCCGCGCGGCTCCGGGTTAAATTTATTCCCGATTCTGGCAGGGACAGCGAGTGGCTGACCGGCTCGTGTGGAACGACTTGGTGGCGGCGGAGGGTGGGGCAAAAAGAAATGAAAGAAGAAAAAGCCACCACCTTCCACGGCCGGTATTCGAACCCGGGACGTCGCTCCCCCAGCCGCGCGCACGGCGGTCACATTAGCCTTCAGAGCAGAGCAGTGGCGCCCTGATTGATCGACGCTCATCCTCTTGAGGGGGAGAGAGACGGCGAAAGTGACCGAGAGAGAGAGAGAGAGAGAGAGAGAGAGAGAGAGAGAGAGAGAGAGAGAGAGAGAGAGAGAGAGAGAGAGAGAGAGAGAGAGAGAGAGAGAGAGAGAGAGAGAGAGAGAGAGAGAGAGAGAGAGAGAGAGAGAGAGAGGGAGAGAGAGAGAGAGAGAGAGAGAGAGAGAGAGAGAGAGAGATGGGGAGAGTCTCCCAGCAGTAGCAGGAAGGGACGCGCGATTGCTGCAGCCAGACAGGGCGGGAGGGCCGTACTTTGACACAGCCAGCCTGCAGAGTGGGAGCGGCGGCAGCGGCAGCAGCAGTAGCGGCGCCAGCACAGCCCACCATCGCACTCTGAGAATCAGTGCAGCGGAGCCGAGCGGAGCCGCCACCCTCTGCACCTGCACCAGCGGCAGTGCGACACACTCTTAAAAAAAAAAAATCGACAGCGCGACAAATAATTAACGGTACACTTTTATTTTCCGAAATACCACGTATTAATTTTCGTGTACTCATTTTTACTCGTTCTTTGCTTACCACTACTTCTGCTACGACGTAGAAGCAAAAAAGAACGAGTATTGCACTCGCCCTGTCCGTTACGACCCCCTTTCAATTCGCAAACCGCTTGACGCAAGTGTTGCGAGACAACAATAGATACCTTTGTTCGTCGCGGTCTAGCGGAGTGCCAGCGGCTAAGTCCGAAAAAATATGAGGAGCGGATAGGTGAAATCAAATGATGAAAAGTTTTGATTTTTTTTTTAAGTGATGAGCTCGTTACACTCATGCACTTTTGGTCGAATTTGTTTTTTCGCGGTTTTCCTCTTTTCTCTATTTATTGGTGAGGTGATCAGACTCGCCCTCCGTCCGCCCCGCCGTCTTGCCCCACCCAGCAGCGCAGAGGGGGGCTGCCAAGGGCGTTTTGAGGGGAGATAGGTACTTCATGTGAGGTACAAGTAAAGGGAGAGGAGGGGGGGGGGGAATTTGGGCAGCCCCGATTGATATTGCAATAATTCTCCGGATGAAGAATGAAACAATGCACGATGTGCTCGAAGCAACATACTACTCGACAAACGCATCACTGCGGGACAACAGTGGCTAAAGTATCAATAGCGCGCTGCTC
>CM076255.1:6097519-6160019 GCA_038380765.1 Odontothrips loti
CTCTCCCTCTCACCTCGTCCGTCGTGTCGTGTCCCACAGCCGCCGGAGTTGCCTCGCCCTCTCCATCGCCTACTTTGGTCGTTTTTTCTGCCAGGTCCCCCTGAGAGTGAGAGAGATGGAGAGACAGTGTATGTGTGTGTGTGTGTGTATATGTGAGAGAGAGAGAGAGGGAGTGTGTGTCTCTGCCTGCCAGTTAAAACCCGAATCACTTTCCATTTTCGGCGGCCGCGCTGGGACCTGTTCCCGTGTGCTGGCGCCGGGGTGGGTGGGCTGACAGGCAGTCAGGCAGTCAGGCAGTCACCGACAGGGACAGAGAGGGAGAGAGAGAGAGAGAGAGAGAGAGAGAGAGAGAGAGAGAGAGAGAGAGAGAGAGAGAGAGAGAGAGAGAGAGAGAGAGAGAGTTTGAGTGTGTGCACGGCTATGCAGCAGCGATGACAGCCATGTCGCCGCGCCGTCATCTCATTTTTGCGCATTTCGTGAGCGCGTGTTGTAGACGCGTGAGGGATGCTGCAGGCAGGGGTGCAGGTGAAAGGCGAGGACCGAGAGGGGGTAGTGAAAGGCGAGTGGGGTGAGAGAGGGGCGGGCAGCGATGAGGGGAGCACCCACGCGTTCACGCGAAACGGCCTGCGCGGATTGAGTCCCAAGTGCTCGGCTACAAAGCCGATTCAAATTTTCAATCAGCCCTATGGAGCGCGGCGGCGCTGGCGCGGGCGGACCGGGGGTGGGAGAGGGGTGGGAGGGGGTGGGGGAGTCCACCCGCATGTCACCAGAGGCCGCACACAAGGACGAGCAGGTCCACACGGTCCGGCAGTAGCTAATCAGAAGGCTAAGATCAAAGTGCGCTGGGCACACTGGGGGCCACACGGCCTGGCCCGGCACGGCCCGGCACGGCCCGGCTCTGGTCTGGCTCGGTGGGTGTCTGCTTTGATTGCACGCACGGCAGCGCGGAGCCTCTGCTGCAGTGTGTGCGTGTGTGGTGAAGGGGAAGAGGAGTGGTGCGGGAAAGAGCAACCGCAAATGAAACGGTTTTATCTGGGGGCCGACCATGTGTGTATGTAGTGGGACATCATCCTCTGCGTGTGTGTGTGTGTGTGTGTGTGTGTGTGTGTGTGTGTGTGGCCGCGGCCATAGGCATATGGTGTTGTTGCTTGTACGAGTTTGGGTACGGCTTCTCCTCCCGTCTCGCCATCAGGCGCGATGGCTACAGCGAGGCTAACGGCGGCACACCGACGAAGCCTTTCACCATACCGGGTTCAAATACTGCCGGGTAGATTTTTTAAAAATTTAAGCTTTTTGCCGATCAGGGTCGGTGTGATATCGGAGGTCTGCCGCGCGCGCGGCAGATATGTGCCATATCTCGACACCACGGTGATACGGAACGGAATGGTCTGGTGGTTGGGGGAGGAGGGGGGGGGGGGGGGTCGCTACCCTACCGGGCTAGGCCTAGCGCGCGCACACACACACCTCCACACACACACACACACATGGCTTCGCGCTGGACAGCGGGGCCGTGGACAGCTCTCAGCCGACCGGATATTAAATTCCTACAATGTTGGTCCGCACATAAAGAGCACCCCACTTACCTCTCTCCGTCTCCCTCGCTTCCTGTTCCCCTCTCTCTCTCTCTCTGTTCCTCTCTCTCTCTCTCTGGCTATGCTCTGGCGGCGCAGTCAGTGGTGGATAGTGAGTGGCTTTGCGCTGTTTGATGGATCCTCTGATGTCGGCCCCGACGGCGCGGCACGGCGCCATGACGAGTGTTTTACTGGTTGTGTCGAATAAAACAGCTTCGCTTCTCCTTGGAGCGCCCCTCCCCCCCCCTCCCCACCTCTTCCCCCTCCCCCTCCTTCTCTCACAACCTTTTCGAGATCGTCCATGTACAGAATTTCCGTAGTCCGGCATCTCCGTGGCTGAGACGTCTGCCAAGGGATTGCGGCTTTTCCGCCCGTCTCGAAACGCTGTCAGCCGTTGAAAAGACCGTGGCGCGATGCCAATCTGATTAGGGTAAGTGCAGATACTAAAAATATTTCACGATATGTGATTAAAAAAAAAAAGCAACTCTCTTAAAATTGGCTTTGGATAAAATAGAAAATTTTGAGAAGGTTATACGATTTCTTATTTGACCTGCCTAAGTGTGGCTAAAAAAAATTCTTTTTTTTAGCTGCACGTGATTGTTTTTCGGGCAGTGTAATAAATTTACATGCACACTTACCCGCACTTACCCTTTTGTCACGTTATTCGTGGACGGGTACCGGGCCGCCCCCTGCAGGTAGGCAACAGTGTGCCCCCCGACTGCGGCCCAGACCCAGACAGCGACAGCCGGCTTACAACCTCATCGTGTGCCGCTCGTAGGCAGCTGCCTTTGGGAGCATCGAAGCCAACCACGTGCTCGGAGCACCTCGCCTCATATGCGGGGGGGGGGGGGGGGGGGGGGGGGGGGCCCGCGGGGGGAGGGCATTGGCATTGCTCACCTCGGGCACCCCCTCCCTCCAAGACGGCGTGCGTGCGTGTGTGTGTGTGTGAGTGAGTGTGTGTGTGTGTGTGTGTGTGTGTGTGTGCGCGTGTGTGTGTGTGTACGCGCGCGCGCAAAACCAGAGAGAAGGATCGCTGGCTGAGGAGCCGGCAGAGCTCTCCTGCGGCTGCGGCCCGACAGACGCGACGCCCGGGCAATTTGAAGCGCGGTGAGGGACGGCAGCCAGTTTATAGGGCTTCCAGCGGCAGTTAGCGACACAGCTGCTCTCTCTCTCTCTCTCTCTCTCTCTCTCTCTCTCTCCGTGTCTCTCTGTCTCTCTCCGTATCTCTCTGTCTGTCTGTCTGTCTCTCTCTCTCGCCCTCTCTCATGTGTCCCCCGCCGTCTCACTCGGATAGTCCTCATCATCCTGCTCGCTTCCTTTATTTCGACGGAGTCAGAGAGAAAGAGAGAGAGAGAGAGAGAGACAGAGAGAGAGAGAGAGAGAGAGAGAGAGAGAGAGAGAGAGAGAGAGAGAGAGAGAGAGAGAGAGAGAGAGAGAGAGAGAGAGAGAAACTGTTCGAACTCGTTGCGCACCGCTTGTGCGCAGTTTCGCAGAAACGAACTCACAGTGTAACCCGCCTCATTGCGAGCGGAGGTTCGCTTGGACTTTACCGGCCGCCGCGTGTCCTGTTTTCTCTCCTCCTGTTTATTCTATATTTAGGTTTTTGGTCCGTTTTGTTGTCGCATCTCGGTGCCGTGCCTCCGCGCTGCCTCCGCGCTGCCCTTGCCAGCTAATCACAAACTTAATCATGCTGCCGCCACCTTTCCGTCCGTCCGCCGTCGGCGCCGAGCGTCGGCCCCCAAAGTTTGTAATTGCTCCAGATATTTTGTTGCATACAAATGGAAGAGCGCGGGTAGGCAGAGCGAGAGAGGGGGGGGGGGGGGAGTGTTAGCGGCTCATATACGACCACTGGAAGAAATCCCGCTTACGGCCGGGAATCTGAGTCTGCATCCGAATCTAACCGAAAGAGTCGCTCCGAATTTGTGTATGAATTTGAACCAAAACACGAAATCCAAAAGAATCCCAATTCAAATTGGAACGCACAGTGCTTCCCTGCTCCTGCTCCTTGTGGCGCCCTCAGTGTGCTCGTCCGCGTCGCGGGGTTGGCGACCCCTCCGGAGGCAAAAAAAAAATGTCGACAAATGTCGCGGGTTCAAATGCTGACGCGTGATTTATTTTTTCCGTATCATCTGCGCTGCCAGTAGTGGCCCTTTTTTTCGTGTAAAATATAAATTTTCTTTGTTTTCAGATTCGAGATTTTTTTTTGTTTCGCACCGAGGCCCGTGGTTTCAACTAGCTTCGGGAATGGGAGCTGTAGCGGGCCTTGCCCCAGCAGACCCACTTCCCTGCCACGTCCGGCTGCGTCTCACCTGTGCCAACCTCTACCAATCTGTCGTTAAATTTAATCCCCCAACTTTCCCTTCGCTCCCCCGCCAAGTTTTTCCGGCCGGGTTCATTCTGCAAACTTTTTTTTTTCTCCTCCTCGCCCCTTCGCTATCCTCCGCGCTCGCCGCGTGTTCGCTTTTGCCACATTTTAATTTTGTTTCCTCGTAAACACTCCTTGCTGAGAATGTCTCGACAAGCCATTTATATGCTGGACCCCCCGCGGACCCCCTGGCAGGCGGGATACCTTGTGTTGTTCCCGTTGTTTCTAACGCTCTGCAATTTTTCTCTCTGTTTCAGGTGAGTGGGGGGACGTTTACAGGAAGGAAGAAACACCCGCTGTAAGACCTCAGAGATGAGGACTATCTTGTATAAGACGAGTAGAATAAAGTAGAACCATAGCTTTAAGAAGAAATTTCTTTACTGAACACCACACCCTTTCCACATACCATGTGTTCCATTTGTCCCGTACCAAGGGAAAGGTAGGCATTCTGGCACTCTTTCTGTCTCGCCCTTCCTTTCCCTCGGCACGGGGCAAATAGGACACTTGGTATTAGAAATGAACCCGAGCGCCTGGGCTCCCCCCAGCGCCTGCGAAGTCGAGGATAGGCAACGCGCTGGACGCGGCTGCTCGACGGGACTGCCTACCCCGCCGGCGCTGACGGGAGAGAAAGAGAGACAGTGAGAGAGCAGCCGCTCGTGTGCTGTCTCTCTCGCACTGCCGGGCCGCGGATATCCGCTGGTCCAAAGTTTTATCAGCGCCCACTGCGCCCGCTGATACGTGGCGCCGCCGGCGCTTAGTCAGGCAAACACATCGAGCTGTAATTGGCTCATTTCCCGCGGAGTAATGAGCGTAGGAGGCGAGAGGGCTGAGATGTGAGACTCTCGCCGCTGCCGCCGCCGCTCGAGACTTTGCATGCTGTTTTGCATCGCAATCAGTTTTCCGGCACACAACACCTCCACGCCTGCCACGGGCGGAGAGTGCAGAGGCACGGGAAAACTAGAACCCCGAAATCCGTGAGAGGAGAGACGTCGGAGGCACACGGGAGGCCTCTCACTACTGACGCCGCGCCGTATTTGCTCTCTCGGGCAGGGATGTATTTTTCATCCCGACCGTTCCCGGCACGGTCCGTGGTGCCTGACAGCGTGTTGACGACGCCGGCGGCTAATGATGTGTGAGGGTCGTCGTGCTGGCCGCCCCCAAGCAGGCCGAGGCCCCGGTGGGGTCCGGTGGGCGCCCCGCGGACCTGCGTGGGTGTGTGACGTCCAACGGCGGGATGACTAACGGACACACCGCAGTGACGCAGCGGGCGCGGCGGAGCGCGGCGGAGCGGAGCCCGGCCTTGTTGACGGCAAGAGGGGCTATATTTCCTCGAATCTGAGAGCAGCGCTCGCTGGAAGGCTCGTCCTCGGCTCCTCCAAGAACTGCGTCACTGCGTCAACCGGCCGTTCACAAATCAAGTGTCAGACACGCAAAAAAAAAAAAAAAAAAAAGAAGTTTAGTTTTCCCAATTTATTTGCTCACTTATTTCGAGACAAGCAATACGTTTGGTTGCGAGATATAAAATTTGGTTGGATCAGCAAAAGGGTTTGGTGCTGGAGCAAAACACCCGGATTTTTCGTGTTTTTTTTCTTTGGCCCAACGAAACGCTGTTTCTCTGAACTAACTAAGTCGAGCGCAGGGTGGCGGCCAGTCAGGAGTAAAGATGTAAATTTTCCGAAAAATATGAGATTCGAACACTTTTTGTGATATCTTTCCCGTATACCCAGTGAAAACGGACAGTCCTGGAAAAAAATTCACTTTTTCTTTGAAAGTTTTCAATTTTTCTACGAAATTTTTTCAATCGCATCTCTAGTCAGGAGCCATTCAGCGACCACGTGGCACATAGGGTCAGTACAGAGGGGAATATTTTTCTTGTGAGAAAATTAGCGCGTCTGGTACCGTCTGTGGGGATCGAACCCACCGAGCCTGCCGTCAAGTTAGTCAGAGACGACTGCAGGCCCCCGCCAGCGACAGTTTGCTGCAGCGCCGGCACATCACAGTAAGGTCTAACCTCACGTGGTTTCTGAACGTCCCTTGAAGAGCCGGCCCTGCAGCAGTGCGGCCATCTCTCGGAAGGAGTTGGATGTGGGCATCAAGTTTTGATGGGGCGGTAGTGAGGAGGTCTGCCCCCGGAGCCTGCCGGAGCCTCCAGCCTGTCGGACGCCCTCAGAATTCATCGCGCGTCGCTCCGCCGCCGTGGGCTGCCAGCTCCGCCAGTGCCGCCGGCCGCGCGCCGGTCAAGTGACATAAGAAATGCATCCGTCGTAAGGCCATGACAGGTCGGCGGGAACGCGCAGTCGCCCCCCTGGAGACCTGGCGTCTGCGGATCGAACACCCGCAACTTCCATAAAAATAATTCACTCACGCGTCTCCGAGGGTCGCGAATAACTCGCTGCGTACACACTCAACGGGGGAAAAAAAAACGCAGTGAGAAATAGCTCGTATTTTTTAAACTTGATGGACTCTCATTTTAAAAGAAATAAAAAAAATATGCGAACAGCGGAGCGTTATTCTGTGTGGCACTGTTGTGGGTCCGTCGCAGCGGCATTGCTATTCTGGACGCACCATGACGTTGTCCTATCCATTTTCTCGACGCAATTATTCCGATGTTTTCTTGGCGTAAAATGGCTGTGGGGTTCCGTGGTGGTCTACCACGGCGCGCACACTCCGCGCGGAGGAAGGAAGGGGATGGGGAGAGGGTGGGGGAGGGGCCGAGAAAGTAAAACTTTCCTCGCTCGCGCGTCGATTTTTCCCAACATGCAAATGGTGAACTTAACCCAAAAAAAAAAGGGGAGAACTTTGCCGTTTTTCGCGTCGCGTCCCGCAACTTCCCCTCCGCTGCTCCGCTGCTCTGCTGTGCCCCGTGTTGCGACTCGACCCCGCCGCCCGCTGACACAGTTCTGAATTTTTTACTCGGGAAGCAGTAATCCGCCGGCCGGGGGAAAAAAAAAACCGGTCGCATTTAAAATGGGACATGCGCTTATTCACGCAATTTCATTTCTAACCGACAGTTTTCAGGCGTTCTGTGCGGCTATCGCGCGGGTCCTTGCTGAACCAAGTTGGAATGGAAAATGCGTGAAAGTTTCTCACGGAGTGTCTGGGAGAAAACGCGTTAGTCAAAGTCAAAAGGGGGGGGGGGGGGGAGGTCATCCCAAAGTCAGTGGGCACCGGCCGCCGAGCACCGCGTCCCCCCACATGTGTGACGTCACGTCACGCCCCGAAGCCTTCTGCCACCACCCTTCTGAGCGGCGCAAATGGTCTTACGAGTTAAGTAGTCTCAAGGCAGTCTTTGCACATGAGATTCATCTCGACACGGGGTGCGTATGACAGAGCGCAGGCCTCTCGACTTATTACTACCCTCTCTCTCTTTCTCCATCCCTCCACCCGCACCCCTCTCTGTCTCTGTCTGTCTGTCTGTCTGTCTGTCTGTCTGTCTCTGTCTCTCTCTCTCTCTCTCTCTCTCTCTCTCTCTCTCTCTCTCTCTCACACACACACACACACACACACAAACACACACACATGCCAAATCACAGCCTTCGCCCTACCTCTCCACCTCCCCACGCACGGCTCGCCGTCTCTTCCTAACCCAACTCAGCCTTGGCACACACACACTCTCTCTCTCTCTCTCTCTCTCTCTCTCTCTCTCTCTCTCTCTCTCTCTCTCTCTCTCTCTCTCTCTCTCTCTCTCTCTCTCTCTCTCTCCCCCCCTCCTCTCGCACGTCCCGCTTATGGCCCACAAACGGCCAATCATTTTCGCGGGCGGACAGTAACATGTCTGGCGAGTGGGCAATAAAAGTCGCATTCTTCCAATTAAATGCAGCGCAGTTGTGTGGCGAGGCTGGGCCGGCCCTTGGGCAGGGATCTCTCGGAGCGCGAAGAGAGAGGGACAGACGGAGAAGCAGCAGACCGAGGGGGAGAGAGAGAGAGAGAGAGGGGGGGGGGGGCGGCGACAGGGGCTGCTGCCGCTGTCGTGAAATACAGGGAAAGTCTCCCAGCTCCACTCGTTTGTCGCGGACAAGTCGCGTGCTGGCGATCTTTTCTGCGAATTCGCCGGCGCTCTGCAGGCTCGACTACCCCATCGGCGGCAGCGGGGGTCGATGGCGATGCGTCGAGACGCGCGGACGGTTCATCGAACCCCTCTGTGTGTGTGTGTGTGTGTGTGTGTGTGTGTGTGTGTGTGTGTGTGTGTGTGTGTGTGTTTTTGGTCGGAGGCCGTGCCTGACACCGGCCAGACACTGAGAAATAAACTCGGCGGGCGCGCAGGTCTGCCAACCAACCCCAAAGCAAAGGCGAGCCGCCGAGGCCTAAGAGCTTCCTCGGCGCGTGCAAATGAGAAGGGTGGGTAGGGTGGCCACACTGCAAGTAAGCAGGAAGCACTTTAAAAATAATAATAATAATAATAATAATAACAACAGTGGCAATATTTCGGACGGGGGACTTTTTCGTGCCCCCCCCCCCCCCTCTTCCCCCCTCTACCGCCATTCAGAAACAGTATCTGCATGGCGGTTGGAGCGGCTGGGAGTGGAGGGAACGACGGTGGCGGCGAAACAACGAAAGTGTATGCAAGGATGGAAGATGGGCTTTTGTTGAAAAAAAAAAAAAAAAGAATAATAAAAATTTGTGATGAGTAGGTTGGCACTTGGCGAGCAGCGGGGCGTGTCGTGGCCGTGCGTGGCGCGGCGTGCGCCGGCCCGGACAGCCATCTGGTGGACATTAGGCCCCGTGCTCCATATGCATGCAGATTGTGGGGCTCCACCGCACTCCCCGGGGCCCCATTCGCACACACCCACTCGCACCGCATGTGTGTCTACCCTGCGAGTCTTGCTGCCGGTGGCGGCCTCGTCTGACCCTTCCCTGCATTACTTCCGTCAAATCAAAACGCCAATCTTTTCATTAAGTTGCATTACGCCTCTTAAGAAGGCACCCAAAGAGTCTGGAGACGCCCCTTAAGGATCATTAAGGTTACCTTAAGAATTAGAAGAAGTGAGGAGCCGTTTAAATTGGATCCTGAAGGTATATTAAAAATATAATCCTTGCAGATCTCACAAGTTCCACATTAAAAAAAAAAAGGATGGTGCGCAAGGTGTGGCAGGTTGGTTATTGCCAAGACCGTCTGTGGCGTGCAATTGATTCGCTAATTCCCTTTGGGCTTCTGCTTGGCGTGGCGGGGCCGTGAGCGGACGGCCTCCTCGCCTCATAAAGCGACACTGCGAGGCCTTCATTCACTGCTGCGCTCCCCGGCTCGCATAATGCCGTCCGGCCTGCTCCCTGCCGCTCTGCACCTTATTCTGCAGCCCTCCTCCCTCCCTCACCCCCTCCGCCTCCCTCACCCCCAGCCGCCACTTGCCACTTCCTTTCTGCATTGCATCGCCGTCTTCCGTTCTTTCTGATGCTGCTACTTTTGCCTTCTGCCGCGCGCGGCGGCAGTCGTATCTTTCCCCTGTTTTTTCTTCTCCTTTTTTTTTCAGTGTTGTCGCCGCGCCGCCCTCCGCCCGCTCTTTTGCACGCCGCTGGTCCCTTTTGCTCAGCTCAAGGCGGCGCCGTAACTGGATGAAGTAATCGGTGTGGCAAATGAACACGAATCAGAAGGGAATGTCGAGTTCCAGCCGAAACAGTTCACCGTCGGGTCTGTTCTTACCCGCGTCACCGACGACCGTGAGACAGTAGCAGTAGTATGCCCGCGGTGGAAATCTGCACTTGAAGGAAACACATATAATTCCCAGACGGCACTACTAGCGGGGTGGCTGGGGCCCCCAGGGGCTGCGGGGGCCGCGGGGGCGCTGAGCAAAGCTCCTCCGGCAATAACTCTCCGTCTTAAGGCACAAGTGCCTACACCGCGTACTAGTAAGAATAACAATTATCGCGAGCGCACCGTCACCTGAGCAGCAGCAGTGCGGCCCAAGTACACTAGGCAAAGGGCGGGGGGCGTGCGCACACGGGGCCCCGCGTGTCGTAAGTGCACAACAGTGTTCATCGTAATTACATTATTACGACGAGACTCTCTCTCTCTCGCTCTCTCTCTCTCTCTCTCTCTCTCTCTCTCTCTCTCGCTCGCTGCCCTTTCCGGCCCATCGGCTGGCGAGGGGTCTTGTAGTCTCCGTGCACGGGGTGGCCATCTCTCTCTCCCTCTCTCTGACACACTCTCTCCCTCTCTGTCTGTCTGTCTGTCTCTCTTCCTCCTTCAAGGGGAGCGGCGGCGGCGAGGGGTGCGCAAGGCGCAACAATGGCCTGATAAAGAATAGAGGGGGCATCGGAGAGAGAGAGAGAGAGAGAGAGAGAGAGAGAGAGAGAGAGAGAGAGAGAGAGAGAGAGAGAGAGAGAGAGAGAGAGAGAGAGAGAGAGAGAGAGAGAGAGAGAGAGAGAGAGAGCGACGGAAAGTAAACAGAGGAGCCAGTCAGTCTAGCGGTATAGCAGCAAAGGGATCCAATAGCAGCAGCGGCGGCGGACAAGTTTAAGAGAGATCGAGAGAGAGGGAGAGAGAGAGAGAGAGAAAGACAGGTTTCAGTCAACTTTGGCGTGCGATATCCCGCGGCCAATTCCGCGATGCGAAGAGGGGTGAGAGTGTCAAAACGTCATCGCCGTTTTAAAGCTCCCCGCCCGTCCGCTCTCCGCTCTGCTCCCATTGGCTGCCGCTCGGACGCGTGCACCATCCCTGACCAAGACGGGCTTAAGAAGTTTTCGGGGGACGCAGCCACAGCGCTGTGCCACAAATGGCCGGCGTCCCGACCCAGGTGTGCGCGAACCATCGGTATCAGTAAGACATGGCGCGAGGAAACTGGGCGAAAGTGAAAGTGGTTGATCATCAATGGCGGACCCTTATCCTCCCCATCACACACGCAGCCCGCGCGCGCGCGCGCGCACACACACACACACACACACACACACACACACACACACTTACACACACACACACACACTCTTACACACACACACACACACACACACACACACACACACACACACACACACACACACACACACACACACACACACACAACGCGCGCGCACAAGGTGGTAAGGGCCGAGACGGGCGGAGTCTTGTCGTCGAGACGGGGCGGGGAAAAAAAAGGGGGCAGCGGGAGGATAAAATCTCATCGCTCAACCCGTGCGCACGGCGGCTGCGGCGGTCCCCTCACTCTCCTCCTTCCTCCCTACCGAAGTGCGGCTGGAGCCTGAAACTTGCTCGCCGCTATCAGGGCTGCTAACTAGCGGGGGCGGCGGGGGGCGGCGGGGGCGGCGGGGGGCGGCGACGAGGAGGAGGACATGGCATGGGGCCGCGCGGGCGGCAAGGCGAAAACGACTTCCAGAGTCCCATTCCAGCCAGATCTGATGAGTGATAGCCGCATCCGCGCCTCACCTCCGGGACCTCCGGGGCCTCCGGGACCTCCGGGGCCTCTGGCGTGTTGGGCCGGCGCCCTGACCCCCGACCCCTCGGCGATGACCCTCAAGGCCGGTACCCGGACCTGTCGGACATGTCGTACCGCACTGCTACGGGCGGCACGGCACGGGGGTGGAGTCAAGGGTGGAGTGCGGATTGCGGAGTATTTGGTTAAATAGTTGGCATGAGCAGACTGATTTTGGTATTTACCGGGAGTAAGTTTTTTTTTAATTTGTTGACTTTGAAAAAGAAAACTTAGTTTACAATAAATAATTTTTTGGAAGATTCGACCAAAAAGAAAACAAAAAAAGGTCGGATTGATGTCCTGAGCCAATTTGTTCTATTTCCCTGGGAGCGGCTCACGGCCCACGGCGGCCGCGAGTGACAGACTGCTGCTCCTCGGAGCTCCACCCAAATCCCCAAGGCGATTTATAGGCCCTCCCTTCTAATGACGGGTTCAAGGTTAGCCACAAGGAAAACAGTGTTGAATTAATTACGGTCTGTCGGCTGGCGCGGCGCGGCGTGGGGGAGAAGTCTGCTAACCCTGCTGGCTCCCTGCTCGGTTCTCGTTATAAGCGCGCGGCGAGTATTGTCTTTGTGTTGGAAATGTGGGACGACGTTGCTGCTTCATGTTAATCACACACCCCGACCCGGTCGCGGTCTGCGAGGGCGAATAATCGGCGTATTTATTATTAAAAGTGTAAAGGCGCTGCCGCCCAGATGGAGTCGGGGGGCTGAGGTGGTGCCGGCTGCGGCACCCCGCCAGACCCACCCGCCTGGGCCCATCATGGCTATACGAGCTGGTCGTCAAGGTGTACAACACCGCGAACCGCGTAACCAGAGCCGCTCGATAGTGTGCTGATAGTGTGGTGTGGATACACCAGACTAGTGTTGTGTTCTGGCCCCAAAAAATTTCAAACCTCGAAATTTCTAGAATTTTTTCAAAATCAAATATTCTTCATTTTGAAAATCATACATTTCTTCTTAAAATTCTGTGTTTTTTTTTGTTTTTTTTTGCGCCAATTGGCAGTTGTCACTGTTTTCTCCCAAACTGCCCCGGTCCGATTCCTCGTCCAGTGGCCATCACTTACGGTAGTTCCAGCCCCGGTCTGACCACCAACACCGCCACCACCACCACCGCCACCCTCTCCGAGGAGCATGCGTTACACCAGGGAAGCAGGACAGGATGGGACGGGGCGTCATCGGAGGGGAGCGCCACAAGAGTGTAGCTGATGAGGAGTGGCGGGGCGGGGCGGGGCCCGACAGGACCGTTCCTTCCGCTTACCCACCGCGCCCGGCAGCGCCCGGCAGCGCCCGGTGGCGCCCCTCCCGACCGCTTCCTCGCTCTCATTTGCCATCTTTTACGTCTCGCCGCAGTATACCGCTACATCCTCACGTCGCTTCGTTACAGGGCGGCGCTCCGCCCGGCGCCCCGCCATTCGCTGTGTGTTTATCGTCGGGGAGTCCCCCGGGCATGGCCGAGAACACTGCCCTTCAGATGGGGCATTACGTAAGGAGCTGCCCCGGGGGAGGCTGGGGGCGGCGCGGGGGCGGCGCGGGGGCGGCTGCCATGCGGGCTGCCTAACAACAGGGCTGCTAGCGGCAGCGTGCCAACTCAAGACATGGCAGCTGCACCCCGCGGGCAGCGGAGCTGCGGACAAAGGATGACCCATAAGCTGTTTGTCCCCCCCCCCCTTTCATTCTCAGAACGGTCGCCGTTTTTTCCTCCTCCCTCCTCCTCCTCCTTGCGCCCCGCTTCGCCGCGTAAGTGCTTGGGAATAAAATCACTTTCGCTTTCTGTCCCGCCGCTGTCTCGCCATGTATCACGGACTGGACCGCAGACTGGGGATCTCTCTCCACCCCGGCAGCCGCCGGCAGCCGCCCGGTCCTTACAGGCGATCAGCAGCGGCGGCCCTCCCCGGCCGGACGCAATTATTAGTCCGCCCAACACGCCCCCCTCACCCGCCTCCCCGCTACACCGCGCCGCACTAGCGGCCGCTAACGCCCGTACCGAATACCCTCATAACGGCTGCACGGCGGCGGCCCTCAATAGCGACATTCCAGCGGGGACCCAAACTATAAATCATGAAACGGATAGGCCGTGCCGGCGCCCCGGCCCGCTGCAGCGGCCGGTGACGTCACACTGCAGCCCGCGAGGACGCGAAACAGACCCCCGTTGGAAGGCACCGAGTCCTCAACACGAAGTAAGGCAAGAAAATGCACTCTGGAATATACGAACTCTCGAGCAAATTTTTTCGAAATTGTATGTGCAGGTAAATCAATCACATGCGGATTTTTTGAGACTTTTTTCAAAACAAAAACAAAAACAAAAAACACCCCTCTAAAAGAAATCGATCCAAAACTACTATATATTTTGTAGTTTTGTAGTTTTTGGCCGCTACGTGATTTTGTTTCTCTAATCTCCTTACCTCCCCTTACCTCCTTACCTCCTGGATCTTCTTACCTGCACTTCCCATATGCAGTTTTTTTCGGACGTGTTCCCGACAGCAGGTGGGGCGTGTGCATGGAGCAGTGTATGCCAGGCACCGCCTCGGACGCAGCTCCGCCGGGCTCCGCAGCCGGACTCGGACGCCGCGCGGAAACGAGCTCACAAAGAATACGGGCTACTCCCGCGGCGGTGGCGGCGGTGGCGGCGGTGGCGGCGGTGGCGGCGGTGGCGGAGGTGGCGGTGGTGGCGGCGGGGCCCCTCTGGGCGGGCAGTGGCGGGGGGCGGGGGGGGGGGGGGGTTCACGGAAGATTTCCCCGAGAAGGTAGGCAGCCGAGGCGACCGGGTCGGGAGTGGTACTTGTGGTACGGCTGGTCCTGCCCGGTCCCTGTCAGGGTTGGGTACGTTAAGTTAACCGTTAACGACGTTACTTTAACGTCGCTAATTTTTCATTAACGATAACGTTAACGCGTTATTTTTGGGCGGAGGCAATAGCGCTAGCGCGTTAATTATCGAGGACCCGTTAACGAGTTAACGCCGTTAACGTTAATCAGTCACGAGCGTGCGCACGCTCTGCCAGCGCCTGTCCCTCCCGCATTTTCCCCCGTTCGTTTTCTGCCGCCGCCGTCCGGCCTGCGGATGTCGCTGTCTTCTCCGCCGCTAGCTACCGCAACCTCCCCTCCCCTCTCTCCCTCTGTCGCCACGCCACCCTGCCGCTTGCCGCCACTGCCGCGCACAACAGCTGAGGCAGGTCGAGGCGACGGCGACGACAACGAGCCGCCACTGCGCGCCACCGGACTGACTATTTTGTTGTGTTTGTGTTCTGCCCGCCGCGCGGTTAAAATGAGTGCCGACGAGTCATCAGATCAAGAAGTTGAGAAGAACGACGATGGTTCTACGTCTGCGTCTATGCCGTGGGCGGCATACAATGAGTTTTTTTCTTTTGTGGCCGATCTTGATGACAAGGAAAACAATTTCGAGGCAAAGTGCAAGCTCTGTGGGGGGAAGTTGCGATGCAGCTACAAAAGTTCCTCAAACCTCAAAACCCATCTGAAGGTGAGTTTCTGTACGCCTACCTACCTGAATAGTAACACTCTAAGTATGACGCAATTTCATTGCGGCAAGCGGTCTGAAATATGATTGCGAGCGCGTGCGACACTGAAAGTGCAGAGCAGAAACCTAACCTAGCGGCAGGCCAGGCGGGCCCCGCTCAGCCGCTGATGTTCCCTGTTGGGTAGAGCTGGACTTCTGAGCGGCGCCCGGCTCCCACAAACTCTCCTGGGAGCCTCGGCAGGCTCTGCCCTTTTGTTTGGCAGCGGGGAGGGGTGTGGGCGCCGCTGGGGCAGGGCCGGGGGCCGGGCTCCTTATACTGTTTGCCGTTGACGGCCGGGCCGGGCCGGACGCCCGGCGCCGGCAGCACAAGTAGTGCGCTCGGACACGCGCGCGGCGCGCAGTGGCCGCGTCAATGGAGGCCCTGATGAGGGAGGAGGGGCGGCCGGGGAGCGAATCGGCACCACGTGACCACACAGTCCCCAAGTGCTTTGGGGAGCGTCCGTAAACCAGAGGACGGCCTACCGAGAGAGTTCGTGGTTGTTACGTTACCGAGGGATCAAAATTTGAATTTTTCATTTCTTTACGATTTTTTCCTGATTTTTACTTGTTTTTTCTACTGTTGCCAAATTTTTTGCTGACAGTTTCTGACTTTTTTCTGACTTTTTTTTAGGGTGTACATTTTTTTTAGGGGTGGGGAGTGATGATGCATAGTACTCATTGACGGAATCTGGAAATGATCCGAATACATCCTATAGGGTCTTGCGCCAGGGGTATCGTGAATACTCTTAGCGACCAGAGAATTTCGAGGCAGATGGGAGGCCTTCCTAGCTGGCGTTGGGTGTAAAGTGCATTTTATTAGGTGACAGTTACATCAGACGCACAAAAGTGAACGATCAGTTGTTGTAAATAATAGAGGGATATCATTTGTGAGGAATAGCGCGCGGGGAGGGGGTGGGGACGGTGTTAATAAAAGTATTAGGTTATGCTTGAGGGAATGACGTTGGACGATCGGCACCACCATCTTGATAATAAAAGCCATCTAGCGGCAAGAAGTGTAACTAAATCATCATGTAGTTATGAAAGCATCCGTAAAAGTGAGTGGCAGCACTGCTGACTGGATATCCAGTTGTACCACCTTTAATAAATGATATTATTTGTAAATTGTATGTATTTACGCTGTCAGTTGAGCGGTTGAACTAACTCGGTCTCGGACTGAAGAAGAGCACACACAAGATAGAACCAGAAGGACTTTATTGGGTGAGCGCCGCTCACAGACTGAGTCCCGCACAGAACTGTTGTGGCAACCGCGGGCCGCCGCGTTGCGTTGTTGGCGTACAGATTGAGAATGCAGTTGAGACCCTGAACGAGACTAGGGCTAGCCAAAGTAGCCAGCGTTGAGAATGCCAGCTGTTTGCTGGAAAGAGCCTAGAGCACTACAACTACTCCTCCCTTTCTTTAAGAGGACAGGAACCACCCCAAAAGCAAAATCAAGGTCTCAGACCGCATTCAACGTTAAGAAATCAAAATGTCTCTGGTTCTTGAGGTTCACAAATCACTGCAGACGAAAGTTCATAAGCCAAACTTGAGGAGGCTCGACTGATGGCGACACTGGGAGGCGGACACCTCCTCCATCGGGGCCGGATCTCCGTCTTGAAGTGCCACCACCAGGACGATAGCGCGAGGAGGCGGATTTTTTTGAGTGAGGGACCCTTTGTCCGTTACCAAGAAGGTGCCATGAGAGCCGAATCCGTTGGCGCCAAGCCTTCTCTGTCTAGCTCGGGTCTGAAACCCTGACTGGCAAACACTTTCAGAACGGCTGGTTAAAACCCTTGATGACGGTCATCACGATTGCTGGTGTATCTCGCTGCCGGTGGTATCCCAGCGGTGACGATACTCCGAGTGATTATGGACGGCCCCCGCCCGCCCTCCGCCGCCTTGGGGATCGATCATTATCTGATTTGTGTTATGGTTTGCAGCGAGGGAGCCCGGCGCTGACGTCAGCGCGCGGCCCTCGACAAAAGCTGCGCGCACGCGCACGCACACGCACAACACACGCACACGCACGGCGGTGGGGTGGGGGACACTTACAGGCAGCGCGGGCTATAGCTGAGCACCACCGCGGCCTCCGGACCCTCCTGACCCGAACAGTGTTCCCAGCTGCGGGGCGTCACGGCTGCCCACGGCCACCGACCGCCTTTTTTTTTTTTCTGCAGTTTTTTTCCTCCGTTGGTCATTGCAGCTTCCTCACGGAGTAGTATCACCACGGCGGATCGTGCCCCGCCCCGCCCCGCTCCGCCCCGCCCCGCCTACCCGGTGACCGCCGATGGCGCAGTAACCCGCTTTCTTATTGGGCACCAAAAGTTTCCTCCTCGAAGCCTCCTTCAGACCCGACCAACCGACCGCCGGTGGCAGCTGCAAAAAAAAAAAAAAAAAAAAAAAAAAAAAAAAAAAAACGTCGTTGGAGTTATGCGGGAGAAACAAACTGCAGTGCTTAACTCCTCAAACGGGAAGTCTCATTACGAGGCCAATCAAACAGGTGGGGGAACTTGGCCGAAATTCCAAGCAGTGATGAGAGCAACGTTGAAAGAACTGGCCAGAGGAGGAGTAGTTGTCTGCATTGTGCGGCAGCGATACAGCCTTCTGGTGCTGCTGATGCCCCCCAATCAGGCTGCTGCCTGGCTAACGTGGCCGTCGGAGGCGGGGAGCGGCGGCTGGAAGCAACGCGAAGGCGCTTACAAGGAAAGCCACTCGCTGCGCGGAAGGATACGCCAAGGATTCGGGCCGCTCGCCTGCCGCGCCACGGAGCCGCTACCAAGTGCACACCAACTGCTGTACGATCACCCTGGGAACCACCGCACCGCCGCCGGGGTCATCCTGACAACCTCCTCCGTGTCTTACTCGTTCAAAAAATAAAAAATAACGCTACCGGGCGTCGAACCGTGGGTCTCCGCGTGACAAGCGAGCTCGCTAACCACACGGCCGCCAGCTGCCTACACACTCACTCCGCCTCTTTACGGTTTCATACCCACCGCACTGCAGAACGCGCGTCGCGTCTCCGCAGCCATTCTTAATCTCGCTCCCCCCCCCCCCCTTCAGGGCCTCTCCAGGGCCCGCTCCAGGACCTCTTAGAGCGTGGCAAACAAACGAGTTGCCTGCTCGCGCGAAACGGAGACATCATAAAAGTGACACCCCGAGTAATCTACGGCCCCGTTGAAATTTAGTAGTGCGTCCAGAGGACGCGCTGGCTGCGTCTCGGTAGTGGTGGTGGTGGTGGGGGGGGGGGGGGGCACCGCTCTCTGCCACTGGAATCGTACGACGCCTGCGGGCCTCGCGCAGCCGCCCCCACCCATAGACCCCCCCACCCTACCCCCTACACACACGCCGCTGCTACCTTTCACTTGCGCTCTCTCTCTCTCTCTCTCTCTCTCTCTCTCTCTCTCTCTCTCTCTCTCTCTCTGTCTCTCTGTCTCTCTGTCTCTCTCTCTCTCTCTCTCTCTCTCTCTCTCTCTGTCTCTCTCTCTCTCTCACACCACGCCCCCGCCACCCCGTGGCGTCGTCGGTGCGGCGCGGGCTCCGTCGCATCCCCACACTGCGCTGTTCTAAAATTACGTAATGCCAGCTACCTCACTTGTATTACGGGGCGTTACCTGAGTTATTGACCCCCGTCCCCTGTGTGTGTGTGTGTGTGTGTGTGTGTGTGTGTGTGTGCAGCCGCCGGGAGCACTGCGTGACCACATAGTTGTGATTGCCCCGGTGCGGTTGCCGAGAAGCCGAAAAGCCTCGCGAGATAAAGAGAGACAGAGAGAGAGAGAGAGGGGGGGGGGGAGGCGGGAGAAGGAGGATTGAGGGGAGGGGGGATGCGTGTCGCACACTGGCCCCGCCGAATCGAATGTGTCAGGGGAAAGGGGTGAGGGGGGGGGGGGACTACCGCGCACCGAATGTAAACTTGCTGTTGCTGCCGCTGGCGTGGCTGAATACCAAAGTCACACCCGAATCGAACTGTGTCAAGTGTGGGGAGGTGTGTGCGTGCGTGCGTGTGTGTGTACGCCGATTCGTGTGTGAACAGGTGTATGCATAAACTTGCACGTGTTGGCTTTTCGGCCGACTGGCGAAATCGGTGGCGTAGGGGGGGGGGGGGGGGGGCTACGGCGGCGCTTTTGGTGGCCCCGCGGCTGTAGAAAGGCCGTCAGTAAACTGAGTGAGCCAGGCTAGGCGGCGGTGGCGTATGCGGCTGCTGAGGGATACGGAATGAATCGGTCAACAAAGTGGGTTCAGCCGCAGTTTTTTCTGGCCTCGGTAGCAGACGGCGCTCGTATACGTGTAGGCACCCCGATGCCCACGCTGGGGGCGGCCCCCAGTAGGCCGCGCCCAGCCTGTCCACTTGTTGCTGCAGCAGCCACCAACTGCCCGGACACACGGGCGCTACGTGCACACTGAAAAAAAAAAATAATCGTCGAACAATCGCGGCAAACTAAACCGAAATAGACACTTGAAGGGTCTGTAGGTATTTTATGTCCGTCGATAGTGATTTTGCGACGCGATTTATCATCGCCCACCACCTTGTGGCGAACCCCGAAAAAAAAAAAAAACAGAAGGAAAAAATGGGCAGACAGCCTGTTCTGAGAAAAAAAAAATAGCAAAGTTCAGAAATTACAAACAGGGTGAAGGATAAATAAAAGTGAGCGGATGTAGCGTGTGCTCACGCACTCAAGGTTACGGGCGGGACTGGGGCCCGCTGGGGGCTGACCCATATCTCTTATCGCGGCACCCTGAGCCTGCCGGAGGTGTAGATCCCACCCCCTGCACTGCCGGTGAACCTTGCCGCACCAGTGGCGGTGCCGTCGTTGGCGGTACTCTTCGGGTGCAGGCCATGCGCGCACAGCGGCCGTAAAACCCCTAGCTGCCTCAGCCGCTGCAGCGACGCCTGCCCCGTTCTGATCAGCACCGCTGCCTTACGGCCTGACGTCGTTAACTCGTCTAGGCGGAAGCGGGGCGGTTTTTAATTTTAATTCCGGGACGGTCGTCACATTTTGTGTGAAAGGCACACAAAGGAAAAGCAGGCCACTCTACGCGACGGCGGCGGTACGGCGCAAGACACGGGACAGTACGTCGTTTGCCGCGAGAATCTCTTCCTCTGTGTCTCTCTCTCTCTTCCTCGAGAGTATTCATATCTTCTTTTTTTAGTGGGTGCGTCGCGAGGAAAATGTTTCAGCAGCGGGCAGGATAGAGAGTAGGCGAGGCCCCGTCTGGGCGAGAAGCTCCGAATTCCTCGCGGTCCGCATGTGTGTGTGTGTGTGTGTGTGTGTTACACACGTTGTCGTAGGCGCGCAAAGAAATTGAATACAAACATGCCCCAAAGTCACGCGGAAGGCCGCGAGCAAGTGGGGGGCCTCTCACACCGGCAGCTGTGGTACGGAGGGAGAGTGGTAGAGAGAGCGGGAGGGTGAGATAGATAGAGAGAGAGAGAGAGAGAGAGAGAGAGAGAGAGAGAGAGAGAGAGAGAGAGAGAGAGAGAGAGAGAGAGAGAGAGAGAGAGAGAGAGAGAGAGAGAGAGAGAGAGAGAGAGAGAGAGAGAGAGAGAAGAGAGGAGGATAGAATGGGAGAGAGAAGGGGGATGGAGAATGTGGAGAGGGGGGCGGGGTTTTTGTACCGCAGCCGACCGCGCCGGCCGTGACCACGACCGGCCCTACCGCTGTACCCTCCGCTGCTGCTGCTGCAACTCGAAGGCCGTCCGAGCCACACCGTCGTAACTCCGTGCGGTCTGCATGTCAGTCACGTGACTACCTCTCTCTCTCTCTCTCTCTCTCTCTCTCTCTCTCTCTCTCTCTCTCTCTCTCTCTCTCTCTCTCTCTCTCTCTCTCTCTCTCTCTCTCACACTGTGTTTGCAGCCCCGGCCGCTGGGAATTCACATAAATATGTCCCTCTTTATCAGCACGCTGGTCTGCAGGCCACTCATTATCGTTGGGGCCCCACGACCGCACACCATGCCCTGCCGTTGGCTGCCGTGCCCCCCCCCCCCCTCCTCCCCTCCCTATACCCTGTCCAGCACCGGGAGGACATTCCAGGGAGGGCTCGGCATACTCCGGCGCTGGAAATTCTGATACGGTCTTCATATCATGCGGTGCAATGAAAAGTACATCCCCGTGCGCGCCTGTGAGGTGGGCAGTCCCGTCGAGCTTAGCTGCCCGGCGGGCTGGCCTACCCATCACGGCGCTCCGTGCCGCCCGGCCTCGGAGGCCGGCGATGACTACTGGTCCTGGTTCGGAACCTATTACCCCCCCCCCCCTCCCTCCGCAGCGAATCGTTGGTTCTGTTTGCAGAATCGGATGGCACTCACGCACACTCGATCTGGACGTCCATCAGCAGTAAACATGGTCCGGGGCTCACAGTAGTGGTGGTGCTGGGGCCAAGGCTCCCCTCCCTTCCTCCCCTCGTCCTGATGACCCCCCCCCCCCCCCCTTATCCCCTCCGGAATATGAGTCGTCGGTGTGTGCGTGTCTGTGTGCATTGTGGTGGAATGTCGGGGCCGAAACGACTATCGGAGAGGAGAGGACGGCAGAGGCCGGAGGAGGCGGGGAGGGGAGGGAGGAGATATATTGGTGGAGCTGCCAAAGACATGGCGCCGCGACTGACCAGTGAGGGCTGAAAACTCTGGTGACGGCCTGGAGAGAGGCGGACGGACAGACAGGCAGGCAGGCAGGCAGACAGACAGACAGGGGCGAGTTCAACATGTGGATCCCCCCTTGCATTTAGCTGTCTGAGGAGGAAGGCTTCCGCCCGGTAAGAAAAGGCTTAAGTGTGATGCATTGCGGCACATTCACTTTCATTGGAGTCGTGTGCGCGCGGCAGGCCGGGCGGGGGCCGGGCCGTGCAAGAGGCTCCGCATGTAATGGTGTACAACGCCCGCTGGTTTTTCACGTTTCCCACTCCTGGCCGGCTGTTAAGGAGCATTAGGGGCTGCCTGGCTGCCGCTGCCGCTGCTGCCCACCCAGATTTCTCTCCTCCTTTGTCTAATTTCGAGAGCTGTTGTTGTTCGCTGAAGGAACGCGCCCCGCGAAGAGGATCACGCCAAACCAGCGGACTCGAGTATCACACAAAAGGACAAAAAACAAAAACTCCAGGATCACTCTGGTTTTCTGAGCAGAGCGTACTACTGCGGGTTCAAGTACCGGACCTAAGTAAGCCAGCCGCGCCCTTTAACAAACACCGCGGTCCCGCGGCCGCCAGCCGCCTCGGACGGCTCGGGAATGCAAACTGTGGCTTTTATTGTCGGTAACCTTGAGCGGGACTTTCCCGCGCCACTTTCGCTTCGCTCGGACCGGAGTGGAGTGGAGGGACCTATACCGCCAGCGCAGCAGACCAAAGCAAGCCCTGCTGCCGAATTTAATCTACTCGTTTGGCCTTGCTCCCGACCGCCTTGGCATGCGGCATGGAGTGTTGCCGCTGTAGGGCAGGACGCAGGTGTGCGCCCCCCGGCGCCCCCACCACCCCGGACCCCCCGGGGGGCCCTGCGGCCCTCCCCGTAGGCTGCTGGACCACTAATGCAAAGCCGAGGGGTGGTCGATATTACCGCTGCACCGCACCGCACCGCACCGCCGGCACCGCCACCCCGGCCAGCCCTCGGCCGCCATGCCCCGCCACCAGTACCAACACCACCGCCGCCACGGAGATCCTCCCGCTCATCAGCTTTGCCAACCTTAGCAAAAAAAAATTCCCCTTTTTTTTTTTGTTCCGAATATCCGCGAGATGCGCAGCGAAGATCTTGCGCGGCTCTCTCTCGCTGTCTCTCTTCGCGGTGCTTCACAGGTGGTGGCTGCTGCTGTCACCGAGTTAGCCCCGCTGTGTGTGTGTGTGTGTGTGTGTGTTGTCGGCCCGGGCGCGGCGCGTAGGGGTGTAACTTTTCGCCCTAACCGCTCCATTTAAAGTTGGTCCGCGGCCTCGCCTCAGCCTCGCCCGCGGCGGGGGCGGCGGTGGCGCGGCCACCACCGCCACCACCACCACCACGACGACGGCGACCTCGGCGTGCCACCGCGTCCGCCAGGCAGCGTCCGCCATGAATTATTGTGCGCCCTGCGTGAACTCGAGCGTCGAGGAAGGGGTGGGGGTGGGCGAGGGGAGGCCTGTTGTGGGATGACACATATCCCGGCAGGAGCTGTTGACCCAGCAGGCCTCGGCAGGCCCCGGTAGGCCCCGGCAGGCATGCGCTACACACACACACACACACACACACACACACACACACACACACACACACACACACACACACACACCCTCTCGGCCGCTCTCGGCCTGACCGAGATTGAGGCGTGGCGTCGGATGGACACATGGACACGGGGTCCCCAGAGGTGAACATAGGCACTGCTACCGCCGGCTGCCGCCGCTCGGGGTAACGACCCGTCAGGGGGCTTCTGGTGGACGTTTTCTCTTAAGGCTCATGACGGACAGGGGGTGGAGGGCGGCACCCAGGAGCGCCCCACAGCGTCCTGCCCCTGCCTGCAGGAACTGGGGGATACACGACAACAAAGCCGTTATCTAGAAAAATAATTTTTTAGACTTTCACCCTAGTGAAAGGCTGGTTCAGAGTCTTAATAAGAATTGTAATTATTGTTAATAGGAATTATTAGTATTATTATTGTTAATTATTATCGATTATTGTTATTTAAAAAAACGAGAGATTTTTTTCCGCATTTCTTTCTTTCTAAGTATACTTGAAATACCCGATCAAGTTGTGGCAAGTTCACCAGACTTCGTGCAGCGACTGGTAATGATGCTAGGAGCCACCTCAAGAAATCTGGTCGAGTTGCCACAACTTCATCCCCATCGTTTAAATAGTACCGCGTTACCCGTAGATAGTGCGTTTGAAGTTCTTGCCAATGTTTCAAATTTTGACAAAAATAAAATTGAGTTTTTTATCGGTGGAAAAATGTTTGGACTGACCCCTGAACACCGTCTTGTCATGAAAATTTTGTCTCATGATGCCCATGACCCCAGAAAACAAAACGCCGAGCAGAGGTTATGCATGCACCCAAAACTACAACTACACCTCTCGCCAACCTATGGATCCCACGTTGCTACTGTGCGCTTGGGGCTGCTCCAGTACTTCTTTAGACCTCGGTCCATACCAATGTAGCCAAAATTTGAAGATAAAAAAAAAATTAGACAAAAAACAGGTAAAGGCCTTCGTCAGAGAAGTTGAAGAGGGAGCAAAGAAGAACGAGTAAAAAGGACTTGCACACGTTGCCAGGAAACCACCGGCGTATTTTTCCCTTTCCCGTTGGTGCGCGCTTGAAGGAAATCTGGCTGCGTGGGTCATGAGCGGCGCGCGGCATGGAGGCGGGCAGCGTGGCGTGGCGTAGCGCAGCCCGCCCGGCGCAGACCGGCCGCAGCTCTGGGGGCCCTTGTCTTCACGCAGTGCTGGTCGTGGCGCGGCCCAGCCGGCCGGGACGGGGGCGGGGGCCCTTTCGTGGCCGGAACGGGGCCCATGAGACCCCATGTCCGCTGTCTCCCTCGCTCTCACGGTGCTGGCGTGTGTGTGTGTGTGTGCAACCCTCTCTCTCCCGTTTTACCTCTCTCTGTCGCTCTCTCTGTCCCCTCCGAGGCTCCTCTTTATTCTCTCGTTCGTTTCCCGTCCGTCTCTCTCCCTCCGCCGGACACCCGCCCCCTTTGAGGGCCTCCGCCCCGCCCCGCCCCCGCCCCGCCCTCCGGCTGCAGACGTGTCGCTCCGCCGCTCTGCTCATAAGCCGTCCGACTCAACCCGAAAGAAAAACTGCACCTACCCGAAAAAAATTGCATAGTCGGAGCAATGTATCAACAGAAAAATTAAATTAAAAATTTGCTGTTTTTTTTTTTTTAACTGATAACTTGTGTTGTCCAGGGGTCGATAATGATGACAATGGGACTGGGCTCGCCTTATTGCGCTAGCAGGGGGCGTGTGTCGATGTCGATGCTGTTAGAGGGAGATGGATAGAGGGAGAAAGACAGAGACGGCAGGTGATAGAGGAAGGGGGGTATAGGGGCGCTGCGGTGCGGAGCTCAGCCTGCTGTGTGTGTGTGTGTGTGTATGTGTGAGTCTGTGTGTGTGTGTGTGTGTGTGTGAGTGTGTGTGTGTGTGTGTGTGTGTGTACGAGCCGCCATCAATCAGCCTCTGTTTGCTGTTTGCCGAGCGGACCGTCTAATTAGTGACGCCAGGCCCTTTTGACGCGATATCGACCAATGAGCGCGCAGCACCGTGCTGCTGTCGCCCTGTCTCTCTCCCGCCCCACCGCTGCCCCCGCTGTCGATCCTTGTCTAAGTTGTCAGCGGGATGGAAATGAAAGGAATACATTGTGCGGTCAGGAAGAGAAAAATTCTACAGGATCAAGATAAAATTCGCGGGACAAAATATAGGGCTAGTATTTGAACCCGCGGAGTAACGGGACCAAATCCGGTCCCTTTCCGTTCTAGGCGAACGCTACAGCTTTTGACCCCCGCCCCCGTCCCCTCTGTCGCTATCAACACCAACACAACGTCCTGCTCTCCCTCTCCACCCTGCTGCGGCAGTGGCGGTGGCAGTGGCGGTGGCAGTGGCGGTGCTAGCTGGGGAGGACTGTTTGTCTTTGTGAAGGACGGGGGAATCAAAAGCACGGGTCTTTATCAGCGACAGCCTTGTGTCCCCGGGTGGGGACTAGGCGGGGCGGGGCCGGGGCACACACACACACACACACACACACACACACACACACACACACGCCAGCCCTACTTCCCTATGAGCGCGGAGCCGACGCCTCCGGGGGCGGCAGCGCGGGGGCGGGCCATGTGTGAGCCGTCAGCGTGCCGCCGCCGCCGCCCCCGGCGCACTACGACGGCCTCTCACTCCAGCAGAGAGGGTTGAGCTGCGTTGGCTGGTCCACAGCCTGCTGCTGCTGCTGCTGCTGCTGCTGCTGCTTTGATTCTGCTGCCGCTCTGCTGGGGGTAGTTCTGGTGTACACCTTTGCGGCCGGCTTGGGGGCGTGGCGGCGGCGGCGGCGGGGGCGGCGGGGGCGGCGGGGGCGGCGGGGCCGACAGGGCCCTCGGGGGTGACGAGGGTCGAGCGCGTTCGGCTTCCGGGGAGGGCGTTTCGCTGACACTTCCTTTTCTCTCCGGCCGTGGCCGTGCAGTGCCCCGCGGCGGCGGCAGGAGCAGCAGCAGCAGCAGCAGCAGCAGCAGCAGCAGCAGCAGCAGCGCACATTCAACAGCAGTGCACGACGCCACGTTCATTGGTGGCTGAGAGCGCGGACGGCAGCAGGTGGATTTTTCAGCTGCGATGCTGTTGCGGTTGCTGCGGAGGGGGCGGAGCGGAGGGGCGCCATCGCGATCATGTATTCATGGCAAAGTCTGTGCTGGTCTAGTGCGGTCTGCAAATTTTTACTCCAAATACCACCCCCCTCCCCGGACCATGAAAAAAAGATAGATAAAAATAAAAATAATCTAAACGTTCACTGAATTTAGAATGAGTATAAAATTCAGTTACCAATTAAATCTTAACGTTAAAAAAATCTAATAATGGAGTTTAGTGACAGAACACTAACTTGAGTTTTTTTCTTCTATTTTCAGGTACGTATAACAACGTGTCATGTGATCATGTAAGTGGGTAAGTGAGAGGGGGCGGGGGGGGGGGATGGGGGAGGCCGTGCCTACGTCTTGATGAGTCTCTCCCAGCTCGTCACGACGCGACGGCATCAGCAGTCCAAAAGGGTGGGGACGCGCAAACTGTCGTCAAACTACGGGCTATGAATTGATGAGGGAGGCAACACCAGCGGGGGGTTGGTGGGGGCTGTAGAGACAACACCTGCCTGCGTGGGTAATGTACTCCATTTGCCCCAAACGGCCGCCTTTTCGGCGCGTGAAAGGATTATAAAATGGCCCCCCCCCCCCTTCTGCACCCCCCTCGCGAAACCCTGACAGCGACGCTATGGTCAAAGACAGAGGTGGCGGTGTCACAGGTGCGGACAGCGTGTGGCAACGACCGTACGACCGCCGGGCCCAATCAGGGTTCAACGCCTCCTGGACAGAGGGTACGGTACTTACGCCCCGAGCAGCAACAACAGAGACACAAAAAACAAAAAAAAAAAAAGTCGTTTCCAAGTGTTATGAGAGATGCAAGAACGCATTATTTCTCGTTCGCAATTAATCACATTTCCAAACTTGCTTGTCAAAAAAAAAATATGGATGCATCTTTACACAGGGAAAGGGAAATGCTTTCTGGAAGTCGAAAAAAAACGCGCACTCTTGCAGATATCGCGTTGTTGACGTTTTCCGCGCGCGCTCGCGCGCGCTCACACACACACACACACACACACACACACACACACACACACACACACACACACAAACACGCACACGCACGCACACGTTTAGTCTGTCGACAAAATGCATAGGATAACGGTTCGGATCGTGTTCCCCATGTCGTCGGCAGGGAACTATGCGCGTGTGTGCGCATGGCTGCCTAGCTCGTCATGCTGGGATATGAGGCGAATCATTCTCCCGAAAGGGCGTCTCTGTCTGTCTGTCTCTCTCTCTCTCTCTCTCTCTCTCTCTCTCTCTCTCTCTCTCTCTCTCTCTCTCACACACACACACACACCTACCCACCCACCCACAAACAAAAAACAAAAACATTAAAAAAACACGGCGTCTTGTTTCGCCATTTTCACGTCTCCTGCCAGATAATCCTCGGAGGTCGTCTCGAATCGCATCGATCAAAGACGCTTGCTCGGGTTTCTGAGCGTCGACCTTTCTGCTACTTAATACGCTACTTTAAAAAAAAAAAAAATTTTGCTTTAAAAAAAAGTAAAACAATTCCGCGATAAAGTTTCGGCTGCCATTGATTTAATCTTTCGATTTTGATAAAAAAAAAAATTAAAGAAAAAATAATTGGGTGGGAGTACCCATACTTTTGCGTGTGGCCGTCGAAGGTCCCCGCGGGGCTGGAGCACACGGTGCGGGTCCGGTCCGTGTGTGTCGGTCCCAAAGCGGACCGGCGCCCCCACGCACGGCAACACCCCGACCGCACCTGGGCGTTGCGGGGCATTAATGTTGCAGGCGCGTGGCCCGCGCGTGGCCCGCACGCGCACGGCACGCGCACGCCACGGCGCCGTCGCACGCACCGCATCGGCCTCAGACCAGGCCTCATCCAATTGCCCACGGGCTGACGCGTTCCGAGGTCGTTTGATTACGTAACATCCCGGCGACACGGGGGCAGGCTTCACATTGAAAGCTTTGAATTTGCGAGAGGGTGAATGCAGCTGAGAAAATTTGCTCGCAGGTACAAAAAAAAAGCAAAAGTACAAAAAAAAAACCAAAAAAAAAAAACAGTATTTGAACCAGGACACTCTAAAATGCTGGTCTCTAGAGAGAGTGTGCTTAATAATAGCAGACTCTCCCCGCTAGACAACACAGCGACTTCCACAAGCATCCTCCAGGCAGACGACAAAAGAAAATGTATTATAAAAATGTGGCGGTGGCGGGGAATTCAAGGGGCGATCTCGGAGCACCGGAGGGAGGGGGGGGGGATGATATTACTCAATCCATATCGACATTGCAGTGACTCAGCCCGGCACACGCAGGTCGGCTGCCGGAAGGAAGCCACGATAAGGGACCCGTTCCACGGCATCCGACGGACCCGGAACCCTGGAGCCCGGAGCCCGGCGCCTGGAGCCCGGCGACTGGAGCCCGGCGACTGGAGTCCGGAGCCCGGAGCCTGGAGCCCGGAGCCACGATAAGAGAGCCGTTCCGCGGCATCCGACGGCACTCGGAGCCTGGAGCCCGGAGCCTGCTGGAGTCTGCTGGAGCCTCCAGAGCGAGAGCTGGAGCGAGACAGGACACGGCGGGCGTCGCCTGCACGGTCAAAGAGAAAGAGACACAGTCCGGGAATTTCGCCGATAAACCGCGATAAAATTGGCATGGACCATAAAGTAGCGGCACTATATATTCCTTATACGAGAGCGCCTCCACCGTCTCCCAGCAGCGCAAGGAGAGAGACAGAGAGAGCGAGAAAGAGAAGGGGAGAGAGAGAGGTGCCCACAATATTAATAACAAGAGAGCATCCGTCCAACTGTACTACCGCACCGACGCACGGAGGAGAAGTGACTGACGCGCCGCGCTGCAGGTGACAAAACAACCGGGGGGGGGGGGAGCAGGGGCGAGGGGCGTCAAACAGTTTTATCGCTATTAAGAATCGGACGCGCGCGCTATGACAGCTCGTTCCCAACCCCCGCTTCGCAGCCAAACTACACACCCCACCACCACCCTCCCTGCCGCCACATACCCCCCCCCCCCCCCCCTACATCTCCTCTCCCTCTCGCACCACAGTGTAGTACCGCTCAGCAGATGGAACAACGAAAATGGGCAAACATTTCCCTTGTGATACGATGTTTGCTGAGCGCCGAGCCAACCAGACCAGAGAGCCTATGGCGGTAGCCCCATAGCAGCGCGGCGAGGCCTAGCGAGCGTTGTGCACGCGAGAGAGAGAGAGAGAGAGAGAGAGAGAGAGAGAGAGAGAGAGAGAGAGAGAGAGAGAGAGAGAGAGAGAGAGAGAGAGAGAGAGAGAGAGAGAGAGAGAGAGAGAGAGAGAGAGAGAGAGAGAGAGAGAGAGAGAGAGAGAGAGCTGGCCGGGTCTGGCCGCCACGCCACCGGAGGTCGGCTCAAACATTCAAACTGCTGCCAAGACGCAGTGCGTATGCGAGGCTTCCCTTCACTTCACAGCGTGGTGGTGGTGGTTGTGGCTGGTGGAGCGACGAGGATGCGGGAGGCCGGCAGGCGGGCATCTGCTGACTCTGAAGCTGGTGCCTGAGCTGCAGCTGCTGCTGCTGCTGCTGCTTCTGCTGCTTCTCCTGCTGCTGCTGCTACTGCTGCTGCTGCTGCTGCTGCCAGCGGCGGCGTAAAAAAGAGGCATGTTAAAGAAGTTTTTCGATTTTATATCGGAAGGTCATTTAAAATAAATGCCTTTTGGTTCCAGTAAAAGAAAATCGAGGAAGCACTGAAAAAAGATACACTGCAAAAAATCTAAGTGGCTTGAAGGAAGAGATACGGAATACTCTGACTTACGGTCAGATGGGAGAGGTGACCTAAATCATACGGTTAGACCGTATGAGTGCTGAAGCGGAGTCCCGACTTCAGCACATGGTTCACCATGAACTGAAGTCATACGGTTTATCCGTAACAGCTTTCTTGAAACAATGCATACAAAGTCATACAGTGAAGCCGTTCTTAACTTCAGTGATGACTAAAGCCGTAGCCATGACACTCAACATTACAACACTGTTTTGTGACTGTAATTTTTATCCTTTAATAATTCCTAATTGATCGTTTTTTGTTTTTTTTTGTAATTTTGATAATTGGTCTGTCACAATGACCAGGCCATGAATAATGTGATTATGCATTGACATCAACTAAAATTCAATGGGACGAAATTAACAAAATCACTTTGCCAACATGATTGTTTACTCCTGGGTTAAGTGAGGTTAGAGTCACGCACCAAGACTGCTAGGTGGGGCTCTGAAGTAAAGGGTTTACTACAGGCCGGCGTAGAAACTAACAAGAAGAGGTTAGGTTTCCCTAGCAGTGGATGGAGAGGTATGAGCCCATACGCTGCCGATCTCCAACTGCCGTTCTGGAGCCGGCTTCATAGCGAACATGACTAACATAACTTACGTAGTCCTCACTTGATCTTGATAAGAAGCCTCCAAGACGATTTGATTTGAGAGTTTGCTTTCACACAACCTGTTGTCCATGGCTGGTTTCTTGTCATTCCTACTGAGCATGCAGTACACGATGTAATGCTTCCTTTCCATTGTAAACACATACTGCACGACAAAAGCGCTGGTATGTAACAAACAAACACAGAGCACAAATTAAGAAGCTATCGTAATTTAGGCATAATGTTTGTTTACGTTTTACTCGTTCGGGCGGGCCCGTGCCTGGCTTCCTGCTATCGGGTCGTGCCCATAACTGTATCCGAGTTAAAGACAGTCAAGGAAGGTGGCTTGCGACCCGCTGCGAGGCTAAGTATGAGAGAAATAGGGGGCGGTTATGTGCAGACACCTGAGGCGATGTGTAGTTGTTTAAAATTGTTTAAAATGGCAGCCCAAAGCAGCTCTTTAGAGGCGATGTTCAGTGATTATTTTGCAATTTAAGTTGATTTCAAGAAAAATTTGTGTGTTCTGAGGACTCCATTCTTTAAAGTAACACTTTTGATGCTAGGAAGTGACTGGGAAATAGTGTGTACTATTGCCTTTTTCTTAGGCCGGTTTGTTGTGGACATGGGCTAGGCAGAATGTTTCCACAAGTCCATGGGTGAAATCTGTGCACAACTGCATGCTGAGATGCGTGCAGGACATGAAACAGTGCAGAATCGGCGTGGATACAGAATTCTTTCATCACAGTGCATATTTAACCTCGCAGACTGTAAGACAACTGAAAGGTATGTGGAAAGTATGGCCCCCTTAACCAAAACAGTAGAACAGTAGAAGTTTGCCTTTCCAGACTGATTTGGAAAGCCAGTAGTAAAGTTTATCCATCTATAGTGCTATGGTGAGAAATTCTCGTGCAGTTCCCTTTTTAATCATACATCCTATGAGCTATCTAGTCCGTTTCTCTTGGAACCGTATTCAACTTGGTTTGAAATATGATTTCCCCTTGCCTCAAGTTACGGTCTGTTCCATAGTACACCATTGGCATTGATTGAACGTATGGATGTCCTTGCATTTCTTGTTCCGTATGCTGGATTATGCCGTAACCCATTCCGTTGTTGAGTACGGACTTGGGCGGTTTAAATTAACAGGATAATTCCGTATTTCTCTCCGTCAGGCCTGCAAATTTTTTGCAGTGTACCCTACCTCTCCCGGCCCTCGTTAGTGAATCCCACCCCAAGGTTTGTGCCATCCGGTAGGCCACTGCCAACTTCGGTGTCGAGAGTGATTGTGCAACGCCCTTCCCGTGAAGGGAATGCCACTCAGTGGGAACCGGTTATTATGCCTCGTAGTCGACTGCCTAAGTAGTATCTCTCCGTATCCCCCGATAGGGAGGTGCACTCCTACGTCCCAGATTCAAAGGACTTACGGTAGATTAAAGGTCAAACCCTAGACCTTTTTGCCGACAATGGGTCGAACCCGTAGCCATTCGCAAAAATTTAATTGAGAAAGACTTGGGAAGTACAGACGAAACATACACGGAATTTTGCCGCTGCCACTCCCATCCGCGCGGCAGTAAAGCAGAGCAAAGCCACGTGCTACCCTACCCGGACGCGATGCAATCTGAGCACACAATACGGTTAGGGGGGAGGCATCGACAGGGACAAGGGAGTACGTGTAACTTGCGGCTCTTCCGCCGGGGCCAACTTTTCTGTAAGTGGGTGCTCGGTCGGCCCTTTGTGCCGCTCTAGACCGCGCCCCCCGCTTTTCCAATCCCTCTGTCTCCCTTTAGTTTCAAGGACGCTTGCCACCTCTCTCTCTCTCTCTCTCTCTCTCTCTCTCTCTCTCTCTCTCTCTCTCTCTCTCTCTCTCTCTCTCTCTCTCTCTCTCTCTCTCTCTCTCTCTCTCTCTCTCTCTCTCTCTCTCTCTCTCTCTCTCTCTCTCTCTCTCTCTCTCTCTCTCTCTCTCTCTCTCTCTCTCTCTCTCTCTCTCTCTCTCTCTCTCTCTCTCTCTCTCTCTCTCTCTCTCTCTCTCTCTCCCTCTCTCTCTGTCGCTCTCCCAGAGAGGTGGGGCCCGAGAGTCGCCAAGTTGCCCGTGTGAGAAGTTTACCTTGAGGAGGACGTGATGAGTTGCCGATCGCGTTGTAGTCACGAGAATGTCAGAACATCAGCGGAGCCTCTGAAAATCAATGCATTGACAGCCAGGCTCGCCCTGGCGACATGACACATTTTTTCCCCACTCACTTCTGGCAGAAACAGCGGAGAAACCGCAAATTTCAATTTTCATATTGAGACGCACTTGGCGCCATTGAGTCAGTGGTATAGCCCCCTCTGGGGTTGACACCCCGCCCTGACCGCGCACATCCTTACCTCCAGGCGCGTACCCCCTCCTCCTCACCCCGCCCGTCTCCACTGGGGTGATAAATCTCACTGCCCCGTCCACATCCGTCCCCGGTGGCTGACCGGCCGCCCCCGGCCTGGAGAGAGAGAGAGAGAGAGAGAGAGAGAGAGAGAGAGAGAGAGAGAGAGAGAGAGAGAGAGAGAGAGAGAGAGAGAGAGAGAGAGACAGGCCCCCGGGGCAGCAAACACGACGAGACCGGGCTGTGGTGCTGCCTGCGAAAATCGCTATGCAGAAAGTGGGAACATCCGGGACGTGAATTTCATTATCTCAGGAAGCGGCCGCCCGCTGTACACTGGCCGGGCTGGGACGGGCCGGTCCAGTAATCCTAGATAAATCTCGCCTCTGCTCTGCCAGGTCACAAAGAAACCGAGGGAGGAAAAAATTAGCCGGTGCTGCTGGTGGGGAATAAAAAGCATGGAAGGAGGGATGCACGGGAGTGTCGTGCGGCGGTCGACTAGAGCCGCTGGATTATGTCGGCGGAGCACGCCACGTACCGCGCAGCAGCAGCAAGGGCAGGAGGAGGAAGAAGAGGATGAGGAAGAGGGGGAGGAGGAGGAAGAGGAGGAGAAGAGGGGAGGAAGAGGAGGAGGAGGGGGAAGTGGAGGAGGAGGAGGAAGTAGAGGAGGAAGAGGAGGAGAAGAGGGGAGGAAGAGGAGGAGGAGGGGGAAGTGGAGGAGGAGGAGGAAGTAGAGGAGGATGAGGAAGAGGGGAACATGAGGGGCTCGGCAATTATCATGTGATTGATTCGTGCAGCGCGGACCTCAGCGTGTCCGAAATATGTCGATGGCAGCAGCAGCAGCAGCAGCGGCAGCAGCAGCGGCAGCAGCAGCAGCAGTCGAGTGCGGCAGGAGGGGTGCGCCAGCCATCTTATGTAGGCTGCCAGCCAGCATGCCAGCCAGCCAGACGGGGCCGGGACCTGGGCCTGGCCACAGGGGAGAAAATAATGTCGAGTGCCCCTTCCCCTCCCCCTCCATGGTAAAAAGCCAAGGCGGAATCGCAAGTAGCGAGCCGCGCCCTCTTGTATTTAATTCGAGGTATGAGTAAGTACGGCTGAATAAGGGGAGGCGGGGGGTGAACTATCGCGCGCTCTCTCCCTCTCACACGCGCACTCTGACGGTGGTGGCGAAGCGGGGGGCCTCTCTAAGTCACTCCCTTCCCCCCGCCTTCATCCCCTTCCGCGCAGCCGAACGGTTTTCAAGTGGCCCCTGTGCGTATATATCGCATTGTCATTTGCCTTCATTGTATTTCGATTACGAGAGGTGCGGCGTTGGTCCTCGATCCACTCTGTGCCCGTGTGTGTGCGTGCGTGTGAGGGTGTGCGTGCGTGTGTGCTGGCCGCGGGTGCGATAGAGTTTGATCACAGCCATCTCTGGTTGCGTCGATGGTACACAGCTCGTTTGTTCAGACGGATACGGACGAAGATATATCTCCGTCTGGATCTGGGATTCGAAACCGGATCGGATACAAATTAAGCTAGAATTACTTAAGAATCGGGGCTCGAATACCTGCCGGGGTGTCGGAACGTGAAGTTACAGGCATATATTCGGCAGAGGAAAAGTTCGTGGGCTTCTACCATCACTACCGGCCGTTGTACGAAGCAGTCTAGTAAATATGCCACAGCTCGGTCGGGTGTTTCAAGTACTTACAAGGTACTCCCGACGTGTACTTCGCGCTTCCAGTTAAATGACGGGGATAAAGTTGTGGCAACTGGACTCGATTTTTTGAGGTAACTCCCTGCGAGCAGTGTGTTCATTTTTTTCTTTTTTTTTCTCGTTCTATTCCAGTCTCCGCTCCGCTGCTCCGCTGCCACGGGACTGTGGCGGCCCACGCGGCGGCATTCGGCCCTCGCTATGAGACTTACAACAGCGCGTATTTCCTGGAGGTCTACACTCTCAAAAAATAGGCCTGAATCACGCATAATATGCCTGTATCATAGCAGATTTTATGCCTGAACCTCAAAATCTTCCCCAAGATGCCTAACTCAGGCCTCAGATTGTGCCGAATCGTATGCCTGTATCGGGGATAGTGATGGTTGGCACAAGTATCCTGTTGCTGAATTGGGGAAAGTTACCCAGGATTTCAGGGTTAGGCATCAAATTTGCGCTGATTCAAGCATACTTTTTTGAGAGTGTATGCGGGGCGAGGAGCAGCAGGACGGCCGAGGGCGGCACTTGGCCGGCGCCTCGACGCACCTCATTATTTCGGGATCGGTCTGCCGATCGAGAACTCTGGGGCTCAAGGATTCTTCCGCTCGAGTCGGGATCGCGATCTGGGACGGGGGCGGCCAACGCAGTGAGCCTGCGTGCGTGCGTGCGCTATCATGATCTCAAAGATTTAAGAAAAAAAATTCTGTTTATTTTAATAGTTTCTGGTCTTGTACAAAAAAAAAACATAAATTTTTTATTTTCACAAAAAAAAACATAAATTTTTTATTTTCAAAAAAAAAAAAATTTCAACATTTTTTTCTTTTTTTCCAACCCAATGCAGCACGTGTGGGGGCGGGCCGATCCCGTTCTGCCCGGCTTGTGGAGGGGGGGGGGGGGGGTTCGGGGTTAAGGTCCTGATGGGGTGGGAGAGGGGGTGGGGGAGGGAGGGGCGTCTTCGGCGCTACCGCACCGCGACACGACAACTCTTAATATTCAAGCGCCGTCATTGTGTGCGGAGCAGGCAGGGAGAAAAATGCCGTCGGGAGGATTATTCCATCGTGCCGCGGCGACAGCGGGGGAGGAGGAGGTGGGGGGGGGGGAATGTTTCAAATACAAATGCCTCGTTATGTGCTGGAGACGGATGGGGGGCGCTCTGTGGCCTCAGCCCCCGCCGCCTCCACCCTCCCCTTATTGGCGGTGGCAACCGTCGCGGGGACCAGGAACGCGCGCGTCAAACTGAATACACCGCTCACCGAAAGCGAGAGCAAAGCGAGAGCAAAGAGAGAGAGCGCGGCAAGGTTCCCTCTTCTTTTCCGCACGTAATTATCGTCTTGAAAAGGTGTGCGCGTGCGTCTCGTTAACCGGATCACGGTCGGGCGACAGCGCCGAGCCGAGCCGAGCCGAGCCGAGCCGAGCCGAGCCGAGCCGAGCCGGGCCGGGCCGAGCCGAGCCGGGCCGGGCCGAGCCGAGCCGAGCCGAGCCGAGCCGAGCCGAGCCGGGCCGGGCCGGGCTGAGCCGAGCCTGGTGGGTTGCAGCAACCCTTGCAGTGCAGCATCCCCCGACACCGCTGTCGGCGTCTGACGCGCGGACACGAAGCAGCCGTCGGCGCAGAGTGCGTCTTTTTTATTACTGCCACCTCGCTGCTCTCAGGGCTCCGCCCTCACCCCACCCCGCCCCCAACCCCTCCCCCAACCCCCCGCGTCAAGAGTTCCCGTCGCCGAGACCGGGCCAAGCTCTAGCCAGGCCAGGCGGTTTGCTGCTGCAAATGAATGTTGTTCTGCCACCAACATTGTCTCCGAGCGCTACCGCCGCCGCTACCGCCGCCGCTACCGCCGCCGCTACCGCCGCCGCTACCGCCGCCGCTACCGCCGCCGCTACCGCCGCCGCCGCTGCTGCCGCGGGTTCAGTGGAGCGGGCGCGTCGCGTAGCGCTGCCGCCTCGTTTCTAATTGTGCCGTCTCATTGCCATTAGTCTCCGAATTTGCGACGCTGCTGCTGGCTGCTGCTGCTGCCTTTCTTTGCGCGCGCGGAGGTGCGAGGAGAGAGTACTGAGCCGAGCCGAGGCGCACGGGAGGTGCCGCGGGTTCGAATACTGGCGCCGCGACATTTTCGCGTCGTTGCGTCTCCATGCGGGGATGCTGCTGCTGCTGCGCTTTAAAGGGGATGTAGAAAGATTGATCAGCTCAGCGGGAGAAGGAGGTTGGCGTGGGCGGCCGCCGCCGCTCCGCCCCTCCCCGATCGAGGTCACAGACACTGTGCTCGCCGCCGCCGCCGGCGGCCGCCGCGCGGTCGCTGGGCGCGGAATTCCTGACAGTTTGTTTACTTTGTGTCAATCTCCCCCTCGGCGGCGGCCGATGCCTGGCAGCGCCCACGGCCCCCAAACACATGACGGGCTGCCCTCCGGGAGGCGGGCCGCCGCCGGATAACCGCCGACGGGGACGGTCCTGGAAGCACGCCGTCAAACTGGAGGACGCCGACGACGCCGACCCGGCCGGGGTGCACAAAGGACGCGACCCGCTTGGCGGACGGCCCCCCGCCATGCCCCGCCTGGCCCCGGCCGGGACCGGGCGGTCCCCGTCGGCTGCGGTCCCCGGAGCTGCGCCGCTGCGCCCCGCGTACTCCATCCCTGTCTTTTCTGGAAAGTCAACCAACCCTTTCCCCGCTCTCGCTCTCCCTCTCTCTGTCTGTGTCTCTCCCTGTCTCTCTCTTGCCCGCTCGTCGCAAGCTCCGCCTTTTGTCACTCCCTTTGAAGTTTCTCTCATATCGGCAGAACGCGCTGCTCTTCACGGTAGTACGGCTTCAGTGTGGCTCTAGCCGCGACTGCTGCTGCTGCTGCTGCTGCTGCTGCTGCTGCTGCTGCTGCTGCTGCTGCTGCTGCTGCTGCTGCTGCTGCTGCTGCTGCTGCTGCTGCTGCTGCTGCTGCTGCTGCTGCTGCTGTTGCTACTGCTGCCGGCGTCCCCCACGCAAACCTTTTGAAATAAATAGTTGCAGGAGGGGGAAGAGAGCACAGCGCTCGCATAGGACACGCGACGGAGCAGGCGAGGTTTTGACGTACGCATACCGATCCGACGAGTGAGTGAGTGAGTTAGAGAGAGAGAGAGAGAGAGAGAGAGAGAGAGAGAGAGAGAAAGGGAGAGAGAGAGAGAGAGAGAGACAGAGAGACAGAGACAGACAGAGAGGGACAGAGAGACAGAGACAGACAGAGAGGGACAGAGAGACAGAGAGACAGAGAGAGAGAGAGAGAGAGAGAGAGAGAGAGAGAGAGAGAGAGAGAGAGAGAGAGAGACAGAGACAGAGAGAGGGCTAGAGTGAGAGGGAGTGAGAGAGAGGGCTAGAGTGAGAGGGAGTGAGAGAGAAAGAGAGAGAGACCGAATGAAGCCCGGCTGCGGTGGTCACCCGACGGTGGCCTCACGGCTAGACCGGAGGACACCGTTAAGGCGGCCGGGGTCTCCATCACCGCCAGCTCCGCCGGGGGCGGCACGGCCGTCGTGGACTTATTAAGTCGCCGGGCGTCTCGCGGCCATCCGTATCCCTTTTAGGGCCGGCCAGCCCGCCGCCACGCCGTCGCCGTCCGCAGGCAAAACACCAATAAAGACGAGGCGCGCCGCCGCTTCAGAGTGAGGGGGAGGAAAAAAAGCCGCCGCCGCCGCCGTCGCAGCCGAGCCCTCTGCTAAATAACTACCCGGGAAATGCATATTTGCGTCGGCAGCTGGAGGCGCACTATGGCGGGAGAGGCCACATAAAAGGCGCGGTCTACGGTCGTCTAAATTGTGCGCTCTTCTTTCTTGCATTTGGCGGCGGGCGGCGCGCCACTGCCGTACTGCCAAAGCCACCCCGTAACAGAAGAGGAGGGAGCAGCGAGCGGCTGCCTCATCGTCCGGCGGCAGAGACAACGTCTACCTCGGCCACGGCCAGCGGCTTAAGGGCAGTCCGCGGATAATAATACAGACCGCGATGGTTCACTCAGGACAGTCAGCGCAAGGCCAGAACTCGTAGCGAGAAATGATTCCCCGCTCGGCTCTCCGCGGATGATAGAAACAGGGGATAGCGAGCGTGTGTGGCAGAGGGGGGCCTTGGTGACGACGGTGATGGTGTGAAGCGGGGTGCGGCGCGGCGTGGGGGCCGTCCGTCTTGCCTTAATGGCAGAAGTTGCTTCATAATTCTGCCGGTCGACGCGCGCCCTGGGCTGCGTGGTGGTGGTGGTGGTGGTGGTGCGGGTCCACCCGGGAGGCGTTCGCGAATAAAACGCTGGTAGTCGCGCGTCCCCGCAGCGGGGCGAGGCAGAGCGAGGGGTAGCGACGCGTAGCGATGTGCCAGCGTGATGTACGGGACAGGGCTTAACCCTCCCGCAGGGGGCACCAACAGGTATGGCCGGGTCTCTAGACAGTCTCCGCACTCTGCGCAGTAATTCCATGGACTTTCTAGGGCCCCAAATCTAGAGGCAGAGACCACGGAATCACCAAGAGATAAATATATGTGCGTGGGAGCTTAACAGGTGACTCGGTTTGACTGGGGTGGCGGTGGAACCACCTGGAGCTGAGGGTTCAACCTCCGGCCCACATGCAGGCATAATGCGAGCACTTTGAAAGTGCCGTAAGAAACCCCGTCAGCGTGTGGGTGCCCCCGCAGCCCCCGCCCCCAGGTCTCTGCAGCTCGTCTGCTATTGTTCGTCTGCAGACAGGAGAATGTTTTGATTTCTGCTCCCGTCTCCCAGTGTCGAACCGGAGGTTTCGGAGCTGGGCAGCGAACGCGCAGCTAACGGCAGGAAGTGTACACTCGGCAAAACCTGGACCGGCATATGGGGTACACGGCCCGGGCTGGGCCCGGCTGGGGCCCATTGGGTGGTGGTCCCTGAGGCGCAGCCAAGTAGAGCCCGGAGCCAACGACTTAATATGCAGACGGCATTACCCTGGAATTTACGACCTGTTTTTTTCCCCCTTTCATATTTTTATCCGTTGTGGGTCAGGAAGTCACCTCCTGTCATCGCCAAGCACCGCTCCTCATCACACCCCTATTTTTCAACCCTTCTCCGCTCCAAACTCGGGTTCATTCCACCCCGCCGCCGGTCAGCCGGTGGCCAGCAGCGGCTCGAGGGGGTCCAACACACTGACCCGCACTCACGACACCACTGACACACTTCTTTTTTTCTTCCTTTTTTTCCGTTTTTGTGGGAAGGCAGCGGACTTCCTTTTGTCTACGCCGTGCCCCACACACTCTGGGGGAAGGCGTATTTGATCGGTGGCGGGGAGCTGCGGCCCCGAGCCAGCCCCTTATCCCATCCGACCCCACCCGATCCGTCTCTGGGAGTGGTAACTTTTGTTTTCCCATACGCCCGCCGCCCCAACCGCCTCTTTCTCTCTTCTCCCTCCCATCCTCTTCTCTCTCTCTCTCTCTCTCTCTCCGTCCCTCCCCTCTCTTTTCCCCAGCCTGTACTCGCTCGCAGGAGCACCACAACTCGCTCGATAAGTTCACACCAGGTGACATCTGTTCTCCGTGCGGGCAGGGACAGGGAGGTGTACACGGTGCCCGGTTAGCTCGGGTGGGTCGCGGCCGACGACAACAAGGCCGGCACGGAAAACGCCTTACCGTTCTGGACAGACTCGGGGAAAAAGCAACAAAAATGAAACGGTAGTGAGACTTTTTGGCCGGCGCTCTGCTTCGCCTCGCGATAAGCTTTATTCGGAGCTTTGAGCTGCTCGGTGGCCATTTATATTGCGACGCGCCGACGGCCGCTGTAAAATGTGCACGACGGAGATATATATATAGCGCGAAAACCGTTTCATCCTATATTGCCCCCCGCGCCGCGCCAAGGCGGCAAGGTGTGCGAGAGAGACGGACGACTGCAGACTGCGTGAGTGCGACAGAGAGAGAGAGAGAGAGAGAGAGAGAGAGAGAGAGAGAGAGAGAGAGAGAGAGAGAGAGAGAGAGAGAGAGAGAGAGAGTGAGAGTGAGAGAGACGGGCTGTCGTCATGGCCGCTGCATCTCGTCGACGACGCCTCTCGGCGAATCATCCACACACAGGCGGCAGCAGCGGTGTCGGTCGCGGTGTCCCCCTCTCCCTCCCCGGCGGACGCAATGCTCTGCTACTTCAACTTGGCTGAATTCATTGTCAGGCCATTTATCACAACACCTCCTCCAAAGTCAAACTCTCTCGCTCTCTCTCTGTGTTTCTCTCTCTCCCTCTCTCTCGGTTCAGCGGGAAGCTTTGTGCGCGGCGGCACACAGAAAGAGAAGGCACCTATCTTCAAGTTGAGCCCCCCGCCGAAGAGTCCCACAGCCCCGCGGGCCCCCTCCCCGGCAATCTCGACCCCAACTCTGCTATTACTACTGCTACTTCAGTCGACCCCCCTGCTTCGCCCGCTTCGCCCGCTTAGCCCGCTTCGCCCGCTTCGCCCGCTTCGCCCGCTTCGCCCGCTTCGCCTTGCTTTTGCAGGCCGGCCTCGTCCCCTGCTCGGCCCCTCCCGGCCCGGCCCCAGCCTGCCCTTTGATTTGTAGACTTGCCACTGCTTGCTGTTTCCCGAAGCAGTAGTTGTAACTTGCCCAGAACTGTCACAGCGCTGCCTGCCAAGGCGGTGGGAGGACCCCCCCCCTCTCCCAGCCCCCTCCCCCTTCCGCGCTCTTCCCTCTTCCGGACAGAAATGAGCGAAGGAGTGGCGGTTGGACCCCCCCCCCCCCTCGTGAGCCCTTTTGCAGCCTCACTGTCAGACCAGTTGAGGTGCCAACGCCAACAAGAAAACGAGAATATAAGGGAGAACGACGCGGGTCCTCCTCGCGAGGGAGAGAGAGAGACATACATTACGGAGAGAGACAGAGAGGGATTGCGTAAAAAGAGAGCGGCAGTAGGCCACCGGGAGCACGCGGGGCAAGCACACCCTGCCCCGTCTGACCGCACCTTGGTACACCTCGCCCCCTCCCCGCTTCCCCCTCCCTCCCCTCCCCCACCCCCCCCCGCCGGCTGGGAGGCACGCGCATCAGCGATTCTGGTCGCGGGGGCTGCACCGGAGGTCGTCCGGGACCTCGTCGGCGCCCCCGCCGCTGTCGCCGTGGGGCCCCCGTGGCCCCCTAAGAGCCCTCCGAGGCCACCACCCTGCTGGCGCATTGTAGCCTTGGTGCAGTCCTGCAGCCAGACAGAGAGAGAGAGAGAGAGAGAGAGAGAGAGAGAGAGAGAGACAGAGAGACAGAGAGAGACAGATAGACAGAGAGAGACAGAGAGAGGGGGGGGGGAGTTGAGCGGGGAAATCTGTGCATACAGGAAGCCCGCCTCCTGCTAACCAGCCCGTTTGCTATCGGCGCTTTGAGCGATTTTCTCTCCTGCGTCCGTCCTGTCGTGCTCCGTGCCGTGTCGTGCCGTGCCGTGCCACACGCGTGTGTCGTTGGTGACACGAGCATCCCTCGCGTTACAAAATTCAATTTCGGCCGCTACACAGAACGTAGATTGGCCCTTAGTGAAGCCGTGTTGCTACTGTGTGGCGAGGGGGAACAAGGGCGGGGTGGAAGACTTTCAACGCCACACCCACGGCGATGGCGGCCGAGTCCGTGTGTTGCACGGGTAGAAGAGAGAGAGAGCATGTCACTCCGCTAGGCCATTAAGTACGTCCGAGCGCCTGCGAGACACGGGATAGGCCAGCCCGCACGACACGCGTGCGTGCTGCAGCTGGGATTGCCTACGCAGCAGGCGACATCCCTGACGCAACTCGGAATGACTGGATTCTAACCACCGGGTTCTAATCGTTGCCTTTTCTTTTGCTCTGCAGGTACGTACTGCGGCTGCTGGGACCGCAGCGGGCGGTAGGTCGGGTTGCCTACCCTCTGGACTACAGGCGGAGGTGACCGCAGCGCGCTACAGGCACTCGAGCCCCGCAGACCAGACGAGAGCACCGAGAATAATTTCGAAGGCGGAGGCCAGAGTTGAAACCGGGACTGGTCCGGCTAATGTGCCACGATACTTATCGACTGAAGCTTCATGTACTTAGCGTCCGTCTCCAAAGGAAGAACACGTCGAAAATGTTGAACCTCGCTTTTCAGTCTCTTTCATTAATTTCGTCCCCTCTCTCTCCAGTCATCCTCCGGTCGCACATCCGCAGTCCCTTGGTCTTTCAGTCTCTGTACAAAATGTTCAAGATTGGTGATAGGTGTGCCCCTCGCGGCCCCATCGGCTTCCTTTCGGCAGAGCATCACGGTGTCTTGTGTCTGTTTTGCGTGATGCCTCCATCATTTTCTCTGTTTCTCTCCTCCTCCACCTCCCCCTCCTCCTCCTCCTCCTCCTCCTCCTCCTCCTCCTCCTCCTCCTCCTCCTCCTCCTCCTCCTCCTCCTCCTCCTCCTCCTCCTCCTCCTCCTCCTCCTCCTGCTCCTCCTCTTCCTCCCCCTCCCATATCGTGTCGCTTAGTATTCCCACAAGCTCCGACTGCAGCGCACCGCAAGTGCCGCGGGCTCGCCGCCAAGTTAGCCGGCTGTGGTTCGGGCCATTAGCGTGTGCCGGGATGAGCCGGGCACGGGGGAGGAATGTGTCGTCACGGAATATGAAGAAATAACCAACCTGGAATCTGGGCTGGCGGCGCGAGGGGCGGTGAGGTGAGGACATTCCGCAGACAGCAGCTATACAGGCGCGCTGCCTGCGGCGTCTCCACCACTCAGACCACGCGCTCACCAGCCGCACCCTCATATTCTCATATCTCTTGACGAGCGCCCACAAGTCCCTCTGCTTGCTGCCACTTGCAGGCCAGAATCGGGTAGCCTTTCCTTGTCAGGGAAAACGTGTACGACGCGCGATGGAACACATACCGCTCAGAACCTCTCCATTTATCGTTCAGATATGACAAATTAACTCGCTCACGGAGTGTGATCCAGTTCCGGATGCTTCCGAGTGGGTCTCTCTGTGCTCACACTGACTCCCCGCCTCTCTCTCTCTCTCTCTCTCTCTCTCTCTCTCTCTCTCTCTCTCTCTCTCTCTCTCTCTCTCTCTCTTTCGCAGCAATCCATTAGTTTACAGAGCGTCCGTGTTCCGTTTCGCAGCCGCCGCCCGCCGCAACGGATCCAAGAAGGTCCATTCCATTCGAGTAATTACTATCGTCTGCTAACTCGGTTTAAACTCGATTTGCGTAATTTGTTGCCGCCATTCATCTGCGACGGCCCAGATAATCCCGAACCAACATTCCTCTCTCTCTGTCTCTCTCGCTCTGCTCGACGCACAGGCCATCCCTTTCCTCGTTGCTTTCCCTCTTGACGTGTGCCTGTCATGATTGCGCAATAAGCATCATGTTTGTATCTCTCTCTGTCTCTCTCTCTCTCTATCTCCTTTATGTAGTGGAGAGCGACAAAGAGAAGTATAGTACTCTGCTGGTCGGAAGAGGGGGCTAGTATTCGCACGCCGTCCTACTCGCCGTTGTTGTTGGACGATGACGGATGGTGGTGAAGTTGGTGGTGGCCCGGGCGGAAGGATCCCTAGTTTAAGTGGAGTTTGAACTGTAGTGCGAAAACTATAGTTCCGTATATACAGTTATGAGTGTATAGTAACTGTAGGCACACTACACTTTCGATGTGCAGACCAAACTCATGTTTCCATCTCGCCACTAACTGCAGTTTGACTACAGTTTCGGTATAGTCCTATGTATTGATGTGAACTATACTCTAATCTCGAGTGATAATAATCCTAATACTGCCCAGTAAGTGCGGTGTGGTACTGTAGATGATAACTGAGTTCAATTTACTATGTACGGTGCAATAGAATGCGTTTGGAAATTGCATCTCAACTTTGATTAGCACTGTGAAGTGAAGTAGGTTTTAAATTTTACAATAATCAGCTTACAAAATATGCTTCCCAAGACAATGTGGAGACGCTTGCAATAAAAAATCAAAAGTCAAAAGTGACAGCCCTGGCGAGGAACACCCTTAAAGATTGGAGGTCGAATTGTAACACGCTGAGCGCCTGCGAATGCTAGAGTATGCCAGCCCGCACGACTTGCGTGCACCAGGCGCCGTGTGGACCTTTCGCGCACACGGGGACAGAATGGGAGCAGCGAGAAAGAGGGGGGGGGGGGGGAGAAGGGATGAATGGGCGCAGCGAGAGGGGGGGGGGGGAGGGGAGAAGGGATCTGAGTTAGTCACCCACCCCGCAGTGTTCAGTGTTGGCTGTAACTTTGTCCTCCGCTGGGTCACCAATTCGTCACTCGTTATGTCGACTGTAAACAAAAAAGGGACAAAACGAGGCCCTTACAAGAGGTACCAGTTTCGGGATTCGAATGTCTCTGTGCCAAAGACCACAGTGTATGAACTGCACCACCCTCAGCGAAAAAGGTAGGTTAACTTACCATAGCACTTATTTTTAGCTATGATAATGCAGGATGTTTTGGGGTAAATTATAACACCCATGAGAAACAGAACTTTGCTTGTTATACAATTTTACAATTTTAGAAGTCGTGTCCAAACTCTCAAGTCTATGTGAAGTAAATTTTCTGCCCTGTTCTAACCTTGTTTGGTCTGCAAGGTAAATAAATTATTCCTTACTCCTTCAGGCCAAGAACTTCCAACCCTTCGGTGGAGCAGCCTAAGAGCAAACAAAGAGCCAAAGAAATCGCTACACGTGACTTGGTCCACCAGACATCAACCGACAATGAATCAGGAAGGAGTCAACTGCAGCAGCCAACAAGTGCAAACCTTGATGATTACCACCAGGAGCCTCCGACGACGGTTCCAAATGAACGTAATCCAGTGCAGACAAGTGCATCCCAATGTTTACACACTTGGCAAGTTGTTGACAATCCGATCAATGGTTCTGAAGAGGAGCGTCACATTGGAGATGAGGAGGTAAGACTTTTTACTTTTCAATGGCAGGGGTATATTATGTTAAGATATGAAATTTTTATTATTAATTTTTAGGAATGGTTTTTGAATCAATACAACAGTGACAGTGAGCATGAGCACGAACATGACCATGACCATGATGAGGCCCGATCGACAGTGGATGATTCTTCTGAATCAGAAGATGATGATCTGGCCGCAGCTCCCAATGTTAATCTGAGTGTACCAGACAAAATCAAGATTTTACTTTTATTGGCAACGAAGAAAAGACATAGTCTCACATATCCTGCTGTGGAATGTATTATGGAACTCGCTGGACTTTTGTCAAAAGAGAGTACAATCAAACCATCTAAACACTTGATGAAACGTGTCATTTCATCGTACTCTACTGCCCTGTGTGAGCACCATTTGTGCCCGAAATGTGGTTCCTATGCTGGCATAATTGAATTAACTACAACTTGTAATGACTGTGGACAAGAGATTGATGCAGCAACAAACAAAAAGAAGGGTAATGTTTTCCTCTATCTGTCAGTGACCGACCAAATAACAAGTTTACTAGAGAGTGGTCTCTCAAAGTACATCATAAAGCCAAGTAACTATCAAAAGATAAACATTGGGAATTACGAAGATGTGTTTGATGGAAAAATGTATAAAACCAAAGTGAATGGCATGGATGGGGATTGTCTGACCTTTAATTGTTTTATTGATGGACTCCAGGTAAGATTTCAAATATGTAACATAATATTTGTATTGTTTGATTTTTGTTACAAATATTATGATATTAAGTTTGCTTTTCTGAAACCTATTATCCAGGTTGCATCAACAAGTGACAACTCTGCATGGCCTGTTCTTCTGGTATTGAATGAGTTCCCTTTGCGCATAAGGCGTAAATGTGTCCTTATGGCCTGTGTGTACTTGGGAAAGAAAAAGCCTTCAATGAATGAGTACCTAAAACCATTTGTCGAAGAGTGCATAAAACTTGCTTTGCATGGAATCACAATTAAAGTTAGTGGCAGTTTGAAGACCTACAAAATAATTTGTTTGATGTGTGTCAGTGATTCCATAGCCCGTCCTCTTATCAGAAATTCAAATCAATTCAATGGTAAGTACTAATACACACAAGTTTATTCTTCTGGTACACAGTTGTCTTTGTAATGTACTTATATTTTATGCATTTGTTTCAGGAAAGTACGGTTGTGGGTTTTGTCTTCATCCTGGCTTTTACATGAAGAGAGGCAAAGGGCACACCAGGTCATATTCGATTGCTGAATGCGTTTATGCTCTTAGAACTCATGATGAAACAATGGAATCAGCAAGGGTAGCAGAAAGGTCTGGTGAGGTCCAAATGGGGATTAAAGGACTTTCTATATTATCTGATATCCCAAACTTTGACATAATAAGATGCCTGGATCTTGATATATTTCATGCAGTGGTCAATGCCACCAAAAGATTTACAGATCTTTGGCTACTTAAAACTTACAAAAATGAACCATTCAACGTCTCTAAAAAGTTTTCAGAAGTCGACAAGCGTCTCCTGGCTATTACTCCCACAAATGATGTGTCAAGAGCACCAAGGTCCTTGAGTGAACGTTCTAACTATAGAGGGCATGAGTGGTTTCATTGGGTTGTGTTTTACTCCATACCTGTCATGAAAGGTATTTTACCAGCTAGATTTTTAAACCATTGGGGCCTCTTGGTACATGCGTTAGCTGTGACTATGCAAAATTCTGTGGCCAAGTCTGAACTCGTGTATGCTGGAAGGTATTTACTCAGATTTAATAGGGAAATTGACACATTGTATGGTAAAGAACATGCCACGTTCAGCATACACCTTTTAACACATCTTGAAAGAAGTATAGAGGATTATGGACAGCCGTGGACCCATAGTGCATTTTTGTTTGAGAGCTTCTTGGGTGAAGTCAGGAACGCTGTTAAAAGCAGTGCTGGTGTTGGCCAACAAATATGTGTACACATGCAACTGAGAATAGCTCTGAAGACATTGCAAGATGATGTTGCATTCGCAATGAATGCTGAAGAAAGGGACTACCTCAAGAATGTGACAAGTAGTGCAAGTTTAGCAAGTCCTCATTGTATAGTTGGTTCTGTGTCCATGTTGGGTGCACCCAAAGAAATGGTGCCCCCACTAGATTTGTATCAGGCAATCAGAAGAGGAGGCATTGAGTGTGATCCGAAAATAGAATACCATTTTTATGAGAGATGTATTGTGAATGATGAAGTGTTCCATTCTTGTGATTATCGCCGTGTTACTAAACAAGACAACAGTATTGTCCTTTTGGAATCTGGTCAAGCTTTCCAGATTAAATGTTTTACTGTTATTTTGGAAAATGTTTTTGTATTAGGGTACTTCCTAATTAGAAATAATCATAGATTATGTGATGTACCCATGCCACATATTCAGATTTTTGAGGATGCTCCTGAAGGCCTCCTCAGATGTGTCCCAGTTTCGCTCTTTCAGTCAAAGTTGCTTGCATTTCGTATTAAATTTAGCGAACTAGAAACTCTACGCATTGGTTGTATTAATGTTTTAGGACTGGAAATGTTGACGTGATTACATATTTATTTTTATTGTGTTGTATTTTATAAAGCTAAGACATTATTTTGAGTTACTGTGATTTTGTATCTAGATCAATAATAAGGAAATGATTACTAGACATTTTATTTGTAAATAGAGACTGGCTCATCAAAACCACCTTTCTGCTCTGTAACTTTTGTTACTGCTAAAGCCCTTTTAATATGTTTCTGTAAAAATAAAAGTATTTCTAGTAACCTTTCTCTTTACTGAAACACATGCATAGGAAAAACATCTTAGAGAGATAAATTGTCATGTAAACTGGTATGAAGTGAATCTAAAACACTTTAACTTTCATATCCAATCGATAAATCCCAATGGTTGCTACAGATAAAGCCTACAACTTCACTGTTGTCCCATGATTTATTTGTTTAAGGTTACACATTCATATTTAAATACTTCAAATTATTGCTGCTTACAAATGACAGTTTAAAAGAACCAGGCTGACTTGGGTTCAGTGATTGCAAAAGCTCATCTTCATGTGATATAAAATGAGAATGGTATTAAGGATCCACTGCTATCATGGTATGAACATAGATCACTAAACATGGAAACGGAATTCCATTTTCTTCCCAAACTATGAAACCAAAATGGAAGGGAGATTTTCCTATTTTCTGAAATGGGAAACCGTGTTCTGTTCATGGAGCAACAACCCCGTACCCTGAAGAAAATTGATAAAAAGAATCTGTATGACATTTACTGAAATCTCTGTCAATCTGGCAATGTATGCTGGCCAAAAGTTAACTTATCTTGAGAGCTTCAAATTTTGCAGATGCTGTTTTAAGATAACAATGTTGACTTGTGCCAAGAATACTAGGGTGTGATAGAAAAAGAAAAGGGGAAATATTGTAGCTATTGTTGATTAAATGGAAACGCAGAGAACCTTTGGGTTATCATCGGTTATTATGGGCAAGCCTACCTAGCTAGCTTTAGCTCCAGATGACGCGTTTACAAATAAATTACTACACTCTGTTCTTTTCAATTTATTCTTACATTGGCCAAACCTCATGAACAAAGTTTTTTCAACTTTGCTCAAGATTTTCGTTGACTGAAACATTGAGGTTTCTTGATGGATAATATGAATAAAAGATGCATGATGCACCAAAGCACCACAAATTTTGTGCTATTTTTACCACCAATCATTGATCGCTAATCAAGAAAAAATGTTTTTCTAGCGCTCACTTTGATGTAGCACCAGTAGGATGTCGTCTGCTTTCTGCTTGCAGACGACGCATCATATCATGGCCTTGGGATGGACCACTATTGTCCGAGGTGTCACGAGGGAAAGCCAAATCGGATAAACTATTGAACTCTTTGCTATCTACGAACAAGATTCATTTCAAAATAATGATAAAACTAACTCGTAAGACATTGAACAAACCTAAGACGTACTCCCTCTAAAATTTTACAATTTTTTTTATAAACAATAAGAAGAAAAACAATTCACGCAATGAGAGGGGAAAGGGCGGAAGGGGTGGGCAGAGGGAAGGCGCAAAGTGCCTTTAAATACCGGTCCGGTAGTGTTCCGTGTGTGAGTTGACGATCTGTATCTGGTCTGTTCTGTCGGTGTCCAACTCTAAGATTCGTCCGTGTGGGTTGTTGGTTTGGTGTTCTCGGTTCGTGAACGTTGCTGTACATGGCTCCCTCTAAGTCTCGGTCGGGCTGTGGAGGTAGCTCCAGCCCCAGCAGACAGTTCTACGCATTAGTAGAATGGCTGTCTGGGAGGTTCAGGGGCACCTTCAGCCATAATGTCAAGGTCGAATGGATAAGGGGATTCAATGTCGGGGCTCTTCCGTATGATGAGTCGTACGTCATTGAATGGCGACTTGAAAGGCGCAATGGCGAGTGGCCGGTCTACGACGGGCGAGTGCTTGAGGCTAGTGGTGAGTACTGTCAAGTGTTGTGAATTAGAAGTTGTGACCGGCTCGATGGGTAGGGGAGTGTGTAGCATTCACCAGCCTGCTTGTATTTCAAAGCCATAGCTCATTTATTTCTCCCAAGTAGGTTCTGCAAGTCTAAATTGCTCTCACTTCATTTTGTCACTTTAACCTCCATTTACCCATGTGCTATGTATTCACTTCCACTTGCCCTTGCAGACAGCTTGGAGCACCTACAAGAGCACATGGAAAGAGCTAGGCGTCAGAATGACCAAGTGGCCCCAGCCAACACCCACTTTGACATCAATTCTCAAGGTGCTGCTGCCATTCTTTAACATGGGATTATTTATTTCAGTTCAATGTGATAAATGTTATCCTTTGTTTCACTGTTTGGTTACAGAGTTTCAGAGCATCCTAGCTGCTGCTGTTGCGAAGGCATTGCAGCAGAGAATACCACCTGGCTCACCAAGAACAGATCGGAACAGTGAACCAGAATCAGAAGAAAGGGTACGAAGTGTTCATTGTTCATCACTGTTCATGTCTTAGTGCTGAGCTAATATTTGTTTTCTGATTTAGGTCCTCATTGGCAAATCGCTTTACGTCCCTAAGATAGTGTACAATCTAGCTAAGGGAGCATCTTCACCAGGACGAACTGTAGCACCACTTATCAGGCACGCATTTTCGAGAAAAAGATTAATCAAATCCACATATTCGGGCCAGAAGCGCAGGCGGGATGATGGCAGTGTGTTTTGCAAACCTTCACTGAAACGGTTCCAAAGGATGAGAGACATTCATGGTACGTTAATTAACATGTATTTGTTTATGATTCTATTTTGTATCAATGTTAACCGTGTAACCATTTTCAGGCTTTGTCCTTGAACGCTGGCCTAGTCTCTCACAATCCCACTTTGGAGCAGTCGTCAACTCCTTTGTAGGCGAAAATCCCAACAAGCTGAAAGAGATTGAGGTACATATATATTTCACTATGGTTCTGAAGATTAGTATAGGTCACGAAATTAAGTTTCATTGCCTTTCCTTTCTGTTTGCAGTACATTGATGAGAGCAGTGACTCTGAGACAGAAGATCTTGGCCACAGTAGGAACTGATTTTCAATTGGTCTTCCGTTCCTGTAGTCGACCACATGATTTTGCATGGAGTTGTATGATGTGAATGCCTGCAGTAGAGGCAACTTATTTAATTCAATCGGTCGACTTCTTTAATTTAGTTGAATGATTTACTTTATTTAATTCCTCGACTTGTTCATTATAACTGTGTACATATGTATTATATGAATTCCTTAATAAAAGGGTAACAATAACTACTTTCTTTCATATTTTGATCCATTTCATCTTTACAACAGTACTTTATTTTATCACTTTCTGTACGGCATATTCTCCGAAGAGGTCAAGCCAAGTCTGGAGAAAGCATTAATAATACAACCTTCCACAGGTAGCTCTCATTACGAAGTCTCCTCAAATGGACTTCTTAACCACAATCTTCCATTTGGTACTGTTGGACTTGTGAGCTCATTATTTACATCACTCGTCCGTAAAGTCTCCTTCCTAATTGAGGGGGGAAAAACCTTCAATACGACCATTTCTCATTTTGTCTTTTGAAGCAATTTTATTGTGCTTGCAAACTTTGGCTCGTTTCAAACAACCGCCCTAGAATCAGCGCCTTCCTTTGAGCCGATCGCAGAGGACAACAAACATACCACGATGTAACGTAAGCAGCTCCTTGGTTTCATGAACAAACAGTGTGTCGTAAATACATCGCCAGAGATTGATGGATTATCTTAAATTTTGGGTTGCAAGGATAATACACGAAGGTTAGTTTTATTTTCGCTCTTGTTACTGCGTACGTCGATGCTTGGTAGAAATTCTAGACGCCAGTGGTGCCGGGTGCCGGCCGGTAAGCCAAGGTAGAGCTTTCGGCCACAGTGGTTGTGTCCGTGTTCTCGTTCAATAATTTCATGCCAGTTTTATTGCTCGCACCTTTGGCGCATTCCCACATTGTTTCAAGATTTGATCTTTGTTTCTTTGGAGAGTTTTATTTAACCACTTCTTGTTCGGAGATTGAGTGATGTGACTTAACCTCAACTGTATGAAAGTGTTCCATCATGGAATAAAAGTTTTGTATTAACCTTAACCAAGAGTGCCATATCTACTTTTAGTGCTGTGTGAGCAAGCTTCTAAAAGCTTCATTAACATTCCTGTGATAATGGATCAACTAATTTGAAATGTATGTACAGTCAAATTCATCTGTCACTGAGATGCCTGGAATGACTCGTCCTTTGTAATTGTTATTGGCCTACTGTGCCAATGACCAAACCAAGTATTGAAACTGACTACAATTTGTTCATCCAAAGCTAGGTAAGCATTATGCTAATCTATAGCTAATGTTCATATGGTGCATTTTGTTTTGTGATGACTGTGCAGATAAACAAGATATAATAAATCATTCAATTCTTCATGGGATCATATTAAAAATCAAGTGATTAGTTTGCTCATCTTCAAGCCACAACACTTTAAAATAAATTTATGTCTCATTATTTATGTCTCCATTCAGCGTTTTATTTTTCTGTTCTATCAGCGTTCAGGTGCTGTGCGAACCCAGCTCGTCATGGAAAAGACAGGCTGAGCAGCATTAACATGATAGTTGTGAGCGCGAAGGCATTGTTTATATGAGCGATTCTTATATTAGGTGAGTGATTTAAATCGTGCAACTGAAAATGATTTACTTTCTATGTGGTATAGTTAGTTAACTGACTCTTTTCCTTGTTGATGTTGTAGATAGCAATGCTGTGCGAACTTATCTGATGAGCTTCATCGCAACAAACTGCTGCTAATGTCATCAAGGAAAACTGAGACTGAGCAGCATCTACATGAGATTTAATTATGCATGTGAGTAATTTGTTGAGTAGGTGAACCATGCCACAGTAATGTTAACTATCACTGTGTTTTTTTGTCTGCTTTTATCAGGTTTTCCAATGTGAGCAAGGAGAAGCACTGAAACTAAAAGGGGATGTAGATGTGAAGGATCAGCAGCTCCGTATTTCAAGTGAGTGATTATGTATTAGAAAAGAGTTTTAGAGCTACAAGTGATATTGAGTATTTTTTTGCATGTGATATTAACTTACTTTCCTCCACGTTGGTGCCTTACATAGTGCTGTGAGAACTCATCTGATAAGTTACATAGAACAACACTCCTGCCAATCTGATAAAGGGAACCTCAGTGCTTGAGCTGGATATCGAAGCATAAAAGCTTAATAGGTAGACAGATTTCAGGGTTCAGTAGCAGAAAGTGTTGTGTAGATTTTTAACTAAGATAAAGCATTTACTTGCATTTAATTGTTTTTTCTGTCGTTTTTCAGGTCAATTCCATTGAGCAGTGATGTGCGAACCCATCTGATGAGTCACATCACAACACACTCCTGCTAATGCCACCAAGGAAACCATAGCCTGAGCAGCATTTATATCTGCATATGCAGAGGTACTAAAACTTCAAGGTGATGCAGATTTTGATGTTCAGCAGCAGTAAGTGTTGTGTCTATTTTTTAACTGAGATGGTGCTTTTACTCACTGTTGAATCTAATCTTAATTTCTTTTTCTTTTCAGATCACTTCCAATGAGCGTTGAGAAGACGTTCCATTTACTAAGAAGAGCTTAGTTTCACTATTGAAATTTGTAAAAAAAATTAGCATAATAAAGATAATCTGAGAGTTATTTTTGTGTTGTTATTTATACTAGAAATCATTTATTTCTAAATACAGTTAAAGCACACAAAATTAAGGAGACAAACAATAGAAAAGGTTGCATATCAGAATGTATTTATTCATTCATGAGAGGTGAACTTTGACCCATAATATAAAGCAAGTTGCAACTAGACTTTTGAACTGCAGCTAGTAAGCAGGTGCAACTTCAGTTGCATCTTCAGATAAACATTTCAGAAAATTAGCATCTTGCTTTTCGAAGTAAGTTCGGTACAAGCGCAGTTAAGCTGCACTTTGAACTGACAGAGAACTAACCACATTCTGGCCATAACTGATCAAAAACTATAGTTTGTTCGAAATAACTGGTACTTTTCTTACAGTTAAACTGAAGTTTTTTATACTTTCTCTACACTTTAACTATATAAATCTACACGTAAACCATACATAAATGACAGTCAATTATACAGACGGACTCAATTTTTAATACTTTCTAACTCGGATTGGAAATATATTTGTACACTTCTTTTCCACTGCTCTTCAAACTAGAGATCCTTCCACCCGGGGGGTTCGGGCGCGACAGAGAGAGACAGATAGACAGACAGAGAAAGAGAGAGAGGGGGGGGACGGGAGAGAGAGAGAGAGAGAGAGAGAGAGAGAGAGAGAGAGAGAGAGAGAGAGAGAGAGAGAGAGAGAGAGAGGGGGGGGGGGGGAGTAAGGCAGTCCAGGAGGAGCTGACGAAGCCAGTGCCATGTGCGCGTGCGGGCCCCGTGTCGTACATGCGGCTTAGCTAAACTACTCCGACGCCGGTCGCATTGCATGTGGAGCTCGGGGACCCTTCCGAGGGCGCTGCGGTGGCGGCAGCGGCTGTGGCGGCGGCAGCGGTAGCAGCGGTAGCAGCGGCAGCGGTAGCAGCGGCAGCGGTAGCAGCGGCAGCGGTAGCAGCGGCAGCGGTAGCAGCGGCAGCGGTAGCAGCGGCAGCGGTAGCAGCGGCAGCGGTAGCAGCGGCAGCGGCAGCGGGCCTCCGAACCACGGTGACACGTCGGCCGACGAAACGCGGAAGTACATCGCCGGGGCTGGGAAAAAAAAGGTTCCTGTTTCGCACCGGCGAGTCCCGGCCTTTTTATTCTGACCAGCGGCAGCGCCATTGTCGGCGGCGGCGCGTTTCCTAGCGGGGGGCCTGCTGACGCTGCTGTGCAGAGTTGGACGTCGGCCCCGCTGCCGCCCCCGCTGCCGCCCCCGCTGCCGCCCCCGCTGCGGTGACGGCAGCGGCAGCGGTGGTCACCCGACTGAAAGGGAAAGCTCCGGCCCGGCAATTAATCACAGTCGTCGTCGGCGCCCTGCCCTGCCACCGCCGCCGCCGCCGCCACCACCACCGCCGCCGCCGCCGCTGCAGCTGCGGACACTTGACTCTGCTGCAGCAGCGGCGGCGGTTCCCACTCCGGTGACGCCGCCGCCCTGCCGGCTTCCCTCCCGGACCAAAAGGAGTTACGAAATTAGAGATTTTCTTCCGTGGCGCGTGGAGGTTCCAATTAGTGGGAGCGTTTTTATCTCGTGATGGCCGACTCAGCAGCAAAGGCGAGCCGCGTGCGCCGGGCCCGGCCGTGAGTGCGAGAGAGACACAGAGAGGGCGGCGGCCGCGGGCCCGCCGGCAGTGCGAGAGAGACACGTGCGCGTGGAAGGGGTGCGGCGGGCGCGGCTATCCATCAATCAGCCAGTCACCAGTCACTCCGCGACCACCTGGCAAACAGAGAGGGGTAGGGTAGTCGCAGATAAGGAGAGGGGGAGCGAGAGAGACGGCGCGCAAGTTTTTCCCCTGTTTCGCGCGCAGAGGAGGTGGGGAGGGTGGCCGCTGGCGCACCGTTGTGTGGCTGTATCGATTTATCCGGTGTTGGCAGATTGAATCAAGTGGCGCCGATACTTCTGACCGAAGATGAGAGCGTTATTTGTGGAGATGACCACACCGGACTAATGAAGGCCGGGGGAAGTTTTAACCCCCCGTTCCCGTTTTTCATGCGCATTTATTTTTTTTCGTGATTCTTTTTACTATTATTTAAGGGTCTGCTTTTGTCAGACGGCCGCTGCCGGATGACGCACAGTAGGGCTGCAGGGCCCGGCTCGCGTGCGAAATGTTTAGTGCGACGCGACGCCTGCCTCTGGCTGCCTGGCTGCCCGCCTGCCTCTGGCTGCCTGCCCGGGCTGCCCGCCTCAGCGGATTTAATTATGCATTCTAAGCGCGCGGGACGGTCATCTAACTGGCGTGTATATGAGCATGACCTTGCTCTTTGCGCCGTACGGGTAATGACTCCAGCCGCACTACCGCCGGGCCGTGCCCGGCCGTGCGCGGGCCGTGCCCAGGCTGTGTGCCTTCCCTTCTCTCAGGCTTCCGTACGCCTCGGCTGCCGGGGAAAAAAGTTAGTGCGGTGCCTCATATGTGTTAGGGTAGGCGTGAGAGGGAGAGAGAGGGACTGCGAGGGAAGGAGAGAGGGACTGTGAGGGAGAGAGAGAGGGACTGTGAGGGAGAGAGAGAGAGAGAGAGAGAGAGAGAGAGAGAGAGAGAGAGAGAGAGAGAGAGAGAGAGAGAGAGAGAGAGAGAGAGAGAGAGAGAGAGAGAGAGAGAGAGAGAGAGAGAGAGACTGCACACTGCAGACGACACAGGGTGACCATGCACCCGGGCAAAAACAGGGTTGCCTAATAGCGTCCAGTCTGACCACCACACCGCCGTTGTACCGTCATATTCTACAACGTCCAGCAGCAGACTGTATAACTGGTCTGCCTTCCTTAAAAATTTATCATCTGAATTTCGGTGCAAATGATCTTCCTTGGATCAAATCGCTTATTTAAGCCACGTCTATCTTGTGTGTCAATTAAAGTTTTTAATTTTTTCTTTCCCTGAGGGGGTGTGACTTTGAGGAATTTTGAAAGTGGCCAACCCAGCGCGGCGTGAGCGGTCCCAGCCAGCGCAGCCGTGCGCGCAATCATCCCAGCAATCCGGCGTTACCTTGGCTGCCGTCCAGGCTATCCGGCCAGATCTGGCCAGATCTGGGCAGCAAGCCGCAGCGGCAGAGGCCCAGGGCGCGCCGCCCGGCGCCGCCATATCCACGTTTGGCATTGCTCTCCGTTACCCACCCTTTAGCTCCCGCTCAGTGTAGCAACTAATCTCAGTTGTACTTGTTGTTGTTCGCCCGCTCAATTGTTTTCCCCGGCCATGTTTATTGTTTCGTGCGCCGACCCCCTCCCCTCTCCCTCCTCTCCCCTCCCCCTCCGCCCCCTCAGTCCTTTCACTTCACCAATCCCCTCCGCCCCCCCAACAACACACCATAGCAAACCATACGCACTCTCATAAAAGGACTTAAAGGTCTTCATTTCCCCCGGCCTCTTCTTATATTTTCCCCGCCAACGCCGAGCGGCACCGCAAAGCCCGCTGGAGAGAGAGAGAGAGAGAGAGAGAGAGACGGTGAGATACGGTGGGTTGGGGTGCGAGCGAGACCGGGAGTAGGAAGGAGAGCAAGGCTTCTCTGAATCGATAAAACTTTTGGCTGCAGCAGTATGGAGGACTATTCACAGCCCGGTGATGGCGTGACGAAAATTGACTGCGCCTGGAAAGAAAGAGAAGGAAAGTGGGAACATGGTGCGGAGAGAGAAAGAGAGAAAGAAATGCACTCCGTCTCCCGCCCTTGGAACGCGTTACTTGTGCAATTACTGCGATCGGTTTTCAACGCGGAGCTCTCGCAAGTGCGCGCGGATGCCGTGTCGAAAATATTGAGAAGGGCGTTCGATCCGTGTTTTGCAGGCCGGACTACACCTGTCCAGTTGTAGTCGGTAGTTGGAGAAGTATTTCTGATGTTATCGGGGAAGTAGTTCGACGGCTAGGGCTGCGCCGGGCTGTGCTACGTGCGTCGCTCCGGCCGCGGCCGCTTCGACACAACACCGGACGGCAGCTCACAGCACCTACACACGGCTTGGCCCTCATTATGACTAGTGCACCGTAGTGCGGCTGGACGCTGTGTGTGTGTGTGTGTGTGTGTGTGTGTGTGTGTGTGTGTGGGCGTGTGTGTGCGCATGTGTGTGTGTGCGAGGTAACTTCACACCGCCCCATTACACGACCCCTCATGAGGTGTATGCGACCCCAAGATTGCTGCCCGCTAGGGAGGGCGGCGGCGCGGCTTGTAGGAGCGAGCGAGAGAGACAAGGGAAAAGGAGGGGAGAGGGCGGGCGGGAAGGAAAGATAGAGGGAGAGAACGAGAGAGAAAAAAAAAGTGTTGTATTGTGGATCCAAAGGGTGGATGGAAGGTTGGAAGGTGGGGCCGTCGCGCCTATCCGACTGTCAGCGGTAATTGATAAGAATGGCTGTGCCTGGGCTGGGCCCCGTGGCGGTGGCGGGGGGCGGAGGGGAGGTTGGGATTTGTGCTGCTGCAGGTGAGGGCGGGGGCGGCCTCGGGGGGCGGCACCGCCACCTGCTGTGAGGGCCGACCCGGTGTCTTAGAGCGAGAATATATAAGAATAAGGGTGTCTCCCGCCCCCACTGCCGCCCCCGCTGCCGCCCCCATTCACAAAATGACACGGGGACACCCTTCGGCCCGTCTCGGGGCGCCGCCACATCCGCCACCGCCGCCACCGCCGCCACCGCCGCCCAGGTGGGAACAGGAGGGCGGTGACAATTAAGAAGGAGGGCGTTGTCGGCGTCGTTGGCGGCAGGTGCCGAAGAAATCAGACAACACGGGAACAAGACACACACACTCACACACACACACACACACACACACACACTCACACTCACACACACTCACACACACACACACTCACACACACATCGGGGGGGGGGGGGGGGGGGGGGGCGCACGGTCGTCAGCGCTACGAGACGCGCGGGGTCGTCACGTCACGTGACCACAGAGGGCGCTATTGTCGTGTTTCACACGCCACCATTTTTCGTAATCGCAAACCAAAGAAGGACGCGACCTACATGTAGTATTCACAGGAAACGAAATGCACACAGTAGGTATAATACCTGCGGGTGAAACCGGGTTTTCTTTGTTTCATTTTTCTTTTTAATGTGGAGAACAAAACATGTCGGAGTCGTACGCGCTCTGCCATTACCACGCAGTACGCAAAACAGCGGGATAGCATTACGGAGAAGGCGCGCGCGGAGGAAAAGGGGGGTGGGGGTGGGGGGGGGGGGGGCTGTGCGCCAAGCAAGTATAACAAGCTGACGAAGAGGAGAGTGAGGAGTAGGGGATGAATAGAACGGTATAGGATGGTGCTGTCAGGGGGGGGGGGGCGTGGCGGGCGGAGGTGAAGGGGCGACGCTTTGGCCGGGACCCACCGCCCAATCGCGAGGCGGCATAGAATATATGAAAAGGTGTGCGCTCGGCGGCCGGCCAGGTAGAAACCAGGCAGAGAGAGAGAGAGAGAGAGAGAGAGAGAGAGAGAGAGAGAGAGAGAGAGAGAGGAAAAAGGGGGGGGGGGAGGAAGGTGGGCGACGGTGGGGGGCATTATGTCCACCTCGGCGTGTCTCTTTTGTGAATGTGTTACTGTCAGCAGCTTGATAGGATCGCGGGGGGTGGTTCGTGTGTGCGAGTGAGAGGGTATGAGTGTGACATCCGGCGTCCCATGACATTGCTGTCCGAGGCGCAGTGCTACCGCCGCCCTCTCCTCACACTGTAGAGCTTTGGAATGAATGGGTTCCACTCGGCGCGGGGGGAGTGAGCACGGACCTGCGCGGCCTGTGGTGTGTGTGAAGGCTACCATACGTGCTGCCGTACGAGTGCCCGAGGGGGTGCGAGCGAGATAGATACGGAGGAAAGGTGTAGGAGGTCCCGCGACACGACAGAAAAAGAAAATAAAAAGCGTCGTATGTGTGTGTGTGTGTGTATGTGTTCATGCTCACGCTCTATAACTCTCCATTTGCGGAGAGAGTGTGTAGTGCGTGAGGTCTGGGAACTGTCAGCAGCGGGGGGGGGGGGGGGGGGGGGGAGCGTGCGGAGCGGGGCAGAGCGCGCGCAGTGTAATGCGACCACAGAAAGGGAAATGTTTTGGCTAGGAAGATGTCCGCGGCCCAGACGGGCCCAGCGTCGTCGTCAAATGCCCCGTGTGTTTGGGAGCGGCGCCACATGCGTGTTGTCGTCTGCACAATAGAGGTTCGAAGGTCCCCCTTTGGGGACGCGTGTGTCCTCCCATTTCCCTTTGTGGACGGCGAGGCTGCCGGTCCCCGTCGGGGGGGCCGCAGTGCCCCGCAGGGCGCCACACACACACACACACACACACACACACACACACACACACACACACACACACACACACACACACACACACACACACACACACACACACACACACACACACACACACACACGCTTGTTTTCGCGTCTCGACGACGGCCAAGACCCCCGGCAAGTCTCCCGCACACGCGTCACGTCCTCGAATAACAAGCAAAACGCGAAAGCAAAGACGATACCTTGTGTTATTGTGAACGCTCGCGACCAATTTGTCCACGCGTGTCCTTTGGCTTCCGTCTACCTTTTTTATTTCTTTTCTTCATTATTTTTCAGATCGTTTCAATTGAAACGATATTTTTACGGTTCGATGACTTTTTCCTCTCTCTTCAATTTTTTTTTCTATTTTTTTCTCTTTTGGTTTGATGTGAGGACTAACAAAGATGGCCTCCGCAGCAGCAGAGACACGGTACGTGTCGTGTGTGTTCGGGGAAGGTTGCAGCAGCGTACCTGAGCACTCTGGGCTGCCAGGTGTTGGCGCCCCTCCTAAACATTTCGTCTCTTTTCCTCCCCATCCCCCCTCCACCTCCGTCCATTTCCACCGGCGCCCACCCCCGCCACACCCTGCGCGCGCGCGCGCGTTCGGCGCGTTCATTAAAAATATTATGAAGCGGGCTCCGGCTTGTCCGTGAGGTAAGGCCGGCGGCCCGTCGGCCCTCGTCAGCCTCGTCTCTCTCTCTCTCTCTCTCTCTCTCTCTCTCTCTCTCTCTCTCTCTCTCTGTCTCTCTCTGTCTCTGTCTCTCTCTCTCTCTCTCTCTCTCTCTCTCTCTCTCTCTCTCTCTCTCTCTCTCTCTCTCTCTGTCTCTCTCTGTCTCTCTCTGTCTCTCTCTCTCTCTCTCTGTCTCTCTCTGTCTCTCTCTCTCTCTCTCTCTCTCTCTCTCTCTCTCTCTCTCTCTCTCTCTCTCTCTCTCTCTCTCTCTCTCTCTCTCTCTCTCTCTCTCTCTCTCTCTCTCTCTCTCTCTCTCTCTCTCTCTCTCTCTCTCTCTCTCTCTCTAGGATCGTGATCATGGGAGAGGTGGTATGACGAGCGCCGTGTAGATGTAAAGAAACAGCTCCGCGCGGAGTGAGTGTAGCGTGAGCGTCTTTTATATATATTTTTTTTTTATTGTAAAGGACCTCGAAAGCCTTTCTTAATGCGCGGAGGTTTCTGTCGCCGCCTCTGTCCGGGGGTCTCGGAGCCCCCGGCGGGGACCTCGCGGACCCGGGTGACCGTGACCGCCGTCAGCGCTGTCCTCTGGCCTTGTTGACAACGGCAGCGCATCCGCCGTGCGTGACCGGCGGCCGCTAACGACGCCGCCACCAGCACTGCGGGGAGGGGCGGCACCACGAGCACCACTCGTGCTGCTACCTCCCCGACAGACCGCACCACAGAGAAACTAACTGTTGGTCCCCTTGCTTACCGCGACCACGGCGGGGAGGGAGGGGGTTGTGACAACGTTTGGCGGTGGCAGCGATATGTGTGCGTGTGTGTGTGTGTGTGTGTGTGTGTGTGTGTGTGTGTTCCGGCAGTGAAAGTGAGAGCTCTGGGGCGTGAACATGGGAAAGCGATATGATCGTGGAGGGTATAGTATGTACTGTGCGGCGAGAGAGAAACAGACAGACAGAAAGAGAGAGAGAGAGAGATGGTGAGAGTATGAGAAAGTAGGGAGAGCAACGAGGGGGCCGGTCGTCACCTGGGGAGACGAACGACCGCCTACAATGGGCAGCGGCCCACCCCCACGTGGGCCCCCGCCGCCCCCGCCGCGGCACTCCTTATCAGCAGGAAGTGTGTGTGCCGGCCGGGGGCGGTGCCGGGGGCGGGCCGAGGGTGGCTATCGCGGTGGCGCTGGGGGTGGGCCGGCTGCAGCAGCAGCAGCAGCAGCAGCAGCACCTCGACACGATCCATCACAATGAAGCACAAATCGATGCATGCATGGCTTCGTATTGCTCGCTCACTTAGAAAGCGCCATTGTCGTCGGCGCGGTCCTCGGCGGCTGCCAGCCCCGCCAGCCCGGCTGCCTGCCTGCCTGCCTGGCGTGACTCTTAGCAGCAGCAGCAGCAGCAGCAGCGCCCTTTCGCGCGCCTGCACCCATTGCATTAGATCTCACCAGCGGATACAACAACCTTTCGCACCGCCATTGTTCCGCCACCCCACCCTCCGCCCCCTATTCTGCAGCGCGCTGTTTTACTTCTTTTCTCTCTTGTCGCGCCGCGTCGATTGGCCGCCATTACATCCACGCGCGGGAAATTCTGATCGCGAAACCGACCGGTCATGTGTTACGTAACGCGAGACGGTGCTATACACCGCGGTTAGAGTGCCGAGGCCTCCGGTCAGTGGGGCCGCCGGGCGTGTGTACAGGAGCCTCGGTGAGGCCGCCCCGCCTCGGCCGTTAGGACCCCCGCCCTTTCCCTTCCTCATTCATTCAAATTGAGATTCATTGTCGTCGCCCATTAAAATGCAGCGCCAGGGACCTTCGGCCCATCGGCCCTTCGGCCCATCGGCCCTTCGGCCGGGGCGGTGGCGCTCAACCCTTTCGGCGTGGGAGCGCCCGCAGCAGGCGGAGGCCGGGGCACCCAGAGCAAGGCAGAGCATTGCCTTGTGTGTCTCGAACGTGATTCACACGTCACAAGTCTGTTTCGAAGGTTGGTTTACAGCTTTGAAAATTGATAAACAATTTCCTGAATTTGGGCGGCGATTTCACATACGGAAATCAGTTTTTAAAATGGAAGGTAACTTTCAAAATTGAATGCAATCTTTAAACTGCGAAACTTT
>CM076255.1:6165019-6267519 GCA_038380765.1 Odontothrips loti
GGTTCATAAACAAGTCGTTCCCGGAAGATGACGACCGACCGGCGTCCACCCGCCGGGGCGATCGCAGCGCCACAACCAGAGCGCGGCGGCGGGGCGAACTTCACCACGTGGGCCGAGGGCGGGCGGCGTCCGTCCGTGTGGCCCGCTGCAGCCCAGACCAGACCAGAGCCCCTGGAGGGTAGGCAGCGCGAGGACAGAGGTGCGCTGCGGGTCTGCCTATGCTCCCGATGACAGGCGCACCGGGGCGAAGCCTCACGGGGCACCACTGCTGTTTGTTTGTTAGTATGAGTAAGGGCAAGCTCATTAACACGGTCTTTCTCTCTCTCTCTCTCTCTCTCTCTCTCTCTCTCTCTCTCTCTCTCTCTCTCTCTCTCTCTCTCTCTCTCTCTCTCTCTCTCTCTCTCTCTCTCTCTCTCTCTCTCTCTCTCGCTCATTCACTCTCTCTCGTTCTCTCTCTCTCACACACACACACACACACACACACACACACGCCTGACTCGGCATTCCTCGTCCTGATCCCGTGAGCAAACACTGACTATGACCGCTGTCCGTAACCGGAAATGAGAATTTTTCTGTGTATGCAAAACTTGTGCGCGCTCGCGCCGACCCGTACTTTTATTTGCGTTGAGCCAAAAAGGCTGTGTGTGTGTGTGTGTGTGTGTGTGTGTGTGTGTTGTGTGTGTGTTGGTCTGTTTGAGGGGCCCGGGCTGGCGTGCTATTGGGCGCCTGCCATGGCCATATACATGAGGCAATACTCATTCCCTATTCCTCTCTCTTTCTCTCCGGCACCTTTGCTCTCTCTCTCTCTCTCTCTCTCTCTCTCTCTCTCTCTCTCTCTCTCTCTCTCTCTCTCTCTCTCCCTCTCGCTCACTCCCAACCCTTCCCTGATGCCGGTCTGCTGCTCCGCCCTTTTGTCCCGACCTCTGCGGCGGCGGGATTTTTGAATGGATCGGGTAGGGGCGTGTCGGGGCCGTGCCAGGGGGGCTCACTGTGTACATCTTAATGAGGAGAGAAGTGAGCGAGGGCTTTCTCTTTCTTCTTCCGGGATGGGTGGCCGTGTTATAACACGGGCGGATACAGCAGGTGTACAGGCAAAGACAGCAGCCGAGCATAGAAAACATCGGTTTCATTTTCCGCAGCCTGTTTGCCCCTGGGGATGGTGTACCGAGCCCCGCGGCCACTTTCAGCACCACGTCCACAACCCCTTGGAACTGACTGTTCCTTGACCCGCAGCTGGGACCTGCGGGCGGTACTTATATACGCTGGCTAATATTTAGTAACGACCACCTGCTATCGCAGTAATTAAATCAAACCTCCGGTAAACATGTGACCGGCAGCCGTCACGGTGCGGAAGACATTTTCAGGCAGACATCATTACCAATACACTTATTTTTTGATGTTGCCGCAGCGATCGACACGGAAAGAGCGGGCGGTGAGTATACGTGACCGTACCCCGCGGTCAGTTCTGGTCAGTCGAGTCGCCGCGCTCTCTCGCTCGCCACTCTGTCATCCCCATGCCCCCCGCAGCCCCGCAGGCCCGCAGGGGAGCTAGAGATCTTTAAAGGGCGATGGTATCAGACTGGCTCTGGCGCCGGCTGGGGGCACAGGTAGCCGTAAGTACCCATTCCTACTCCCGTTAATTAAGCGTCGCCGCGGCCACTTTAACAGCCGCACGGCTGGGCGGTTCACCCCCCGCACAGCGACGCACGACCGGGGAAAAAATAACTTTAAAACGCGTGGCAGACGGAGGGGGTAGAAATTAAAGATGCCACGGACAGATAGCGAAAACCACCATGCGTGGGGCCGACGCCTTTCCGACTCAAGATTACCCACATCCCACTCACAAAAAAAAGGCACCGGATTTTTTTTTTTTTGAGAAAGTTACAGCATAGGGTGTCGTATCCATATTTTTCCTCCAGAACCTCACAATCTTGAGAAATTCTCCCTGCAGTGGACTTTTATTGAGATTAAAGAGGCGCCGGTGCATAAAACTCGCATGGGAAGTGTGTGGCGGGATATCAATAGCGAAGCATGTGTTCCCGCTGACTTTCACACACACACACACGCACACACGCACGCACGCACACACGCGCGCCCGAGTTATACCTTTGCCGGGACTATGTACATTAGACGGGAAATTTATGACTAATGCGCCCGTTAGGGCAGACTGCCCCCTCGAGGATGGCCCTGCGGTGAGCTTGCGGGGGTGGCTGGCCGGGGGCTGGCCGGGGGCGGCGCGGGGGACGGGGGCCGCCCCAGCGCAGGCACACGGGTGCTGCCTGCCTTCGCTCGCAAACAAGCCTTTTGCATAATGCTCTATTTAAGTCTGCCCCCCAAGAAAAAATAAAAGGTCGGAGACACTTGTAACATTTATTTTTTGAAGCAGGAGAGAGTCAGGAGCGTCCATTAAAATGATTCTGATCTAAATCTCGTCACTTTTATTTTATTTTCCTTCTCTCTCATTCCCTTTCCGTCCCTCTCGCACTACTCCGACGACGGAAAGAGGAACGGGGTGCCGTAATCTCAATTCCAGCAGAAGGGACTTTGCAGGACAATCTGTCCCTGCCACCCGGAGTTTACAACTCGCTCACTTCGCTAACACACGGAGTGCGAGTGGACGGCGAGCCTGAAGCGGAGCGGCGGCAGCGGTGGCAGCGGCGGTGGTGGTGGCGGCTGCAGCAGCCGGAGGTCGAACCGTCATGAGCGCTGGTGGACCTCATGGCACAGCGCACCGTAGTTGCGATGATATGGACCGAGTGCGAACAGAGAAAGAGAGAGTGAGAGAGAGGAGACAGAGAGAGATAGAGAGAGGGACAGAGAGAGAGAGAGAGAGAGAGAGAGAGAGAGAGAGAGAGAGAGAGAGAGAGAGAGAGAGAGAGAGAGAGAGGAGAGAGAGAGAGAGAGAGAGACAGAGAGAGATAGAGAGAGGAGAGAGAGAGAGAGAGAGAGAGAGAGAGAGAGAGAGAGAGAGAGAGAGAGAGAGAGAGAGAGAGAGAGAGAGAGAGAGAGAGAGAGAGAGAGAGAGAGAGAGAGAGAGAGAGAGAGAGAGAGAGAGCAGATATCGGGGTTGTGTGTGTAATTGCTGCGGGTAACGCCGACGAGGCGGTGATTTGTGGCGGCCAAACATGTTTTTGGATCGGCAATGCAATGAAATGGGTGCACGCCCTCCCTCCCTCCCTCCCTCCCTCCCGCCTCTGTTTCCCTCTCGCCCATTCCTCATCCCATACACATCATCCCTCTCTTTCTGGCTCTCTCTCTCCCTTCCTTCCACGATGAAAGTGGATTAAATAAAAGCACCAGTGCGCCGATTGTTCGTGTCGAATCAAGAGCGAAATGCATTTTGCTCGGTGCCCACATAACCCACGGGCGCATGGTGGCCCACGGGACGCAATGGCGCCGAGTGGACCAGTGCTAGTGCTCCCTCTCACTTCATGTGCTTGCCCAACTCTTCACTCCCACACGAGGAATCAACTCGATTAATGTTGGTTGGCTCTCAGCAGCGTTGTCATCTAAATCCACTCCCTCCTAATTTGCTCACTCGTTTCTTTACCTTCTGTTTTACAGGTGAGTCATGTGACATGCACTGTACGATCGTTGCAGATGTGGTGAGTAACCGCTTCGGAAGAGCTTCATTTTCTTTTCCGCCCTTCGAAATCATGGGACGAGGGAGGTACGAGAAATGGGCTCTTCGTTGGTAGTAAGCCCTTCTCTCATTTTACTTCCTTTCTCGGAACAAGGAGAGAAAGACGGGGAGGGAGAGCGGTGCGATTCCGCAAAGTAATTTTCCTTTTTACGGTCTTTGTGCCGTGAACCATAATGTATGCCAACAAAACAAGACTAACGAGCCAGCCTGCTTTCCCTCCGCACTGCTCCGCACTGCTCCGCACCCAGGCGGTAGGCGTTCGCCCTCCTAAAACTCGCCCGTACCTTTTCTCCTCCTAACGCACGAACACACCTTCTTTTATTGCCCTTGCATTATGTAATGCGTGTCCATGCACGTGTGTGCGTGTGTGCGTGTGCGCGTGTGCTGTCGGGGAACACGAGAGGCGCCTCTGGTATCCGGCGTACGCCTGATGCTCGATTCTGAATAAAGAATTCGACAACATTTAGGAAAGGGGTCTGCAAGAAAGGTGGGCTCGGAAATGGAAAAAAAATAAAAATATGCAAAATTCCATGTGGTAGAGGGCAGCTGACCAGTAATCTGCCAGTCAGTCAGTCGGTCTGTCTGCCAGTCAGGATGTCTGCCCGTCTCTGTCTGTCCGTCGCTCCAGTCCACCCCCGTCTCGCACGTGTATGCACGCCCCCGGCGCCTGTCAGTAATTGTCCGTCTGGCGGGTGCAGTGCTCTCTCCTCCTCTCTCTCTTCGTATCGTTCTCTCTCTCTCTCTCTCTCTCTCTCTCTCTCTCTCTCTCTCTCTCTCTCTCTCTCTCTCTCTCTCTCTTTCTCTCTCTCTCGGCTAATAACGGTCCGGCGTGGGCGTGAGACTCTGTCCGTGACACACTGTAATGCATGTTGATATTCTCAAGTAGTGCAATAACTCAGTGCGACATGCATCACCGTTCCTTCAGATGCACGCCCGCGACACTGGCAGCGTCAGATGCACGCCCCAAGTACTCCGGCGCGTACTACATTCGCCCCGCTTCCATCTCTTGACGCACTGTACCAATTTTTCCGGGGATGACGTTTCTGGGTCACGGGTAAATACCCGAATTCTTTTTTTTTCTCCTTCCCTCTGACTTGTGGAAGCGCAGGAGTGTGTGATATAAAGTTGGTCTGCCTTCGGCCTTCGGGCCCTGGTGGGCCGCGCGGGCTGACAGGCAGGGCTGCCAACCCCTTCTCGCTGTCCGCACCCCTCGCTCGATTACGCTTCGGTTGTTTCGTGCGCAAAGTTGGCATAAATTTGTCGGGGCAGTTAGCCGCTCGCGGATGATGGGCGCACCCCCTTTGTTGTGGCCTCCTATTAGAATAGTTTATTGCCACGTTCGACTCCGCGCTCCGGCGATCTCGCGAACGCCATATCCCTGTCTCCGTCGCTCGCGCACAAGGCCGGCCGTGGAGAGCGAGAGAGACAACAGGACACGCACAGAGCGGGCAGAGCGGGCAGAGCTTACTCGGGAGCCGCGTTAGCAGAGCGGCACGACAAGCACTGTTTGTGTGCGGCGCTGGCTGCCGCTCCGCCATCGAGGGGGCAGTGATGAAAAATCATTGCTTCCGCGCACGACCCAAATACCAAACTATTTTTTTCCTCGTCTATTTTATTTTCCATTGAATCTGGCATTAGGAAATGGGGATTCCAGATATTTTTTTGTCAAAGCTTCAAGAAGTTTGGAAGAATTTTCGCAAATTTTGTTTTCACCAATTTTTTTTTTGAAAATTCGGTCGATATTTTTTTATTATGGTGTGTGAAGGAATTTTTTGGCCACATTCGACCATTATTCGAGCCGTTTCTGAGTAAATGTCGGAGTCAGTCACGGTACCACGGTTGCCGATGGGATCACAAAAGCCTGGAATGGATGGGGCCGCTGCCGCCGCTGCCCACACGGCGCCCGTACCATATGATTGTGCAGCAGATGGAACACCGGTCGGGCCGGGCCGGGGGCGGCCGGGGGCGGCCGGGGGCGGCCGGGGGCGGCCGGGGGCGGCCGGGGGCGGCCGGGGGCGGCCGGGAGCGGCCGGGGGCCCCAGAGGGGGCGTGCTGGAAGCGGCCCGAGAAGGTTGGCGAGCCAGAAAGGGCCAGAAAATAGGAGCAGAAGCCAGCCAGCCAGCCAGGCGAGGTCAGATAGGGAGCTGCTGGCGAGCGGAAGGGTGTTAAAAGGAACGAAGTGACATCGGAGACACGAATTGACTGCGCTAGGGCTCCCTAGGTGCCCCCCTGGCTGATAGCTCTGGCCAGACCCAGCAGCGGCGGCAGCGGTGGTGGAGGCGGCACAGGCCCTGCACTGGGGCCCCCCGGGCCAAGAAACGGAGGGGGGAAGGGTCGGAGGGGGCCGGAGGGGGCTGAAAGAGAGGGGTCGAACGCTGTGCTATCGGGGCGGACAGGGCCCCCACCGCCTCCACCGCCCCCTGCCGCCCCCGCTGGCCCCCGCCGGCACCCGTGCACTCCCCTTGGCTGTAATAAACTTGGGCTACTGCCCGTCGGCCCCCGTTTAGCACCTCGGCGTCGATACAAAGAAGCAGGAGAAAGGCGAATAGCAGCATGTTCCCCGTGTGTGTGTGTGTGTGTGTGTGTGTGAGTGTGTGTGTGAGTGTGAAAGAGAGAGAGAGAGAGCAGCAGTCACCGCGAGTACCGGGGTGCTTTCATGTGGTTGCCACCTGTGGAAATTCCTGCGCACAACGGAATAAAACCCGCCTCGCGCTCGGTTGGCTCAGAACACGATTCGGCGGCGTCGCGGCTTCGCTATCCTTTTTTCTCCCCACTCCTTCCCCTTCTCCTCCCTTCATGGCATTAGTATTATTAACTCCAATCGCTCGGAAGTAATCGAATGCCGGATAGATTGCTGCTGCTGCTGCTGCTGCTGCTGCTGCTGCTGCTGCTGCTGCTGCTGCTGCTGCTGCTGCTGCTCTCACTGCAGACGTCTGGCGCACCGGTGGGTCTGTCTACCTGTGCGGGGATGTCGTGGAGTACGGCTGTCGAAAGGGTGCAAAAAAAAGGGGGAGGGACAGAGAGAGAGCGAGAGAGAGAGAGAGAGAGAGAGAGAGAGAGAGAGAGAGAGAGAGAGAGAGAGAGAGAGAAGGGAGGGGGGGGGGGGTGAGAGGCGCGCATCAGGGCGCTGACGGTGCTCTGGGAAGCGTCGGGGCGTGCGGCCGTGTCCCCGCGGGCGCCTCCGGGACAGGCGGGGGGATAGGAGAGGGGCCAGAGCCCCCCTCCCCTCTTTCTCTCTCTCTCTCTTCTCTCTCTCTCTCTCTCTCTCTCTCTCTCTCTCTCTCTCTCTCTCTCTCTCTCTCTCTCTCGGAGGGTCCCAAAGCGGCCGTCTGCTGCAGACCCGTTCACGAGCTCTTAATACAGATCCAGCCAACTGAGAATTCGAAGCCGACGCCGGCGTCGTACTGAGCAGCAGCAGCAGCAGCAGTGTGCGCGGGAGGGAGAGAGACAGAGAGAGGGAGAAAGAGAGAGACGGACAGACGAGGGGAAGAGCGAGGACCACGCTATGTGCGACTCGGTTCAAGGCCGGACGAGTAAAGGAAGGAACCGGGTCGGAATTTAGTGCCACCACGCCCGGCCACGGCCCGCAGAGCTGAGCCCCGGAGTTTACTAGAGTGGCTGAGGCCGGGGGGTCTTCGGGGGGGGGGGGGGGGGGGGGGGGGGGGGGGGCAGGCCGCGGGCAGGGACGGTTCGGCCCGGACGGGTCGGGACCGCCGTGGGTGGAGTGGAACTCTCTTCTCTGCAAAGCGAGCTGCTCTTGCTGCCGCTTCTACGTGTGTGTGTGAGTGAGTGTGTGTGTGTGTGTGTGTGTGTGTGTGTGTGTGTGGCAGCGGGTTCGGTGGGATAGCTGGGCGGGCGGGGGATATGGTGGCTCGCCGAGGGACGTAATTGTATTTTTTCATATCGCGTTTATATCCCGCGTCTCAGACCCACTCTAAACTGTTTTGGCTTTTGAGAAAAGTGAAAAATAATTATGATTCCTTAGAGTGTATAGGCCGGGCGGTAGGCGCAGTCCAAGCAGGGATGGAGGGGCGGGGGGGGGGGGGGGGGGGGGTGCTCTTCGTGCCGCACTCAAACAGCTAAGTGAAAATTTGACTCCGGCACGGAAGGGTTGCGGGCGGCGTGCACACCCCCTTGAAATCCACCCTGCTTACGGGCACGCGTCGCTCTCTCTCTCTCTCTCTCTCTCTCTCTCTCTCTCTCTCTCTCTCTCTGTCTCTGTCTCTCTCTCCTCTCTGTCTCTCTTTCTCTCTCCCTATCCCGCAGTACCGTTACCTCTGCATATCCCTCTCTCTTTCTCTCTGGCACACACTTCGTAGCGTAACCCCAGGTAACACCCTCTAAAACGCGCCAGAGCTGGATGCTCCCGTGCCATTGCGCTCACCACATATGTGTGCCACATATGAGTGTGTGGTGTGAGCGGCTTGGCAAGTCCGCCCCCCCCCCCCCCCCCCCCCCCCCTCAACTCCCTCTACGTGTCGACACGGACCTAACCCGCACGGGGATCCGACGTTTTCATGAGCATCTTCTGTGAGTATGAGGTACCGGGCCTGGCATCGAAGCAGCTCACGCCCCCTTTCCCCAACCCTCCAACCCCTCCAGCCCCCCCCCCCCCCCCCCCCCCGCCTCCGTCACGGCATACACCTCTCGCTCATATCTCGCCGATGCTCACCGCGCTCACCGTACAACAGACGAACTCTAAAAAAAAAAAAAGAGAGAAGAAAGTTGCCTCTCGCCGCCAACTGCTGTCCATCCGCGCCACAGCCCCCTCCCCCTTTCCACCTCCCTCCCACTTCCGTTCTACCCCCCCCCCCCCCCCCCCGTCCACCTCAACCCCTCGATCTCGCGTGCCTCGCGATACGAAGCGCGCAAACCAGAGCGAACGACGTGGCACAAGTTTTGTTGTGAGGCATTCACGCCAATGCCGTGATGAAATCTGTTTGGCCGGATCGCTCGGAACGAGCCACGCCAACTCCCCCCCCCCCTCCCCTCCCTCCGCTGCCGCTAGTAATGCTCTCCTCTTCCCCACCACGTCCCCACACTATCTCCGCCTCTCTCGCACGCGGGCGCGCGCGTTCGTGAGACATACCACAGCACCTTTTCCTGTGTTCGCTCCCCGCCTGTGCGCTGCTGTACTTCCCCCCTCCACTTCCCATGGTTTTCATAATCGAAGAAATGGCGAATAAGGGTGAGAGAAAGCGGGAGAGCATTAGAGAGAGAGAGACAGGCAGAGAAGGCCGACGGTTTGGCAGCACACGATGGGGCGTGCCGTGGCCGGGCGGAGGGGGTAAAATGAAGGGTAAAGGCGGTGGAGGGGAAACCCCGTTCGGCACGCGTTCCGTCATTGTTTCGCGGCCCGGGGGGAAGGGCAAAGCCGTTCACACTGTTTCTTGTCATCCTGCCGTACACTTTTCCTAAAACCCCGTCAGCATTTTGTCACCCTGCAGCTTTTCCCTTTTTTATATCGCAGTGTTGCGGATATGTGAATTTCGGTGTTCTTTTTTTTTTTACAATTTTTTTTTATGTCAAGTGTTTGTTGTTAAATTTCTTAGACACTCAGTGTTCAGTCAGAAAGGGCAACTTAGCGCTAGAGGCGATGTAGTTTTTTTTTTTTTTTTTTGGTATGCAAATATTTCCTCCTACGGCTCCCGTGGGCGGTACCGTCGCCTTCACCACTCCACCACCGATTTCTTTCTCATACCCCCCTACAACGTGTATGGAAAAGTTTCGTTGCCGTGATGCGCCGGGCCGCTCCGCTTCGGGCCCCCGCCGCCTTCCGAAACCCTTTCATGCCGCGTATACCTTTTGCAGCGCCGCCTCTCCGGTCCGCCGTGTTCAAAACGAATGCGCGGCGGCCCGGCGGCGGCGACTCGTCCTCCGTGGCACAACTTTGAAAGTACAAGCATCGCCTTATCCCGAGCAGGGGCCGGGCACTGGAGCAGCGGCAGCAGCAGCAGCAGCAGCGGCGGCAGCAGCGGCAGCAGCGGCAGCAGCGGCAGCAGCGGCAGCAGCAGCGGCAGCAGCAGCAGCAGCGGCGGCAGCAGCGGCAGCGGCAGCAGCAGCAGCGGCGGCAGCAGCAGCAGCGGCGGCAGCAGCAGCAGCAGCAGCAGCAGCAGCAGCAGCAGCAGCAGCAGCAGCAGCGGTAGCAAGAAGTTGGCCGAGGTGCGGCGGCGGAGGGAGCAGCAGAGGCCCCGAATTCCCCCGGCCCCGCGCGCCGAGGCCTGGCGTGCGCCGAGCCGTGCGGGGGCGGCACGCCGACGACAGTCTCCTATTGTCCTTGTCCCTCTGCTGCCGCCGCCACCGCCCTGCCACGACCAGGCCAAGAAGGCAAGGCGCATCCCGACCCTAGCGAAATCTCCCTCGTCTCTCTCACACACATACGAGCACGCCCCCTCCCGTTTTCCTCTCCTTTTTCTTCGCGCCTTCTTCTTCTTTCCTTGTTGTCCTCGTCCGCATGCACTATTTCATTCTTTTGGCGTGGGTCGTGGGCGCGTCGTGGCGTGGCGGCTTCGTCACACTGTGTGTGTGTGTGTGTGTGTGTGTGTGTGTGTGCGTGTGTGTGTGTGTGTGTGTGTGTGTGTGTGTGTGTGTGTAGGGAGGGGTCCGGGCGTGAGACGACGGGGGAACAAGGAAAGGGTTGAGCCGTGTGTACGTCTCGGGGGGGGGGGGGGGGGGGGGGGGGGGGGGGGGACGTGTGAACACGACGGCATCGGAGAGGAACCGTCGTCACGACGAGAGGTGACAAAGGGCCGCGGTATGCAAGTTGATAAGTGGGAGGGAGAGAGAGAGACAGAGAGAGAGAGAGAGAGAGAGAGAGAGAGAGAGAGAGAGAGAGAGAGAGAGAGAGAGAGAGAGAGAGAGAGAGAGAGAGAGAGAGAGAAGAGAGAGAGAGAGAGAGAGAGAGAGAGAGAGAGAGAGAGAGAGAGAGAGAGAAAGAGAGAGGGATGCACATTGGAGTGCTGAGGGAGGGTTGGGGTAGGGTGGGAGTGAGTGCAGGGGGTGTGCGGCGGCGGCAGGGGGGCGTGGCCGCCTCTGTCACTCTCCGACTCTCGCCGCCCCGCCAGAACAGGCCGGATAATTACAACGTCAGCCTTTTCCTCGTAATTAAATGAATGACAGAAGCCAGAGCCGGTCCGCGGCCGGCGAGCCTCGGCACACGTATTGAATCAGCCAGCGACAGTGCTAGTCTGGCCTTGGTCGGCAAACTCTGGCCGCTCGCCTGGAATCGATACTCCAAAGTGCTGCGAGCTGTAGTATGCAGCGTCGTATTTACTTTCGGTGGGCAATGTCTCTCCATCCCTCTCTTTCTCTCTCACTCGCTCTCTCTGTACCGTGCGTCACCTCACGCATGTATTATTTCTGCCTTTATCTCACACGCACTCCCCCGTCCTTTTTTTCTTCTTTTTTTTTTCATTTGGTTGTCTGCCGTGGCGCTGCCGAGAATTTACATGCGCCTAACTGAGCGGCGTCGCCGTTGTCGTTGCGTCGGCCGTGTCTCGCACCGCTCCTGTGCCTCATACCCATCCATAATGGATCCGCCATGACCCGCCAGGGGGCGCCACCAGAGCAGTATCTTTTTTTTTCTTCTTTGTTTTTTCTTATTCCACGTCTCAATCCGAAGGCGGCGGCCGAATACAAAATAGGGTATTATGCCTGAGTAATCGCAGCCATATTCTGTCTGCCCTGCGTGTGTGGGTGTGCGTGCGTGCGTGTGTGCGTGCAGCGCCCCCTGCCGGCATTCGCCGTTACCATGTGTCGTGCTTGCGCGGAGAAAACGGCCGCCAAAGGCAGTATTTATTATTTCGAACGTAACCTTAACACTGAAGCAGCACAGTAGTTCACGATGATGATCGTTAAGACCATGAATGTGGCATCATCACTGACGATCACGATGATGATGACGCGGTCCGTTTAGCAGCGGCCGTCAGCGTTGGCACGTATACACCGCCCGCTACCGCGCTCCGACCGAAACCCGAGAAAGGTGGGGTGGCGAATCCGCGGGAGTGGGAGAGAGACCGGACGAACAATGGCTGCGCTGCCGGGCTGCGCCGTCGTGTAACCGTTCATTTTCCACCAATTAGGGCCGAGGCGTATAAACCGAGGTGTATGAACCGTGCTGTATCAAGTTTCCAATCGGAGTCGCTGCGGTGTGCGATGGGAACCGTCAGGGGGGCGGATGTGTCGGGGCTCATCCATGAACTGGGCTTCGACGGCCTCCTCTACGCACTGGGAAGCGGACGGCACGGTTCGTGCCGATTCCTGCTCGTCCCTGCGGTCGGCGACGACATTCACAGAGTGCCCTGCTTCGTTCCGTGTGTGTGTGTGTGTGTGTGTGTGTGTGTGTGTGCACGGGGGTGGTGGCGCAAGGCGCCCACCCCTGCCTCGGGGGGCTTGGCAGCAGGCATGCACGCCTGGCAGGCAGCGGCAGTCCGTCTTCGTGACAAATACAAAACAATCAGGGCGTCGCCCGGGCGTCCTCACTACTCTGTGTCGCTCCATCACACCCCTCCAGAGCCGCTCCCTCCCCGTATCGGCAGTCACGGCTGTGCCCCGGGCCCTGCCCTGCCCTGCCCTGCCCTGCCCTGCCCTGCCCTGCCCTGCCCTGGGCCCTGCCCTGCCCTGCCCTGCCCTGCCCTGCCCTGCCCTGCCCTGCCCTGCCCTGCCCTGCCCTGCCCTGCCCTGCCCTGCCCTGCCCTGCCCTGCCCTGCCCTGCCCTGCCCTGCCCTGCCCTGCCCTGCCCTGCCCTGCCCTGCCCTGCCCCGCGGGCCCGCTGGCACCGCAGGCACCCCGCAGCCCACCAGTATCGTCGTCGCCGTCCTCCATGCCCGACAAACGCCCGGGGCGCCCCCCCCCCCCCCGCCTCCTCCCTGACGACCCCCATACGACGGCGCCCGCACGACCCCCGGTGACCCCCTCCGAGCTCTCCCCCCTTTTATTTTTCGTCACTCTTTTCTCCGTCATGCGGGGCCTCTGGAAAAAATCTCACGAAAGGGAAAACAGGTTCCTTGATTTTATAAAATTAATTTTGGTACCGAAAATTCAAGCGAAGTTTAATAAAAATGCAGTGAAATCTGGAAACGAAAATTTCAAATTCACGCACAATTCATGCTCGATTCACCGACGTTTTCGCAAGTCTACCGTCCGAGTCGACACTTACTGCGTTCCTAACGAACTGTGTTTCACCCCCGCCGACGAACTGTGTTCCGGGCAGACCATTTCCCTGATAATCGTCTGATTTTTCTTTCAAGGTGTACATTGCTATTTTGCGCCGGCGGGGCTACCAGCGCGCGCAATCCCTACTCGTCGTCGCGTTGCGTGCGAGTCGTGTGCTTGTGTGTGTGCAGAGGAACAACAACTAGAGCTTCGCGCTCTCACACGCACATTGGGGTCGCTCACTGCGTGTGTTCCCCGCTCGCTCTCCGACGCATTCCTCACCCATTTGCGCTGATTCGCGCTCATATTTTTCCTTTTCGTTTTCTAGGCGCAACGCGCCGCCATTTCCCGCGCAGTGCGCGCAACGATATTGCCGTGCGCGCGCGCGTGGTCTCGAAAGTAGTTTTATCTTCCTCTTTGATAATGCGGCCTGGTCTCCATTGGCGCCGGCTGGGTAGGCAAGCACGGCTCATCCACGCACGCGCGTCGTGCGGGCTGGCCTACCCTAGCCATCGCAGGCGCTCGGCGACTAGCAGGAGCGGGAGAGGAGGGAATTCGACACGTGCTATTTTTATTATTATTAACAGTTTTTTTTTTTTTGGAGGGGGGCGTTGTCTTGCGGGACCGAGACGCACCACGGAGGGCAGCGCCGCTGACGTCCGTCTCCATGATGGACATGGTGTTTGGTGGCGTGTCGTCCTTGGTCACGTGATCCCTATGTGGGCCGCGGGTGGTCCGGGGCCACCGAGCAGAGAGGAGGGGAGGGGAGGAGAGGGCACCCGTGCGTGGTCTGCCGTGGTCCTGGTCCGGTCGGGCAGAGAGTCCGGGAGCACTGCTGTACACGGCGACGTCTCGGCGGAGTGCAGTCTGACTACCGCCGCCACCACCTCGAGGTCAGCTGGCCAAAGAAAAAAAAAAAAAAACGAAAAAGGTTTTAAAATTTTAGCATCCAAATTCCAAAATTCAATTTTCGTGAGAAAAATAAAAATTGGCAACCACCGCAAAAAAAAATAGCAAAAAAGGTCCTGTTTTTCTTCCGATAATTCGTCACATGTGGTTTCTGAACACACCTGCTGTCAAAAAGAGAAAATTAATATTTGATGAAAATCCACAAAATTTTCTTCCGCACCTTACCTCTTTTTTCTGCGTTAATAATAACCGCACGAGATAGACCGTGGCGCGGGTCCGCCGTGGTCCCAGGGCCCCGTCTCGCCGACTCGCCGTCTCTCGCTGTCTCTGTCTCTCTCTGTCTCTCTCTGTCTGTCTGTCTGTCTGTCTGTCTGTCTGTCTGTCTGTCTCTGTCTCTCTCTCTCTCTCTGTCTCTGTCTCTGTCTCTCTCTCTCTCTCTCTCTCTCTCTCTCTCTCTGTCTCTCTCTCTCTCTCTCTCTCTCTCTCTCTCTCTCTCTCTCTCTCTCTCTCTCTCTCTCTCTCTCTCTCTCTCTCTCTCTCTCTCTCTGTGTGTGCACTTACCGACTTACCCCATCGCGTCGCAACAGCGAGCGTCGTCGCCACTTCCTCTGGTCCGCCTGACTTCTCTGCTGCGCTCCAGTTTCACTTTGCTCCCCCCCCCCTCCTCGCCAAGTGTGGCGTAACTTGGCCTATGTTTATGTAGCGCCTCGCAGGTCGTGTTGTGAGATGGAACCCTGCGCATTAGCATACGCCGATGGGCTCGTTAGTATGCGACGTGTCAAACAATATCCCGCCCGTCTTAGTCACAGTCTCGTCACCGCCGTCGGGGAATCGGCGCTCCATTTAGAAGGTGTGTCTGCGCGCCTTAGGTGGGGGTCACACCTGTGTGGTCCATTCTATTACCGACCTGTAATAATCCACCACATTTTTGCACACTTTCCGGTGGTTGGTCGCAGATCAGTGAAATGTCATGGAACAGCCACCGTCCCGTCCCGTCGCGCTTTCAGCTTCACCAGCATATTCATGGCGTGGCCGTGGCCAGTGGTCACCCTTCTGTTTATTTAAAACCCAATTTTTTTTTTTTTTTTTTTTTTTGCTGTCTCTCCGGCTCTCCCCTGTGGCTGCCGGGCTGACAGCTGACGCGGCGAGGTCATCTGTCCTGCCGTGCCGCCGGAGTTCGCAGCCCGCTGCGTGTTGGCCGAGCAGACACGGACCGGACCGGGCCGGGCCGTGCGGATGTGGTGCTGCTGGGGTGGGGAGGAGGCAGGGCTCGTGCACTGATGACCAGCAAACCGAACGAACGCAAGGAAAAGGGCCGGAAACTTAACGGGTCAGTAGGCTTTGCCAACAAAGTTGGCGGCTGCTGCTGCTGCTGCTGCTGCTGCTGCTGCTGCTGCTGCTGCTGCTGCTGCTGCTGCTGCTGCTGCTGCTGCCGTTTGGTCCCGTGCTCGTTGCGCCGCACCCCCACCAAGACCGTCGTTGCTGACCCCCCTACGCCGGCCACGCGGCTTTCTGCCTGACCTGAACTAGCCTTAAAAACTGCGAGCACTGGCGAAAATTTAAAAAAAAAAAAAAGGGTTTTACAGCGCACTTTTTCTTTTTACGAGACGTCTATGCACGTTTTGATGCGGGAACTACACAAAGGGGAATGTTCCCGGGTACCAACCAGCCAGCGCATAAAGCACGAAGGGAAATATTCGAGTTGCGGCGCCGACCGCTTAGAGGGATGGTGGGGCCGGCGGGGTCCGGCAGGCCGCCTGAAGAGGGTCTCCCGCAACGGCCTTTGGGGCGAACCAGTCCGTGCTGACTGCGGCCTTAACCATATGCCGGACCAGGCCTAGGGCAAGGGCTGCATAGGCCAGCATTTCCAGAGCGGGAGCCGGCAGCCGGAGCTGGCGGCAGGCGCGGGCTGCGCCGGCTGGCAGGCAGGCAGACGCGGTGAGCGGGCCATAACGGCCGTGCCCGCTGTCATGCAGTTACGTGGGTGTGCGCCCCTGCGGCCCCCCGCCGCGCCGGCCGGGCCCAGCTGCAATGCAAATACTGCTGCACCCGAATCAATAATGGACCGTAACGCTTGGTGGAGGCGTCGCACGGGCCTGGGCGCCCCCACCTATGGCACATACCGTCAGAAAATAATGTGGGCTTTTCGTGAAAAATTCAGTCATAGTGCAGACTGAATTTTTTTTTATGGTCTTATCTCGACTGTGAAGTGAAGCACTGCGCAAAGAGCGCAAAATGCGTCAAAAAGCCTTTTTTTTAAAAAAAAAGTTCTTGTTTTTGTTTTTGTGGTGCTTTATGCAGTTTTAGTATGTTCGGAAAATATTCCAGTATCTCCGAAAACGTGTTCGGGAGTGTGCTCGTAAAATCATGTGACGGTGAGAGGAGAGTTTTCAAATGTCGACTCGACAGCTGCTAGCTGCTCGTCACCTCCGCGCAGCGAGATAAGAGATAAGAGTTTGGACCTCGGCGGGGGCCTCGGCGGGGGGCCTTGCCACAACCTGCCGCTGCCGCGCCGCCCCGCGCCGCGCACTGAGTGCTATTAGCATACGAGATGACAAGGTGCCGAAAAGGCGGCGCGCGCCGTGCAACCCGCCTATATTGCATTCCCACACGTCAATGCGACGTGTGTGTGCGCATGCGTGTGTGTGTGTGTGTGTGTGTGTGCGTGTGTGTGTGTGCGTGTGCGCGCGCGGTGGGGTGGAGTCGCACACGGAAGGGGCCCGAGGGGTCGGCGGCAGGGTCAGGTTGCAGCCCTACGGAGGGGCCGTAAGCCCGGCGGCCTCCGGGCACCCCCGGGGTAGCGGATCCGCCCCCAACAGCCCCGCGCCACCTCGCCCGGTCACGGCGCATTCTGCAAGGCCGGATGGAATATCAGAAATAAGAGGCTGGTAAAGCACAGTAAGTTCCGTGTGATTTACGTCACGTGTGTGCGGACAAAACATTTCTCCTTTCCTGTTCCTGGGGAAGAGAGGATCCTGAGGGACACGGGGGAGGTGCACCGCCGTCACCGCCAGTCTGGGCGCGGTTAGGACGTCCTGGTGTGGGTGTCTGACCATGGTCTTCCCCCGGGGCCGGCCAGTCCGGTCCCGTGACACTAAGTCTGGTCCGGTGCGCTCTCTTGCCTTGGCCCACATCTTCTCCGCCCAGCTCCGGCCGGGCCGCGCTGTCTTCAAATAAGAAAACTGCACGTCGAGACGGACGTATTGCACCGTGCGAGGGGAAAATAAAACGTTTTATAGCATCGGCGATTCATGAGAGACGCCGGGAGCGCGGTGGTTTTGGGCGTGACGGGTGGCCCTGCGGGGGCTGCGGGGGCTGCGGGGGCTACGGGGCACACCCGTGGCGTACGTGTGTGTTTTTCTGGGTTTTGCTGAAACTTTCTGATTTTTTTTCTGACCCTTTCTGATTTTTTTTTTTGGAGTGCACATTGGCTTTTCGAGTGAGAGCCCCCCCCCCCCCCCCCCCCCCCTCCCCACCCCTTGCGCAAAGCCATGTGAGAGATCACATAATGGATTTGAACCTCGGGCAAGTTGGCGCGCCAACCGTCAACCAATCGGATCGCAATGCAACCCTCTCCAATCGCCGGGTCTGACGGACGTTCGGCCGAGGCGATATCTGACATGACATTGCAGTGATTCCCGAACTCCGGCTTCCGGGAAATGGACCGGGTATGTGCATCAGCGCTCTACCGACGTGCCTTCTCTCTGTTCCTGGAAGTGCATCTGCTCTACCTCGCATGGTTCTGCCTGCCTTTGATGTACTTTGCAGCAGTAACGGCTTCCTGGTATTTGCCCCATCAGTGTGCCCCGTCCCTGAGAGCATACCTGGAACCAAAACTCCCATCAGGGCTGCGACTCTCGCTGGCTTGTGCTGCCTCGCCTGGTCATGATCTCGACAACTTGAATTGTGTTTGCGCATCGGCTGTTTCCCGCCCGCGCGCTTTTAATTACTCTGACCGCCGCGTCCGAAAAACTACAGCACGTCCTCTTCCATCCCGGTGAGCAGTGCTTGCTCTCGCTCCCCCACTCTAGCGAATTCGAACGCAGCCTCTGTGTAAGCGTTCGATGCGGGGGAAGTGCAAAGTGCAGCACGGAGGTAGTTGAGGACGCCGCTGCCGCAGTCCGGCCAACTTCCAGTGATGTTATCGACAAAATTTCCCATTTACCGCAGTATTATTTCCGCCGCTTCGGGGCCGCAGCCTCCAGCTCGGGGGCAGGGCGTTCTCTCACAAGGCGCGCGGCACGTTCGCGAAGGCGGTGGGGCGCGAAGATTCGAAACTGGTGGCGCATCCACTTCGCGATTCACTCCCATGCTGTAGTTGGAAACAGAGGGCTGTGGCCGGACACGCGGTCGGCCTGGCTGCTCTGCCCGCTCTCCCCGCTCTCCCCGCTCTCCCTGCTCCCGTTGATATCCCCGGGCGGGCTGCGATGCCGGAGCACAAGAGCGGCTCAGCGGGAGCCGTAACTGAGTGGCGGTCGGGCCGAGATACGAGGCGCTCGCTGTTCAGCAGAGCAGAGAGCGAACGGGGCGGATTTCATCAGTTAGCTGACCACACACGCACGCCGGGCCCGGAGCCGGGCACAAAAGCCGATGGGGATGCCATGAGAGGCTGGCATGCGAATGGAGTCGCTGCTCCGGGATGGGACTGCGACTCCCGCGCGCCGTTCCCTCCTCTCCCGCGCCGCCCTTTCCTGCGCCCGGAAATAGTTTCATAAACTTGAGCGTCATGTGCGAGGCGGGGGCGAGCGTAGTCGGTGCTTTTCATGACGACTACTGTCTGAAATCGCCGGCAGTAATTCTGAAATGGTTCGCGGGATTACCTGGCATGGCGGAAGGAGTCCGGAGGGAGTCCACCATCGCCCGCCGGTTATTCGCAGCGCGGTTAGTGTGAAGTTTTGTGCGCCGATTTCAAGCGGCACTCCGAACCGGTCCACCCATCACGATCGCGCACTTCCCTCCGCCCCGCATTATTCGCACGTCAGCGGTATGTAATTAGTCCGCACTCCCATCTGCCAATAACCGTTTCATCGGACCGGTTGTATGACTAATGGCCAGGTGTGCCGCGGACGGGGCGCGCCAACTGTGTCAAGGGTCCACGGCCCGGGCTCAAATACCCGCCGAGCCAATGCACACACTATCTCCGTCTCTTTCTGGCTCGGCCAGACGCGTGAGACAGAAAGAGACAGAGATAGTGCTTTGCGGGACTGCCTAAACCGAAACTGCCCGGGGCCGCAATGATACACCTGGTATAAGACAGTCACCGTGTTATATTTGGGGTAAGTGCACATAACTAAATCACACTGGGAAAACAGTCTCATGCAGACATTGTCATGAAAATCCAAAAAAAAAAAAAAAAATCACAGAAAAGTGAGGTCAATTAATTACACAGACGGTATGTGCCCCTTCTGCACCACGTCACAGACTGATCACAGAACCTCTGTGCACAGAGGGTCTGTGCTTGTCCTGTGCCAGAAAGTTCTGTGAAGTTTCTGTGATTCGGCACAGAATTTTTTACAGTGGACAAAAACCACACCCTTCTCAAGAGTAAAGGATTTTATCCAAAATTTACTAAACTGCATTTTTCTAGGGTGCTGTCGTTTTACCCGGGGTTTCATTTCTATGTTGTTTTTTTTTTCTTCCTGCACTTACCCTAACCATCGCGCTCGCATGTAAGTGTCCCCCTTGGGTACACATACTCTGCGGCAGTTTTGCGGCCGCTCCGCCCGCTTGCCTCCTGTCGCGGGTGGCGCACAGCGATGGCTGCATGCCCGCTCGCACGCACACACGCACGCACCCACGCACGCACACGCAGGCCTGTCAGCGCGCCGATTTTCCGTCGGGCTGCGTCCGCTCGCGTGCAGCACTCTGTAGCGGGTCAGGCGGCGGGGCTGCGGGGGCTGCGGGGGCTGCGGGGGCTGCGGGGCGGGAGGCCTTTGCGTGGGCTGAAGCTGCACGGCTACTGCGGTGTGCACCGGCCGGAATGCCTGCAGAGTCCTGGATAGGATCCGCCCACAGTCAAGGATCCCACGCAACTGGCGGGATCCGACGTGGGGCGTACGACACAGCGTCCTCGGGAGGCCTGCTGCTGCTGCTGCTGCCGTCGACCTCCCGTCACACACGTCAACCCGATCACTTTCCCCGGCATGCGTGCGTGTGGGAGACAACCGGCCGGCCCCTCCTGCCGTGCGTGCGTGCGTCGCGAAAAGATGCCGGCGCCAATTGAGCGTGAAAGGCATGTGTGTGTGTGTGTGGCGCGCGCGCCTGTGTGTGTGGCGGCGCGGTGCGCACGGTTTCTTTTGAATCTGGAACTATGGGAGGTCGTATTTTCGACCACTGCCTCTAAATAGTGAAACCATCATAACGACATATAACGAAATCGGACGTGTCGGTTTCTCTCTTAATCACCTCGGCGGGGGGTCGCCGTGGGAACACTGAACAAATAAAACGGTCTGGCGACAACACGGAAACTATACGGCGGCGGCAACAATAATATGTTGCTGTGCGCGTGTGTGCGTGCGTGTGTGTGTGTGTGTGTGTGTGTGTGTGTGTGTGTGTGTGTGTGTGTGTGCGGGTGCGAGCGGCAATTAATGCGGACGCCAAGATTAATCGAATCTGTCACTCACCGGCGCCCACCGCGGCAGTACGGCGGACGCGCGCCGTGAGCCCCCCCGTTAGGGACTCGGCGGCGGCCCCCGGCAGCCTCGGCAGATCCTCTCCTTGGCGACAGCGCGACGCCGCCAGGAGTTTGACTTGCGCGCCCTTGGTGCGGAAAACGTCGCAGGCGATTTGGGCGGGCCGGGTGAGCACGGGCGGGTCGCGAAGGGCCCTGGCGTGTGACGACAGCGGTGTCCCGACTCCCGACCGTACACACGCACACACACACACACACACACACACACACACACACACACACACACACACACACACACACAGAGGCAGGGCAGCCAATTGTGCACGGGTGAAAGTGCGAGGGGCGGCGGTGCCGCTTGAATTGGTTGGATACCAACGTAACCATGTAAAAAAAAAAACACACAAAAAAAACAACAAAAAAAACAATGCGAACTGAGAAACATACCAGTGTGAGAATGGTTACTTATACTGTGATGGATGGGTGTTAAGGGAAGGAGCACTGTTGGGACGCGTTTGGCTGGCAGACCTGTCGAACATGCCCCCCCCCCTCACACACACACACACACACACATCATTAATTAAAGCAAATTTCCCAATCACGTCCGCGTCGATGCCTGGCGTTATAGCGGCGCCTTGTGAGGGCGGCGATGTCCCGGACGATTAATCATGGCGTTGACTGGCGCCGCGTAGCGCCGGGCAGGGCCGCACCGCGCGAGCCACGCAAGTGCACCAACCTACCCCTTTGTGCGCAGACAAAGCAGGCCGGGCGGGGATCGGCTCAGAAGAACGATCAGTGCCACACGCTGACCGCGGGGTCCAACGAAATTAATGGGATCGGATCAATGTTGTCCGCTGTTTCCTTCGTCGTCATGTAATTTCCGGCTGTTACCTCACTGTAAAAAAATTAGGGGGCTTGACGGAAGACATACGGTACTTTTGCTTGTACGGTACAGCTGAGAAGCTGAACAAACATCATACAGTTTGACCGTACATAATTATTTAACTCATGGCAGGTCAATGGATGTATACGGTTGGACCGTATCACATGCTTATTGCAAAGTTTAAAAAACCACTATGCTGTGCGGAATACATACGGATAAACCGTATCATGCAAATGACTGCAAAACCTCACAACGATGCAGTATAGAATGTATACGGATAACACGTATCACACAATTAACCGCACATAACCAGAAAAATACTGCACGCAGATAGACTGTCCTTAATCAGAAAGCCTCAAACCCAGTTAGTGGCAACATCGATCTTTGGTCTATTTTTATTTTTTAAGTCTGATGTTTCATTGGATGCAATAATCTTGGTAAATTCGGTGAACATTCTGGAACTGCTGTGGGCTCAATTTCACAGTAAACATCAATAAATTTTTGGCAGTATGTTGCGGGGAGGGGTATTTTATCACACACTTTCAACCATGTCACCAAGGCCTGGGTTATGCTAGGTTATGCCTGCAACGGCAAGCATTAAATGCTTACAGGCATCATCCTACATTTGTCAGTCCTTATAACCAGCCTTCTTGTTGCGTTCTAACAAGTTTAACCACGAAGAAGACTGCAGGAGAACGTTAACAGTTGTTCAGACACAACTTACATTACATTTCCTCTGCATTTGGATCCTTCGACAGTTTCAAAACAGTTGCAGACGCCCGCATTTCTCTTCTTCCACCACCTTCCAGCGTTATACGCAGATGGGCAGAGAACAGATACGACAGAAGACGAATTCTCCAATCGTGCCAACCACTGTCAACCTGTTCTTTGTTTTGTTTGGTTTCATTGGGTTGGTATAGGTTGGTACTGGTAAAGGGCTGTGACATGAATTTCTCATACAAAATCCATGTGGAGTTTAGATTGGTGTAGATTCGAAAGCTCCAAAATGGACGCCCCAAGGCATAAAAATGTTGTTAAACTGCGGACATTTTTTTACTGTGACAGTTGTATTATGTGGTGTTGTTCACTCCAAAATACCTCATATTCTGCTGCTGATTGTGTGATGCTGAAGGGAAACTCCGTTACTTCAGTATTGTGTCAGTGACATTTGTTTAGGTTGATACAATGTGTGTGTTTACATCATGTGTTGAACTGGAAAGGGTGCTCTATTAACGAGTGCATCAATATACAATAGTCATCTGTGTTCTAAAATCATAGTGCAGAGGTTGATGGAAGGGAGATGAACCTGGAGAATGTAAGTGAACATATCTGACAAGAAAACAGCCGAGGAACTGTCAGTCATAGTGAATATAGCGTCCATCCATAACCCTGAGGATGTGTAGCAATACCCTGCATATGGTGAGTTATTAAAAAGTGAGGCCTACAAAATTTCCTCACCAATGCATCACACCTTAAGCCTGTTCATAGAGCCTGTCTGTTTGGGAGCAGAGACAAACGGTCATGCCGTATCAGTAATATTGTATAGAACGTACATGATGTAGTCTAATTGATGATACGGTATTACCGTAAGTATACAGTTGCTTGCTGCTCCAGGTCCCTACCTATAAACCTCCACATTCCAGCTAGTCGTATGCCAATCTGAACTGTATCATACACCGTCCAGATATACGGTCATGTCTGGTAATTAATTAACGCTTGTTTACCGTAGGGTTCCCGTAATAATTATTTACAGTATACTGCCTGAAATTAGACATATTTTTCATTGCAAAATAAGCAAATAAGGAGTCTTAGTTTGAATAACGTTCTAAAATTTCCCGCGCACTGTTCTTCCTCCCCCCATACGAAGGGTTGTTGCCCTTCCGTCCTCGCTTCCTGCCTCTGATATTCTCCGTTCCGTCGCGCCTACCTCCTCAGTGCTCGCATATTATCATCCCGGACTAGCCATAGCAGCAGAGGGTGGTGGTGGTGGTGGTGGTGGTGTGCTTTCCATATTCCACATGTGTGTGTGTGTGTGCTGAAGTGCGTAGCCACGACGTGCCAACCACTATTTTATGGCGCGCTGAGCCAAAATGAACGGGGGAGGGGGGTTGAAGAAGTGGAAAGGGGGGGGGGGGGGGGGGGGGGAGTGGCAGCCCCGCGGGGTCCGCGAGGCAGCTGCACAGCCCTGCCGGCCGACACGCCCCGCGCACACACTGCGCCACTCAGCTCTGTGCCGCTGGTCTTCATCTAGTGCTAGACCATGGTGGTGGTGGTGGTGGTGGTGGTGGTAGTGGTGGTGCGCCTGTGAGAGCTGGCGCGCGCTCTAAGCTCAAGGACCCCGCAGTAGTAGCCCAGCGAGGTTAAACCAGAGCCTATACAACGCGTAAGGACTTTTTACATAACACCGTAGGACGTGCAAAAAAAAAAAAAAAAGTAGGGAGGGAGAGGGCAAAACTTATGTGCTGTTTCGCGCATAACGAGCTGTCGTGTGTGAATTGAAGCGGTGGCGTTTGCGTGCGAACTACTCGCCTCTGCTCGGCACCGCCCGCTGCCGCTACCACCCTCCGCACGCCCGGGCCCGGCCCCGCGCAAAGCACCACTCGGCAGCTCGTTGATTGGAGTAAAGGTCGCGTGTGGGCATCCATTCGGCGTGGTAATCGAATGCAACCAATAAGTCGCTTGATTAATCGACGGAGATATATATCTATCTCCCTACCGCTCTCCCACCCCCTGCGGTTGTTGTTGTTGTGCTCGATAAAAGGTGTGGTATGGCAATGCAGCGTGGAGTTAATTGTTTCGTGTGTTTTGTTTCAGGTGAGTATGCACACCCCGGTCTGGAGCGGAAGCGCGGGCCTCGGTGACACTGCGCCGTCGTGAGTAAATTAATTTCCGGTTTTGTCTTCTCGCGTGCATTTTTTTTTCTTGTTTTTTAAACGGAGTTTCTATATGATGGCGATCTCGGCTGTGGCTCCGCTTGCACAACGGCCGTGTGAGTGCAGGCCTAGGCGGACCCCGCCGGCCCCGCCGGCCCACACTGGGCTTTTGTCGACTACTCGCACTCGCCTCGAGGCCGCATATAATAGACCATTGTGTCGTGAAATCCGAGCAAGGCACTGCTGGGCTGCCTATCGGTGCATCTGTCATTTCCTCTCACCACCTTCCCTTTCTCTCTCTCTCTCTCTCTCTCGCTCTCAAGCCCTTCCCCCATCTCCACGTCTCTCGTCTCTCTCTCTCTCTCTCTCTCTCTCTCTCTCTCTCTCTCTCTCTCTCTCTCTCTCTCTCTCTCTCGCTCTCTCTCCCCATCCACTCCATCATCACACGCACTTTAATATTTACACGCACGACAAAGGGAGGGTGCGAGCATAATCACCTGGTCCTGCACAGCCCCGACCGACTCGAGTGGTTTGGCAAACACGCGAAAAAGTGAGAGAGCAAGCTCCTGGAGGAGCGAACGAGCGAGCGAGACAAGAGAGCGATGAGGAGTGGGCGCAGGACAAGGTGCGAGGGGTGCGCCCAGTGAAAGGAAGAGAAAGGGAACGAAGGGCGCCGTGTGTGAAGGCGCCGTATCATGGAGGTGTGAAGAGGGGGAGGGCGTGCGGATAGCGGCTGAGGACGTTTCGGAGGCAGCGCCCGGATGCGGCCAAGCCGAGGTGGGCGGAGGCGTGGAGGCGTGAGCATGGGAGGACGGGTGTGAGAGAGAGGGGAGGAGGGGAAGGGTTGACACTTTGGCGGACAGACGAGGACGACGGCATTCAAGGGGCAGTGCGCGGGGAGGGAGGGGAGGGGGTGTCTGGAGAGGCGGGGGTGGGAGGGCCTGCTTTGTGTGATGACGAATAATTAGTACATAGCACCACCCCGTGGCACACTCACCCCTCCTGCATCGCGGGGGCGGGCTGTGCCGGGGGCGGCGGGCCGTGCCGGGGGCGGCAGGCCGCGGGGGCGGTCGGCCGGGGGCCGGAGGCCGGCGCGGCCGCCTGCTGCTTCTTGTTCTTAAGTTGACGCCATAACATTTCCCGGCCTGGGCTGCGCAAAGAGTTGAGTGTGAGCCGGCCTGTCCCCGCCCCCACCCCCACTACTGGGTGTGTCGCGTCGCCGGAGTTTAACACCCTTTCGGCGGTCTGCTCTTTTGGGCAGCTTCCTCGACTGCTGCCGCCGCCACCGCCGCCGCCACCGCCGCCGCCGGACCCCGCCCGGACGGCCTCAGGCGAGAGGGGGCCCCCATTGTCAGCGGGGAGGAGGGGGCGGAGGGGAAAGGGGCTCATCATCATGACGCCTCCGTTAGCACTGAAAAAATAAAAGGGAGTGAAAATTCAAAATTTCCTAAATTTCCAGATAAAAATTTGATGTGAAATATGTCCTGGGCAGGCGGTGAAAAACCGTCCAAACGCCAGCTAAAATTTCGATGCCTCATCAATGTTTTTTTTTTTAAATTTCGATGAGAAGTTTCTCGTCGCGTAACATCCGTGGTCTGCACCTCCTTCACCTCCTGGCGCCTCTCATGTGTGCGCGCGCACCTCAGGGCGATACCAACACGCACAGCACAGCGACGTGTGCGTCCGATGGAGATATCAGCGCCCGCAGGCCGCAGGGCGCCCAGGGGTGGGAGTGAGACAGCGAACCCCCTCCCCGTGCGATGGAGTGAGAGGGAGCGACAGCCATAGAGGACGAACGCGGAGTAGGAAGAAGAGCGGGCACGTGAAAAATTCAAGGTTTGCGCTCTCTTCTTTGCCGTGTTACTACCCCCCCCCCCCTCCTTCCCCTCTTCCTCATTATTCCAGCACCAGGTGGGTTTTACCGCGAGCCGTGTCGACACAGCAAGGCGCGCTGCCGCTGCTACCGCCCCCGCCGCCGCCGCCGCTGCCGCTGCCGCTGCCCACAGTTCTGCCTCTTACACAGACGACCGCCGCACACGGCCGCAGTAGGAAAGTGCGAGAAAGCGTTTTACGATTATTAGCAGGAATAAAACCAAGTTTTGCAGCGACCGGGTGAAGAAAAAAAATAATCCTAATCTCGTCGCTTTTCTTTTTTGTAGAATCGATGCCGAAAGTTGCTGTATCCGCGCGGCCGTGACTCAACGACAGGCCTCGCGTCGTAACATTGTGGCGTTTGTTGCGAGGGACACACACACACACACACACACACACACACACACACACACACACACACACACACACACACACACACACGGGGAAGGATTTTGTGACCACGAAAGTCCTCATTAGCTGCCTTGCGCGCGCTCCCGCAATACTATAATCCGAGGAAAACGAGCAATTTAAACTGTTATCACAAATCAAAATCCACAAGCGAACACACACACACACACACACACACACACACACACACACAAACACTGGCCACAACAAACTCCAGCCCCCTTTGTAATGAGACGTCCTCGCGGGTCATCGCCTGACCGGTCAATGTAACCGCGCACTTGTGCTACTCTACACACAAACGGCGCGACCCTTTTTCTCGGCCGTATATATATACCTATTTGCGTTCGGCTGTTGTGACGAGCTCCTCCTCTGCCGGGGGCCGTTTTAATGAGATTCACGTTGAGGTTAGACCGTCCCGGGCTTGTTATTGTCGGTGTTGTTGTTGGCGGGGGCGGTGCTGCGCGGCGGGGGTAGTCTCACCTGCGGCTGCCTCGCGGTCTGCCGCTCTCTCTCTCTCTCTCTCTCTCTCTCTCTCTCTCTCTCTCTCTCTCTCTCTCTCTCTCTCTCTCTCTCTCTCTCCCCACTCTCACAAGCCCGCACAGTCTCCTTTCTCACTCCCCCACCCTCGCCCCGCGCTGATCCTTCCGAATCCCTGATCCCTCCTGATTCAATCAGCGGCCGGGATAGGTTTCGGATATGGTCCGCTGCGGCGTTTTGCATATTTAAAAGGCGTAGCGCGCGCGCGCGCGTCTTCAACTTGATTTTACAAGAGGGCGGTGCGCGCCGCGGAGTGGAGAGGGCGGTGGATGGTGATGAAGCTCTTTGAAGATCCCCGCGTCGTTATCGTCACCGTTCGAGGGGGCTGTGGCGGGTGGAGGCGAGGCGGGGCCGGATGAAAGGAGGCGCCAAATTCAAAACTCGCGCGGATCCGTCCATGTGGAACCACTCCGCGCGGGGGCTTACGGCGCGGCGCGGCGCTGTTCTGAAACAGACTGCGCCGCGCGCCCTCTAGCGGCCGGCCGGCAAGGCTCGTGAACTGCACGCCGACGTCATCATCATTAAGTTTTAAGACGGTACCGCGCTACGGTGCTGACAGCGAGTGGCAACGCAATCAATGTGTGACTAGCCACGTGCAACAGAAATAGGTCAGTTAATTATGCAGGCGTGCTAAGGCTCCGGGCTGCGGGGGTCTAGAGTGCATAGTGCACCCGTCCCACGGCCTCTCACGAGGGAGTGCGCCTGGTGGAAATGAGCACTGTGGCTAAGAATGAATGCATGCCATAAAATTTTTAGATGACACTTTTTTGCACGGTTTTTAAAGGACCCCAAAACCCCGAAACAAAAAGTTTCCACAGTTCATAAAACATGAAGAAATTTTAAAAAAAAAAAAACACCTGCAGCTCATGAAACATCAAGAACTTTTTATTTCAAAATCATTTCTGCTGCTCATGAAACATCAAAAAAATTTGAAAAAAGAAAGAAAAACATTTCTGCTGCTGTGTGTAATAAGGGCTTCCTCAGCACGGCGGGCCGGCCGCTCAAGTGGATGCAGAAAGAAAATTAGCGCTTGCGTCGCCTGGTCCACGGCCGCGTCCATCCCGCCGGCCCGGCCCCTGGCAGCGCGCCGCGCGGCAGCTGGCGAGGACCGCGAATTCGGGATGAGAATGTTCGGGGGAGGGGCCGGGCTCGATGGGGGTGGGGGCGTGGCAGGGCCGTGGCCTGTGCTGCCGCTGCTGCCCGCGTGGGGGGCGATTTCCATACATCTCGGCCACTGAATGGAGAGGAGAGCGCTTGAGATCGGACCCCGGCCGTTGGGGACTGAGATATACGGCGGCGGAATGTGGGGGCGGATGGGGGCACGGCGGGGCGCGGCACGAGCAGGTTGGTCTGCCCCGGGGCGCCGGGGGGCCAGCGGCAGCCGCCACTGTTCATGTTCGGCCTGGATTATGATCGTAAAAGTGACATGATGAGGTACGAGGATCGATCCCCACTCGCGCCGGCGTCCTCATACCTGGCTGTACTTGCCGCGTCTCGCAGCCACAGACCAACGCCCAGGTGTATAGATCGGTCTGTCCCTGCAGGAATCATCGACACGATCCACACTGGTCTGCTGCATCGGTCATCGGGAATGAATACGGCATTAGCGTTGTCCGTATGCCGTGCAGTAATCTCACTGAATCATTCCGCACAGCAGTGTGCCGCCGCTGCCCTCAGCCTGACTTGTGGGCGTGTGGGTATCTAGCAGGAGCTCAGACGGCGCCTGATGGGTAGGCAACTTCGGCACCTGCATGCACGCGTGTCGTGCGGGCTGGCCTACCCTGACACTCGCAGGCGTTCGGGGACCTAACAGGGATCTAATGTTGTTTTTCTTTTTGCGTGCGTTCTGGCCTGGCGGTCACAAAATCGCGTTTTGGATGTCGTGATATTGTTTGCCCGAGTCGCCGCCGTTTCGTGTGGCGTTCGGAGCGGTAGGGGAAACAACCTGGTTTCAGTTTGTGGCGAGATTGAAATTAGACCGCGGCCGTCCGACCGGCACTGACGTCCAGCCCGTTGCAGCTCCGCGGCGCCAACAAGACCACCGCGACGGTGACGGCAGACAACGGCGGCGGCGGTCAGCGCGGCGGTCCGGCAAAACAACCGCGGGGCGGGGGCGGGGGCAGAGCGGTGCAGCGCAGAGGCAGATGAAAATCGAGCAACCGGAACCCAGCCGGAATCAGACTCGGAACTGGGGCGGAAACGAGGGGGAAACGACGGAGGTAATCCGGCAGACATCGATTTTTCATCCAGGGTAATCCGGGGTAATGCGGGGTAATCCGAGTTAATCCGGGGTAATCCGGGGTAATCCGAGGTAATCCGGGGTAATCCGGGCCAATGTTTACGTTTTTTGTGTACCCCTAATTAATTTTATTAAGTGTAATTCGGGAGTAATCCTGGAGTAATCCGGGGTAATCCGGGGTAATCCGAGGTAATCCGGGGTAATCCGAGTTAATCTGAGGTAATCCGAGGTAATCCGGGGTAATCCGAGGTAATCCGGGGTAATCCGGGGTAATCCGGGGTAATCTGGGGTAATCCGAGGTAATCCGGGGTAATTCGGGGCAATGTTTACGTTTTTTGTGTACCCCTAATTAATTTTATTGAGAGTAATCCGGGAGTAATCCGGGGTAATCCGTGGTAATCCGAGGTAATCCGGGGTAATCCCCATCCGGCTGACACAGAATTCGTCCGTCGTTTCCCCCTCGGCGGAAATGGGTCGGAGGAAGTCGAACAATGGGAAGAAGCGGTCACGACGTAGTTGGTTTGTTTCCGAAAGGAGTACGGCTGCGTGGCAGCCGGCCCCGGCCCGCCGCCCCCGGCCTGCCGCCCCCGGCCCGCTGTGCCGTCACGCCATGCGGGGGTCGGCGCCCTCTGCCCCCGCCCGCCCCCGCGACCAGCTGCCGCCCCCGGAGGGAGCCGAGCTACCCCCAGACCGGCCCAGTCCAGCGGGTCTCCGGCACCAGACGACACTACCTGTTTCTCGGCACAATCCGACCGTTTCGCAGCCGAGCTCATCATTTCGGTATTCGGCCAAGTCGAAGCAGGGCGTGGTGCGAGGACGACGGCGACCCCGACCCTCCCCCGACGGCCTCCCTACCGGGGCGGTGCCTTGCAGTGCCACCCCGAGGGGCGCCGCGGCGTCGGCAGCCGGGCGGCACTTGATATCTGAATTTCTCGGAGACGCGCGCGATGAGATTCCGAGTCGACGTGGCTTATTAGCCTTATAACCCGGCTGGCAGCGGTGGCAGCGGCAGGCGGCCCCTCGGGCAGAAGTAGCGGCAGCAGCAGCAGCAGCAGCAGCAGCAGCAGCAGCAGCACCACCACCACCACCACCACCACCACCACCACCACCACCAGCAGCGGCAGCAGCAGCCGCCCTCGTCCCATCAGTAGAGGGTACCGCAGCACTCTCACATGCGGCACGCAATAATATGCAGAAATGCGCGACGACTCATCGTGAGCTGCGCTTCAATTCCGTCGTCAGGCAGCCTAGAGACAAAGCCGACCGAGAACGCCGCGGCAAAAAATGAACTTGTACTTTTGCGTCAAACAAACCTCACTGTAAAAAAATTAGGAGGCTTGACGGAAGACATACGGTACTTTTGCTGGTACGGTACAGCTGAGAAGCTGAACAAACATCATACAGTTTGACCGTACATAATTATTTAACTCATGGCAGGTCAATGGAGTATCACATGCTTATTGCAAAGTTTAAAAAACCACTATGCTGTGCGGAATACATACGGATAAACCGTATCATGCAAATGACTGCAAAACCTCACAACGATGCAGTATAGAATGTATACGGATAACACGTATCACACAATTAACCGCACATAACCAGAAAAATACTGCACGCAGATAGACTGTCCTTAATCAGAAAGCCTCAGTTAGTGGCAACATCGATCTTTGGTCTATTTTTATTTTTTAAGTCTGATGTTTCATTGGATGCAATAATCTTGGTAAATTCGGTGAACATTCTGGAACTGCTGTGGGCTCAATTTCACAGGAAACATCAATAAATTTTTGGCAGTATGTTGCGGGGAGGGGTATTTTATCACACACTATGCTAGGTTATGCCTGCAACGGCAAGCATTAAATGCTTACAGGCATCATCCTACATTTGTCAGTCCTTATAACCAGCCTTCCTGTTGCGTTCTAACAAGTTTAACCACGAAAAAGACTGCAGGAGAACGTTAACAGTTGTTCAGACACAACTTACATTACATTTCCTCTGCATTTGGATCCTTCGACAGTTTCAAAACAGTTGCAGACGCCCGCATTTCTCTTCTTCCACCACCTTCCAGCGTTATACGCAGATGGGCAGAGAACAGATACGACAGAAGACGAATTCTCCAATCGTGCCAACCACTGTCAACCTGTTCTTTGTTTTGTTTGGTTTCATTGGGTTGGTATAGGTTGGTACTGGTAAAGGGCTGTGACATGAATTTCTCATACAAAATCCATGTGGAGTTTAGATTGGTGTAGATTCGAAAGCTCCAAAATGGACGCCCCAAGGCATAAAAATGTTGTTAAACTGCGGACATTTTTTACTGTGACAGTTGTATTATGTGGTGTTGTTCACTCCAAAATACCTCATATTCTGCTGCTGATTGTGTGATGCTGAAGGGAAACTCCGTTACTTCAGTATTGTGTCAGTGACATTTGTTTAGGTTGATACAATGTGTGTGTTTACATCATGTGTTGAACTGGAAAGGGTGCTCTATTAACGAGTGTATCAATATGCAATAGTCCTCTGTGTTCTAAAATCATAGTGCAGAGGTTGATGGAAGGGAGATGAACCTGGAGAATGTAAGTGAACATATCTGACAAGAAAACAGCCGAGGAACTGTCAGTCATAGTGAATATAGCGTCCATCCATAACCCTGAGGATGTGTAGCAATACCCTGCATATGGTGAGTTATTAAAAAGTGAGGCCTACAAAATTTCGTCACCAATGCATCACACCTTAAGGCCCTGTTCATAGAGCCTGTCTGTTTGGGAGCAGAGACAAACGGTCATGCCGTATCAGTAATATTGTATAGAACGTACATGATGTAGTCTAATTGATGATACGGTATTACCGTAAGTATACAGTTGCTTGCTGCTCCAGGTCCCTACCTATAAACCTCCACGTTCTAGCTAGTCGTATGCCAATCTGAACCGTATCATACACCGTCCAGATATACGGTCATGTCTGGTAATTAATTAACGCTTGTTTACCGTAGGGTTCCCGTAATAATTATTTACAGTTTCTCATATATGAGAAATATTTCAGTGCATTGCGGTGGCCCGGCTTGGCTCGGGTCGGCCCCGTGTGCGGACCGCGGCCGCTTCCGCCCACGACCCTCCTCTCCCTGGTGAGGGCCGTGATGCTGTACCGCGGCCGCCGCCGATATTGCCGAGGCCGCCGTCAACGCTCCGACGCCTCCGCCTCGGCCAACGGCATGAGCACTTCGGGAAATCGCAGCGTGCGACGCGGCCGCAATCAGAGAGAGGGAGGGAGAGAGAAGAAGAACAGGAAGAAGTGTGTGTATGAGAGAGAGGGAGAGAGAGAGAGAGGGGGGGGGCGAAAGAGGATGAGGATTACCAGGAGGTGCGGAAGGCGGATCTGCGCAGACGAGACGCCCTGAAATAAGAGCCTTTTGTTCGCTGCGCGGCGCCTCCTGCCCCCCAGAGGGCCCCCAGGGCCCCGAGGGCCGCTTGCGTCCACACTGTCTCCCCCCATCCCCCCTCCTCCCGCTCTCACCCCCTCTCGATCCGAACCAACGCCTGTCGTACTCTCCCGACGCCGACAGCGTTCCGGGATCACGGCAGCAGCAGCGGCAGCAGCACCGAAGCAGCACATGGCTTCCCCTTTTTTCTCGTGCGATCTCCGAGTGAAATTGGCAGCTGTTGAACTCTTTGCTGACGTTGATGGAAGGAATCTTCCTTTACGCGACTCCATTTGCATCGATCGTGCTTGTGGGGAAAGGGGTGGGGTGGGGGGGGGGAGCGTGTGCGAGGTCCGGGAACCAAATCGCCGAAGAGTATTGTCGTTGTCGTCCGCGGCGGAGTCCACGGCGGCGACGCCCCCGAGGAGGAGGAGAAGGCCGCGGCCCCGGAGGGACCGGAGGACCACGGCACCAAGGGCCCGTAACTGGATTCCCTCATAACTCGTGGACAAACTCAAGTGCTCTCTCCGCTCGCACAGCAGAAGTAGAGTGAGCAGCCGTAACAGGATTAACGCGGCACACTGTATAACTCAGTGATTATTGCAATCGCGATAACGACGTCTGGAGAGTCGGGGCGGGGTCCGGGAGGAGGGGGGCGTTGATGATGACGGGGATGTCGCCGAGGGGCGCGCGGCGCGAGCGTGTCCGACGAGCCCCACCGGGCTCCTGGCCCTCACCGGGTCCGCGCGGCGTAAGAGCCCCGGACGAGGTGCCCCACTTACGTGGATCGCAGAGCCGTGCGCCCCGCGCCCCACCGGGGCCCCACCGGGGCCCCACTGGAGGCGACTCAAGACGTTCGCCTCGTTAATTCCTGGGCGCCGCCTACAGGTGTTACAGCTGTTGATACAGCCTCGCACCGTGCTGCCGACGTGCCGCGCTGCTCTGCTGGACCTAGTTCGCAAATTTATCATTTTTCATAGCTATCGCGAATTTTTCATACACGTTCTTGTTTTGAGATTTTTCCCCTTTTTACAGTCTTGTATTATTTTAAAACGCTAGTCCTAACTTTTCTAACTTTTTCAAATCTTTTATGCCCTTCTAATCTTTTCCTAGTTTCTTAGTTTTTGTGCTTATTCCGAGCAGAAATCGTCTCATATTTCTGAGGCAGCGTTTTCTTGAATGGGTGAGGACACGCATTTCCCCCCCCCCATTTTTTTACTACGCGTGGCCATGGGCATGGGAGTCCTTTGCTCGCGCCTTGAGGATCCCAGTAGTGAGCCTCTGCCGAGGTTTATCAGCGTGGAGTGCGTGAGGCAGCGACACTCACCAAGACGTCAACGATGACGCCTCCACGGCCCGCGGCCCACGGCCCGCGGCCCCGCCGCAGCGACACCATGTAGCGCGAGGAGGAGGCCTCGTTATAGAGAGACAACGCCACGCCCTGCCATCGCCTCCGCGGCATTGGGTCGAGGGAGCCGCGAGGGGACCGCAGGGGATGTACGGCGCTGTAAATGGGGACGATAATCACCACCGCGAGAAAAGGGGACAGACAGAGAGAGTGCCAGTGAAAGGAGGGAGAGAGAGAGAGAGGGAGGCGGAGATTGTGAGAGGGACCAGCTAGGATAGGCAGATGAAGGGGTGGGCCGGGGAGGGGAGATGAAAGTACACAGCCCAGAACGGCGGTGCGGCGATGACCTGCCCTCGTCCCGTGTTCAGCGTACTTTTCGTGCGACGGTTTTCCTTTCGTGTGCAGTGAGTGTGCCTTGCGGGGAGCGGAGTGATGCCGGGCTGCAGCCGGGGGTGGTCCAGGACCTTAGGATGTGGGGCACGGGTGTGGAGCCTTGACGCCGTCCAGAGGAGGCAGCTGGCAGAGGAGAGTCCCGGAGACTTGTAAAACAAGGCTTTCCACACGAGGCCGGCGACACAGCAGGGCGCGGGGGTAGCGGCTGCTAATGAAGATATATGACACATCTCGCGCCGTGCCCCCCCCCCCCCCCCCCCCCCCCCCTCCCTCTCTCTCCCTCTCTCTCCCTCTCTCTCTCTCTCTCTCTCTCTCTCTCTCTCTCTCTCTCTCTCTCTCTCTCTCTCTCTCTCTCTCTCTCTCTCTCTCTCTCTCTCTCTCTCTCTCTCTCTCTCTCTCTCTCTCTCTCTCTCTCCCTCTCTCTCTATTTTGCCGCTTTTACCCGTTTTCCCCCTCACACTACTTCTTGTCTTCTCTCCCTTCCATCTTTCCCGGTTCCCACACCCCGTGCCCCCCCCCCCTCTCTCTCTCTCTCTCTCTTTCGCACTCGCCTTCGAGAGCCCGCACTGCCCCCGCGCCGCACATAAATCATGTTATTCAAAACGCGGCGCGCGAGCGCATGTGAAAGACACAGAAATAGAAGAGCGAGACGGACAGAGAGAGTAAGGGGGAGGGGGGGGGGGGGGTGCTTTGTGGGTGAGCGGCAGCAGCCAGCTCGCGCGCTGATGGAAAATTCAATTTGATAAACGTCATCAATATGGTGAGGAAGGCAGTGGATCGTTTGATCCCCGCGGGGAGTACACGGCGCATGCGCGCAGCGGTGTCCTGGCCTGGTTGCGCCGCGGTGAGTTATGACCTACACACGTACACACGCGCACGCGCACACACTCACGCACACACGCATGCACGCACGCACACGAAAGCACGAGCTGACAAGCTTTCGATGACGCGCTTTGCCTCTTTGTGTAGCGACAAGAAGAGGAGGTGACCACCACTTATGATAGAGTACAGCGCAGCGCAAACATAATTCTATTTTTTTTTCGGTCCGCGAGAATTTTTCCATTTTATATTAAAATGTCACCTGAGTTTTCGGCGGCGAACGACGCCCCGCCGTGGCACCCAGCGCCGACGGTGTGGTTAGGGTCCCCCGGCACCGGTGGGTGGGGGAGTCAACGCCACCACGGCCGCTGTCTTGTGTCGGAATTCGATGATGACGCTTCGGTATGACAATCTGCTGGTGACAACCGGTGTGCAGCTACGCGGCTCTGTCCCGGCCTGGCGCTGGCTATGACACTGTGCGGTGACGCGGTGGCGGGGCGGGGCGGGGGCGGGGCGGGGGCGGGGCCGGGGCGGGCGGGGGCGGGCGACCCCGTTCCGTGTCACGGCGGTGCGATGCGGCGCGGTAGGCTTCCAGGTCGTGCGGTCGACTGGAGAACGGCGCGGGGCCGCCGGCGGGCCAATCGCGGGGGGCAACAGGGTAATCTGTGCAGCCGTGCGGCGGCGACAGAAAGCACGCAAGTGCCGCTGATCTGCATGCCGGTTGCGGGGGGCCGCGGGGGCCCCGAGGGGGGGCCGCGGGGGCGTGCCGCGAGGGGCCATACTTCACCGCCGCCCTGACAGAACGCCCCCTCGGATCCCCGTCGCCCCCTCCGTCCCAGACAACCTCGGCGGCCCCCGCTTTCTTTCAGACCACTCTATGTTTTTTTTCTACCCCTACCGCTGCTGCTGCTGCTGCTGCCACTGCCGCTGCCGCTTGCCTCCCCGTGTGCCACCCCCACGCACACAACCCTCCGTGTGTCAGTCACCGACCCGGGAACTGGAAAACAGTGTGCGCACTCATAGGCGAGCAAGTTGGCATCATCTAACGGCATCGTTTTCGTTTGTTCCAGGTGAGTGCCAGTTGCCCAGCCTGCCTGGCCCACGCTGGTCAGAACTGGTCAGAACTCAGAGTGAGTTATACGGATTCTCGGGATCCAGTCGAAGCGGACGGCTCGGACGCGAGTATGATGTCCGTGATGTGCATTCTATTCGGCCTATCGCTCTCTCTCGCTCGCTTACTCTCTCTCTCTCTCTCTTTTTCTCTCTTTCTCTCCCTTCCCCTCTCCCTCCTTCGTTTTATCCCCAATGCCACCCCCTCCCCTTACCCCCTCTCCTGTCACCACACTACCGTTGCCGGCCGCACACTAAAACACAAGTCGCCGCGGGAGCGGTTTTATGTTGCAATAAAAGAAGCTGGGGCAGTTTAGTGGCCGGGCCTTGGCGGGGGGGGGGGGGGGGGGGGGGGGGGGGGGGGGGGGCGGTGCGGCGGCCGGGCAGCGCTTGAGGAAGGTGGTGGAAGCGAGGCCGGGCTGGCCTGCGGCGTCTTTCTTCCAGACGACAGTTTCGGCGACCCCTCGAACCCCCCGGGCGCCCGCTGCGCTCGGCCGGAGCACTGCCCACCCTTGAAGGCCTCCACACACACACACACACACACACACACACACACACACACACACACACACACACACACACACACACACACACACACACACACACACACACACACACAAACACATCGCCAGTGTCCGCGGCGAACACCCCCCGCTGTTCGGGCCTCGGCAGCAGCCTCGGGAATATCAGACCACCGCCCACCACCTGATACGTATAACGACACATATCGCTCACACCACTTCACTTCGACGGGGGTGGTCCACCCCCCCCCCCCCCCCCCCCCCCCGGCCGCCCCCAGCCGCCCCCGGCCGCCCCCGGGCCCGGATTCCCCGCCGAAAACTTTGGAGGGCAGCGCAGACGCAGAGTCCGTCCTGGTTGTGTATTCAGCGCTGAGCAAACCTTGGGAGCGTCGGAGCCCGATAGAGCCGAGTTCCGGCCGGGGCCCGGCTGGTCAGTATCCGACAGGTTAGGTCGGCCTCGGCGAAAGTGGAGATCAACGTATCCGGTCAGGTTAGGGGTTACGTTACAGAGGACAGGTCAGAGGGAAAAAGTTGTCTTCGATCGAGAACAAAAACTTACCAAGGTTATTGACTTTGAACTAAGCTACATTGAACGGCTTTGTGTCTTGAATGAAGTCTAACCCTTGGTAAGAGCAAGGCTAAGACTGGCTGAGACTTCGTTTTTCTGTGTGCTCAAAAAAAAAAAAAAAATTGCTCCAACGAATTTTCCGTAGCGATGTAAGTCGAGTTGTGTTAGGCTAGGCGGGACCGGAAGTCGTGCGTGGCCTCTGGTACGCGGCGCTAACTTGGAGATCGATTGAGCTCTGCAGCGCGGGGTCGCTTCCGGCACGCTCTGCGCGCGTCTCTGTCGCTCTCCCACACCCGCGGCCTCTCGTGGGGTGAGGGGGAGCGAGACGGAGCAACGACGCTGCTGCTGCTGCTGCTGCTGCGCCGGCCCTGACCACCGAGAAGACAAACAAATCCGGGTCAGAGCGAAATCCAATGGACTCCGGGCGTCGCGTCTCGGTGGAGGGGATGATAAATCAGGAGCCATACGCAGTAAACAAGGGGGCCAAGCGCGCGCAGTTTGAAATTTGGCAACGCTTTTGAAGAAGCGGCGGAAAAACAGCACAGCGACCCTCCGGTTCCTCCGACTCCTCTGGAGAATCCTCCAGCATCCACTACTAGTGACTGGTTGGAACGGAAAAGGAATATTTGTGGCGTCCGCACACGAGCGGCGGGGGCCGGGGGGGGGGGGGGGGGGGGGCTGCGGGGGACAACAACCCCCTGCCCCTTGCGAGTCTTTCCACTCCGGATGTTGCGGGGGGATGTGATTCATCCCCTCGGAGATGTTTGCGCCCTTGCAAGAGCTTCCTGCCCTTAAGCGAAGCGGCAAAGGCCCGGGGGGGGGGGGGGGGGGGGGCTGCTGCGCGCTCACAAGAAAATTATTTGCGCGGTCCCCGGGGTCCGCTTTCTCTCCCCTCACGCGAAAATCACTCCCATGTTGTTCTCGCAGCTATCCTAGAGGTTTTAAACCGTGAATTGGCACGCGTTTTCTCCTCGATGTGGAGCGCCGCACACTTGAAATAATCGTCGTGTTGGTGACAAGTTGTTGGTGGTTGGCCTCCGCTCGCTGGCATATCTCCGACGACAACTTTTCCATGAGGCCATGACGGCGGCGCGGATCGGCCATGGATGGCCATGGATGGGCGCGCAGCCTATATCGGGAGTCAAAGTTTTCGCCACATAAACACTGCGATACGTGTTTGTTGTTACAACCGCACCCTTCGCGGCAGCCCTGGCCTCTGGGAGTGGAGGAGGCCCGGACTCTTTCTACGACTCACCGCGTCCTTATCTGCACACAGAAAAAGAATTCCTTGTCACAACCAATATTTTGTTGTTAATTTCGTGACAAGCAAGAAATTTGGTTCCTGGAACAATAATTTCGTGGAAACAAACTGTGTGTTAGCTATGTCAAAAACACAGTTTGTTGCCTCAGCAAAACATTTGTGTTCCTAACGCAAAGTAAATCATAGTTCCTCTGCAAAATTTTCGCTCCGCGAACGAAGTGTATAGGTTGGCTCGAAATTATTTACTAAAGTAAATCGTTGTGACAACAATGAATTCTTTTCTGACTGTGTATCCTCGAACGGATCGACGAACTCGCGAAATGCGAGAATTATGCCGCCCCGTGGCCAGCGAGGTGAAATGTATCGCCGGTGTGCACTTTGTAATTGACGGTGCGTGGACGCTCAGTGTGAAAGGGGGCTTCCTCCTTATCTCGAATGACCTGGTCGATTGAACACGGCGGGGGGAGAAAGAGAGAGAGAGAGAGAGAGCACGAGAGACGAAGGTTTGGTCGCGCGGAGTGCGCGCGCGAGAGCGAGAGAGCAAGCGAAAGTGCGCGGCTGCCGCCGGCGAAATGTATTGTAACGACTGCGCTATTTTGGCGTTATGGGAGCATAAAGGAGAGAGAGAGAGAGCGAGATGCGCCGACAATCAAAACTGCGACGGCCGCGCTGCCCAGCAGGCTATGGACCACCCCTTCCTCCTCCCCTTCCCTGTTGCTGCCGCCGCCGCCACCGCCGCCACCGCCGCCACCACCGCCACTGCCCTGCACACCAACCTTTACTGCGGCTTGACCGGGAAGTCTTGCCGCTCTCTCCCTTTTGCGGCTGCCTTCCTCGCCCTGTCCGTTCTCCTCCTGCCTCTCTCCCCCCTCTCTCTCTCTCTCTCTCTCTCTCTCTCTCTCTCTCTCTCTCTCTCTCTCTCTCTCTCTCTCTCTCTCTCTCTCTCTCTCTCTCTCTCTCTGTCAGGCCAGGCCTTGCGCCTTGACCGCAGTAGTCCGATTGCACCCACTCAAGCCTGCGCCACCTCTGGCGCCAGCGCCGTGCCACGGATGGACGGATACAGACAGACAGAGGGTCCTCTTGCCCTCTGCCTGAAGCCAACTGTTGCCCTTACGCTCAACGCCGGCCTGCCTGCTGTCCGCCACCCACCGACAGTACTACCCGCCTCGAATCATTCCGCGTTCTGAAACCACTGCAACGGCACGCGAAGTATTCCACGAAATAGATTCGGGTTCGGTTTCAGATTGATTCAATCCCTGCCCGGGGTGCGGGCTGACCGTGGCCGAACGCGCCGCCAACCACACCACTCGTAATATGCCATGCCAACGCCGATGTGAAAATTGAAAACGCCGTTTGTCGTGGCCTCTGCCGTGGCACTGTGGCGCTGGGGGTTGGACCCTCGACTACGGTCCCTGCGCACGAAGAGTGCAGGGCCCTGCGGGCACCGCCCCGCGCCCTGCCGCCTAGCTGCCGTGCCGAACGCCCGTTCCGCCTCTCGCTCGCGCATTGGCTGTGCTGTTGCTGCCGCCTTATAAATATTTCTCTCTCTCTCTCTCTCTCTCTCTCTCTCTCTCTCTCTCTCTCTCTCTCTCTCTCTCTCTCTCTCTCTCTCTCTCTCTCTCTCTCTCTCTCTCTCTCTCTCTCTCTCTCTCTCTCTCTCTCTCTCTCTCTCTGCCGGCACACGGGTAATGGTTATGTTTTGTGATATGCGTTTATCGCCCCACGTGTGCGATGTGGAGTCAGCTGGCACGCGGTGCGTGCGCGGCGGGAAGCGCTGTAATTTTGAAAAGTGAAAGAGGCGCTGGACTGCCGCGGGGACAGGGGGATGGTGGAGGGGGAGGGAGGTTGCTTTCAAAGTCGACCTCATATATCCCCCCACCGCGAGCTCAGTTTACATATTCTCCGGGGGGATGTGAGCACTACTGACCCCACAGAAAAATTCGGGGACAAAACTTCCTATTCCGCCAAGGTACATTTGTTGTCTGTGACTCCTTCTTCCTGCCCAGTTCCCTGCCTGTGCTGTTTCACGGGCCTGTTGCAAAAACTTTTTTTTTTTTTTAAATCAGCAATAATTGGAAAAATTTGGGGGAAAACAAGTAGAGGAAAATAAAATTCAAACCATCACATTTTGATTTCAAGTTGGTACACCGCTTTCATCACCGGCTGTGCGCGGCGGCTTCAGGGCTTCAGCCACAGCCGACACGCCGTGTGCGACTTTTCAATCACGGTTATCGAACTTTGGCTTCAGATCCTTGCGGGCGCCGCGCACGTCATGCGGCCCGTCACAGCCCCCTGAACTTTACTCGTAGCGGCGAGCGGCAGGTGGTTAGCCTGGCGTTATCAGGCGCCATCATGCCATGTTCTTCCCGTTAAATTACTCGCTTCCTGTTTTCTGAAATTACGAGACCTGTTTGGTTGGCAGCCCTCGGTGGGTGGTCTTGTGTTGGTCAGCCTGTTTTTCTTTTCCTTTTCCTTTTCCCGGGCGCACGCAGATGGGGTGCGGCCCCGCTGCTGCCGTGCCCGCCGCCCGGCTCTGCGGTGCCAGCGGACATTTGACGGCGGAAAAGGGAACGGGGGCTCCTTGTTGGCGGGAGTGGAACTGAAATGTTGGATTTCCGGTGAGAGAAATCAGGGCAGTGGGGTAATCCACTCGGCATTCTCGCCAACAAAATGCTAGTTTCGGTGAAACAAAAACCAAGGTCTGGTAGGCCTGCGGTCCCTTGGGCAGGGCAGCCGCGCAGCCCATGCTACCACAGCCACTGATCCAGGCAGGGGGCTCCTTTTGGGTGTATACCACTCCCATGGCCGAACTTGCAGGTGGTGTAAAAAAGTTCGCAGGTTCTCTACCTGTCAGGGCTTTTTCAGGAAGTAGACGTCCCTCAAAGTCGCATATTTGTTATATCGGATTTTCAGCACTGCAGTGTTGCCCACACTGCTCGTTTCGGTTTTCTCCGGCTGTCAGCCTGCCAGCCCTGCCTGCCCCGCCCATACCCCGGCCTAGCCCAGAGGTCGGCCGGCCCCGGCCCCGTAACGGCCACTGATTGGAGCTTTCCCTCCTTTGATGTGGCGGAATACATTTCGTGTCGAAATTGTAGGTGGGCGCGACGAAAGGCGCCGATCCGAATCACTTAGCGCTCCGGTGACGTCGGGGCACGATTTCTATTCCCGTCCACCCCTGGCGGCCCCTGGCGGCCACTTTTGGGACATTTATCGCCACCTTCCATGCGCACTCGCAACAACAAGATCTCCGATACGCAGAGGGGAAACTTTCTCGTTTTTCATTCTCTTTGCTCTTTCGCTATTCTTGCTCGGGGAGACACGAAGTGCTGAGCTTGTGAAGAGTTCGTCCGTACACGCTGCCACTGTGCGCACAAGAGAGATCTATTTTCATACGCGGAGAAACACACCGAGTTCTCAAAATCGCGCGCCCTTCGCACGTCTCCTGGGGCTGAACGTGTTCCTCGCATTGCGCTGCCGCGGGCATCCTATTTTACTTCAGCACGCCGCTTTTACTGCGCCTTCCCTTTTAACGGCCAGTTTAACAAACCGTATAACAGCTTCTGTGCTTTACTGCTAGACACCCTCTGCGACAGTGGGCGCGGCCAGCGGTGCTCCGCCCAGGGCTCTGTGTGTGTGTGTGTGTGTGTGTGTGTGTGTGTGTGTGTGTGTGTGTGTGTGTGTGTGTGTGTGTGTGTGTGTGTGTGTGTGTGTGTGTGTGTGTGTGAGGGGGGTTTGCGTGCTATCGAGCACTTCTCCGCGGTGCATACGCCCCGGCCGTAGGGCGGTTCCTGCCGCCCGGAGGTGAAAACGTCGAACGGTTATTCCTAATAATGAGGGGAGTGATTATTTACAGCTGGGTATATCGCACCGGCAAGGCGCCGCGGTGCCGCACGCGCCCTAAGTAATGCATGCAACTCATTACAGCGGGCGGAGGACCGGCCGCCGCCGGCGTTCCGTAAACTGATTTACGGCGCGAGAGCCGCCCGTTCCAGAGTGAATACGGTGGAGCCTTATCTGCGGGAGGCTCTTCGTCACGGCCCAGCGCCCAGCGCCCGGCCCGGCCCCGCCGCTGCAGCGGTAATGCAGCTCATTTGGAGCGGGGATTCTCTGCAAAACAAACCCTTATACTGGCTGACGAAAATTTTTAAACAAAAGCTATCCCTAAGCAATAGAGGTTTCCAATGAGACTTGAAAACGGAGGTAGAAGTACAGAAACACTTTCAGACCGGAAACTCTCGAGGACAGGTATGAGAAACTTGAATGGCGTTTTGAGTGAATTTGGAGGTTATCTGTCATATTTGGCGCCGCTCTTGTGCACCAAAATTTCTCATACTTGCTCACCAGAGCTTCTGGGCTGGGGGTGGTTTTTGTTCTTCAGCTTCCACTTCTGCGAGCACCGTTGGTAACCTCTATTCGTTGCGAAAATCATTTTTTTAAAAGAGCGGTTTTTTTTTCTGTCCGCCTCTCAACCGAATACACTCGTAATATTTTACGACGGCATCAGCAATGACACAGCACTCAAGCCGCATTCATTTTTGAAAAGCTAGAGTCGCTCTGAAAAATCGAACTGTACTGAGCCTTCGCCGCCTTCGCCGCGCACTGTCCCCAGATAAAAATTGTTGTTTATTTTCGTGACTGCACATTTAACTTTTTTTTGCTGTGGTGTCGCGCGCACTGTGGGGCTTCGGACGGCCATCTTGACGATGGGATTGCCGGCCAGATCCAGCACCCGACGTAATAAACATGCGCTCAATAGGAACGTGCCCACGCGGGGGCCGAGTGAATTTAACGGGGGGGGGGGGGGGATGCCCCCCCCTCTCCTCCCCCAGTCACCCCCTCCTCACTGAGATCCCCGGTAATGCCTCCTCTGACACCCCCACACCACCCCAACAATTAGAACCCCCTCTCCCTCCCCCTCACCTGTCCTCCTACCTTTCCACTACCCGCGCAGGCACCCCTTCTGCCTTTATGACCGGAACATGGCGTCATCACTCACCTGCCGCCTCCTCTCCCCCTCTCTCTCTCGCTCACCCGCTGTCACCCTCACCTCTCTCTCTCCCACTCCCAGCGCTGCCCCCCGCAGGCCCGTCCCCTCGTGTTTTATTCTGTCCGAAGATGACCGCCCGTACGCCAGCGCCTCATAACTTTTTATCACCAGAAATCATCTCCAGGCGAGACCAGCCCGCTTTTGGTGATTTTCATGCAGTTCTCGTAGTGCGGTGCGCCAAGTGAAAATGTCCAGGTATCAATTTTGGGTCTCGTCAGAGGCAATATCACCCTTTCGTGGCTGTAAGCCTACGGCCGGCCATAGTTCGCGGTATCGCTGCTGCGGCCAAAGAATAGCCCCTGCTTCGCCTCACAATCACGGAGATATGCCGATGATGGCTGGTTTATTTTCGCTCCCCCTTTCATTTTGTAGTGGCCGCGAGGTCGGTTTCTGGCCCGGGCTGGATACGGCTCGCCCGCCTAACTCGGGTAACTGGATTAAATTGGCGGGCACATACACCAGCGGCCGGGCCGCGGCGAGCAGTGCGTGCCTAAAGTTAATAAAAGGCGGCCGGCCTGGGCGTGGCGCGGCGCGGTGGGCGCGCCGGCCGCGGGGAGGGAGGCCCAGGAGGCCGAGACCGTCTACAACATACCCGTTATTCGGGGGCGCGGGTTCCTGGTCCTGGACGTCGTCGTCCTCCCCGCCTTGCGTGTCTTTTCCCAGGACGCAGCGCGGGGCACGTCGATTAATAATTTTGGCCGAGCAAAGTCTGTGCGCGCAAGTTCATCATCCCAACAAGCAGCCGGGCCTCAGCGCGCATCATCGAGTCCGTGAAGTTGAAGAGCAGCAGCAGCAGCAGCAGCAGCAGCAGCAGCAGCAGCAGCAGCAGCAGCAGCAGCAGCAGCAGCAGCAGCAGCAGCAGCATCACCTGGCTGTGAAGAGGGACTGCCTCCTGATATTCCCATCCCGTCAGCGCATTTTAATGAAAAGGGTTTAACCCCAGTGGGGCCCAGCCCAGCCGGAGACCCCATGGAGGGCCCCGCCCCGCCCCCTCCGTTGTTCCTTGGCCTCCTCACCGACGTCGTACGGCCATCGCGAAATTGCGAAATTACTCTCTCGTTTTGATTTCGACAACAACAACGCAGCCACCAACCCTTTGATTTTTTTTTATATATTTAATTTTTCACGAACATTGCTGAGGACTCGGCTGGCGCACGGGAGGGCTCGAGCAGGCGGCCTCTGTCACGGTGAGCAGCGCGAGATAGATCCCGAGAGTAAGACAGGGGCGGCTGCCGCTGGACGCCGAAGCCGCCACCTCAACGAGATCCATCGGAAACAACCGCACCAACTTTACGCGCGGCAGTGCGCGTCGGAGACGCACCGCAAGTTTCGCCTCCCCTTCCTCGGGAAATTTCAAAACTGGCCCCACACCGGCCGCAGTGAAAGGGATCCCTCCCGTCTGTCTCTCCGGTGGTCGGCTCCACTGGGCTCGGCTTCGCAGCTTCCCGCCGTGTTTGTCTCGGCCGGATCCCTCCCCCCCCCCCCCCCCCCCGGCCTGCCGTTTTTGTCCCCGACAGCGGACGACGGGCACGGCGACACCGTCCGGATTTCACTAACAAAATATTGTGTGCCCTGCTTTCATTCCAGGGCTCTGGCAGGCCGGGCAGGCAGGGACCCCCGCTAGCCGCCCGTGGCCGCCCGGCCGCCTGCAAAGAGCAGCCAGGGAAATGAGCTTTTTATTTTTTGTCTCTTTTATATTCCTTATCGCTCCCGTGGAAAGGGGTAGGGGTAAGTTGTGTGCCCTTCCTGCGGCTGGACATCAAACGTTTCGGCCTGGGGGGGGGGGGGGGGGGGGGGTCCTGCCATGGAATAGTGCGCAGGTTTGGCAACGCTCGGAGAGTTTTTTCATCCCCCCCCCCCCTCGTCTCCTCCAATGCACCTCCCTTTGCTTGTTTGGCGCTCGCATGCCAGCGGTACCCGTCGTTGAGAAATTCTCCGGGTGCCAACAGTTCCCCACCATCCTCTCGACGTGATCACATTTTTCCCCCTGATGTGTATAGATCACGTTCCATCCTAGCAGCAAGGATTTTTCAAACACAAAGCGGGGAAAAATAGGAATGCATAGAACACCCCTGGGCCTTTCTAGCATCGCTGGAACATATTGGGCGATGCCCCCCCCCCCCTCCCTCGTTTTATGTCTCTCATCATGCCCCTCTCCCCGCACCACTCCCTCGCACCGCATTTCGCTTCGAGTTTTTCCGCGTGGACGCTCCACGCTACGGCCTGCCAGCAAGCTGCCAAGGCTGGCTGCTGCTGCCGGACGTCCTGTGGGGCCAAGCAGGGTCAAATTATGGCCGAAGAGGTCGTTGTCTCAGCCTCGCCGCGTACACTTCGCAACAACCCGCCGACTGTAATGTCATGGCTGAATTATTAACCCTCGTCCTGGCATTACCTACATCGCGCAGACATTCCCCTATTGCCAGAGTAGTTGCTAAATCCTCCGACAACTTCCAGGATCGATGGACAGTGTTTGCGAGCCTAGTTTTGTTTCCGTTTCGAGCCCGTCCGCCCTTGCCCTCCTCTTCGCTCTAAGCTCGGACAAGAGTGCTCTGCAAACTCCTGGCGCCTTTCACTTGGATAACTTGCCTCAATATTTGACGAATTATTGGCTCTTGAGGGGAAAATTGTCCGCCGCGTGTACTCGGCCATTGGAGCGGCGTGGCAACGTTAGTAAATGTTGTCCCCGACCTTCGCACAGCGCGAGGCCCGGTCGATACGTCACAGATGTAAATATCTTTTTTTTAACGGGGTCATATTTCCATATTTTGCTGCTCTCACTTTGCCTGCAGGATGTAGTAGTGATTGTGCTTTTCAATATTTTCCCCTCCATCCCCATGCTGAAGCGGCGGGGAGGGGGTTTTGGTACCGAGGTTGGTAATGGTAGTATTCGCCGTCGCGTCGGCTGGAACACAACGCACGACACAAGTGCTCCGGGGACAAGGGATTTGCAGGCGGTCTGGTCCCGACAAGTGCGGCGATCGGGGCGCGCATGTTGTATCGGCAGTCAGATGATTGCAAACGACGCCGAAAAAGCGTGATTTGTGAGACTGACGCTCTCGCTTTGCCGTATCGCAGGCCCGGATAAATACAGGGGGATGAGTTCGGGAAGGGGATGAAGCTGGGAGGGGGTGGGGGTAGATAAAAGGGCTTTTGACGGAGTGAACTGGAAATCGGGACGGGTATGGGGGGGTCCGGCTGTGTTCAAGGAAATGAAGAGGTGAAATCTGGCGGGGTCGAGGCTGGCGGCTGGCGGCTGGTAGGGGCGGGTGGTAGGGGTGGGTGGACGCAGTAAATGCCAGCGGCAGCCCCACAGGGCCCCAAAGGGCCCCACGGGGGGCGGAGGGGCGCGCAGGGCCATCACATCGGGGCCGTATATATTCTTTTTTTTTTTTTTTTTTGGCAGAATCAATCATCTGAAACAAAAAGTCTTCAAAGGCATGCCTACACTGTCAGGGACTATGTCGTGTCGCCGGGACGTCCCTGACAACGAACACATGGTGACTCCTATGTACAAATCAATTTTTCGCTTTTGCGAAACGGGAAGATTTGTGATTTTGTGTCGAACCGGTCACGCTTGCAGACCGGGCGCCGCGGACATCTGCACAGCGTTCGGTTCCGGCGGATTAGCGGCGCTGCGTGTCGCGACGGGGCGGCAGTCCCGCCATCGGGACGAGGGCGGAACAATCCATCAAATGGCGCCGCTCTGCAAGACGACGACGCTCTAAAAGGAGAAGCACCGCGCCGATTCTCGTATATCCCGCACAGACGCACACTTTTTCTTTTCCCTCTCTTTTTTTTTGTGAGACATATAACGACATCGTTAAGGGTTTCTCCCTGTCCCGTGACGGTCATGGCAGCGACGGTGGTATAACCCCGGCGTGCGCGTAAGGGTTCGTGCCAAGTCCGCCTCGATCATTTTTAGCTGTTTTGAAAACGAAAAATTGCCATTGGAAAAAGAATGTGACAAGATTTTTTAAAAAAGGAAAAAAAAAAGCTCTAATAACTACTACATTTCCCATCAGAAAATGTCATGTGACCCCTTTTTCGGAATCCTTGCGCCAAGCTGAGACTTCGAGGCCACGTTTTCGGAACAGAGCGCCTCCCCAGGTCCCAAAATTGGGTGATAACCGCGTGACTTTTTCATCCTGAGTGCGCGCGGCAGGGGGGCGGCGGGTTACAAGACGCCGTGTCGCAGGATTTATGCCGCGTATTGTATCGCCCCGACAAAGGGGTGCGGCACGGTGTTCTATATCGCGGCGGGGCACTTTCATAATGACGCGCTTAATAAATAGGAGCGCAAAGTGATGAGGACACGGTTTGTTTCCAAACTGCAATATTTCTCGCCGCTGCTCTGCTTTTGCGGCTGCAAGCGAAATGAGCTTCTCGCGGCGGCGGCGGCGGCACGGGGAGGGGAGATTTTACGGGGCTCTCGAGGACGGCTTTTATAGTGGGCTGGACGTGTCGCATGGCCGCATGGTAGAATATGGCTTCGTCTCACGGGGTCGAGGACTAAAATTTTGTTGCAAGAAATATTTATTAGTTGAACCAACTAATAGTCAGTTACTTCAACGAAAAGTTAGTTGCTGCAACGCAAAGGTTCGTTGCGGAAAAAAACAGTTCTCAGAACTAAATTTACTGCTTGTCTGGAGATCAACTGCAACATTAGTTGCGTACACTAATCTTTTTTCTCGGTTGGGATCAGGCCCGGGCGCAATTCCACTCATCTCACGTACAGCCAGAGCACTAACAACTGTTGAACCCCCCTCTTCGTTTGTGATAGCCCACACCACCTCCACTGTTGTTTCGCCCACTTGTTCACCCACCACCTGGTCGCGTTCTCTCGCGGTAATATTTTCCTTGCGGCCAAAGAAAGAGGAAAATGGGCGCAATTGCAGCGCGATGACGCATGAGGGCGCCACCGCGGCGGGTGAATGGGAGCGGGGCCCCGGACGGGGGGGGGGGGGAGGGGGGGCGCGGGGAGGGAAAGCTGCTCAGAACTCGCCATTGTCCCGCGCTGACCGGGCGCTGCTATGCGATGCCGGCGCGAAAATCGTCCGCGCACGGAATCCTATTTGATTTTGTTTTCTCCTCGCTGTACACACGACAGAAATGAAGAAAGAAAGAGCGGAGAGAGAGAGAGAGAGAGAGAGAGAGAGAGAGAGAGAGAGAGAGAGAGAGAGAGAGAGAGAGAGAGAGAGAGGGAGAAAGAGATAGAGATGAAGTTGAACAAACGGTGCGGCTTCCGTGCCGCGTACTGAATGCGTCGCAGCGAGCGGCCCGCGATTTCTCATCTTCCCTTGGGGGTGCCGCCACTGCCACCGCTGCAGCAGCAGCTGCTGTTTCCGCGCCCTCCCTTTGCTCTCGACTCGCTATTTCTTTTCTCGGGCGTCGCGACCGTCCGACTGCTGCCCGATGCACTTGATGACGGCGACCGCGGCGACCCCATCTGCCTGTCCGGCGGACAACAAAGTTTGTCGCGTTCATTCCGTCAGCAAGCGCGAATTTTCTCCTGATTTCTGCGCGCTGATTGCAGCGGGGCGCTGGCGGACCCCTCGGGGGGCCCTGGCCTCCCCTTCCGGGGCCCGCCGAGGCTCCCGCTGACCCGCTTTCCTCTGGGAGCGCCAGAAGCCATAACTGCTCTGCGCGAATTGGGCGCACCCGATTACAAGAGTGCCGCCGCCGCCGTCCGCCGTGGACACTTGCTACCGCTGCCGCCGCCGCCGCTGCCACCGCTGGTGCCGCCGCTGGTGCCGCCGCTGCTGCCACGGCCGCCGCTGCAGCCGGGTGGCTGTTCCCTGCAGCCGGTCATCCCAATGGATGCGTGGCGCCTCGGTGCAGCGGCGGCAGCAGCAGCAGCGGCGCTACCTAACGAGTGGAAAATAGGTTGCAAGGGGCCGCGCCCCGCCAGGCTCCGCCCGGTCGCACACCCACGGCGGCGCGTGTGCTTTGAAAAGCTCCACTGATGTCGACGCGGAGGAAAATAATAATCTTAATCAACAAAAAAAAAAACAACAAAAAAACAAAGGCACGCGTAGCAGCACAACAAGGGTACCACCAGGACGGTAGCGCAGCAATCAGGGGAGGCGGTGGCTGCTTCGGGGACCTCTGCGCCCGACCCGCCCTGCTTTCTCGGTCCAGGCTGCGTCCTCGCGGGTTCGACCCCCGTTCGAACGGTTTTTTTTTTTCGTTTTTTTTTTCGCCGAAAATTCCAGTCGATTTTTTTTGTGGCCTCCCCGACTCATATATATGCCTTTCGGAGATAACGTCCGGTAGTTCCCGGACGGCCCCCGATTAAACGAAGCAGCGGCACGACGGGTTCGATGGCGCCGCTGCGTCGCTACTGACATGACGCCCGCCCGGCCCCGTGGCCCCGGCCCCCTGGCCCCGGCCCCGTGGCCCCGGCCCCCTGGCCCCGGCCCGCCCTCCTCGGGACGGTGGGGACGGGGTCCGGAGGCTGGGTCCGCTGGCAGCGCCCCTGTCGGGGTAATCCCTCAATCTCTGGGTCATCACACGCATCCCCCCCACCCCCTCTCCCTGCAGCATCCTCTGGGACCCGACCCGTCCTGTGCTCCCAAACTGTGTGTGTGTGTGTGTGTGTGAGTGTGCGGTGTGCCTCAGCGGACTGGCAGGATGGCCAGTTCGGCAAGAGGGAGAGAGAGGGAGAAAGAGAAGCAAGCAGGCGCGCTAGTGAGACAGAGACGGCGTGTCCGCGCGCGCGCGCGCGTGTGCGTGTGTGTGTGTGTACACGTGCGCGGTGTGTATTTGCGGCGCGAATCGCACCGCCAGATGTAAACAAATCCCGGCGGCTCAGTGTGCGCCTCTGCCATCCATCCTGCGGCGTCTCCACCTCCCTCCCTTCCCCCTCCCTCTCTCCACTTCCTCCCTCCTTCCCCCTCTTTCTCACATCTTCCTCTACCGTCCTTTGGCCTGCCCGCGCGCCCGGTCCGCCTACCGCCCGGGAGGTAGGCACCGTCGAGACACTCCTGTAGGAGTGTTGCCTAGCCTCGCAGGCGCTAGAGGCTGCTACATGCGCCGCTCGCATCCTCCAATTCAGACTTGTTGTATTTTCAGACGGCGCTGCACGGAAGTGTGTATTTTTTTTTTTTTTTTTTGATTCGGAAGTTGGATGATGACTCTTGTCGGTGAGATGAATCGGGTTGTAGCGCTACGCTGTGATTGGTCGGATATCGTTTGCGATTTGTCGAGAATGTTGGCTGCGGGGAAGATGTTTGGAGGTAGTCGAGGTGGCGTTCCAATCAGGTGCTCTGCTACTGACGGGAGAGAGAGAGAGAGAGAGAGAGAGGGGGGGGGGGGTAAGCAAGAGAGGGGAGAAGGAGGATGCGGAGAGAAGGAAGCGAAGCGAGATGGTGAGGGCTGGGGGCAGCGGGCGTTAGGTTGGTTCTAGGCCGAGGCGAGCAAGGCGCTCGCGCCATTAAGATGGAGCTCAACACCGTAAGGGGTAATTGCGATAGCTTGTGCTCCGTCTACTGCATAGCAATGAGGGCGGCCGCCCCGTGGAAGCAGCAGCAGCAGCAGCAGCACCAGCAGCAGCAGCAGCAGCACCACCACCACCACCACCACCACCACTACCACCAGCGCGTTTTCTGGCCCGTTCTGTTGCGGCCGAACACGAGTAGTGTTGCAGAGTACAGAGCATGGCATGCCACTGTCCTGCAGGAGAAATCGGGGATAGCGCGCTTAAACGGAGCGTTTCCGGATCGAATTTTTTTTTATTTTTGTGACGAATACCCAGCCAGGCAAAGGCTTTCGAAATTGTACCAAATCGACATCGATTTTTTTCATCGATTATTTCCCGAATCGACTTCTGATACCATTTCGATATCGAATCGACAATGGATTACATCGACTTCTTTAAATTTGTCGACATCGATTCGACCTCGATTCGATATCGTTTCGACAGTCTTATCCTAGCTGGGTAAGTTCTCACTGCCGATGAAGGGAGAAATGAAATTTCGTCCGGCTGTGACGTTATGAAATGGATCGCCATGCTCTAGTAGTCCGCGAACGTTGTCCAATAAAAGGACACGGACCGCGTAGGGGGCGTGTGCACACGGGGCGACCGGCGGCGGCAAGCGGTGAACAAGCCCAAACGGCCCCTGGCACTGCCCCGGCACCCCCCCGCTCTCCTGGCACCACCTCAACACCCGCCTAATTAATAGACACATTCCAGCGAAAGCACGTCCTATAAATGGCTCCGAGCCCAATCGTCCGCGAGCTCCGTGCACGTGGCGCGTGCCCATGGCGCGTGGCTCTGTGCAGCGCGCGTTCCCCCGAGTTCCTGTGAGAAAAAGAGAGGGCGCCTTTACATCATCATCGTAGAGTTAGTATAGGTCGCCCTCCACTGCGAGCCCCCAGCGCTAGATGAGTAGTGCTATTGGGCCCGTTTCCAACCCATATGCACTCCACGGTCATGAATTTGCTGGGAACCCTAAATTCATACGTGCTTTACTAAAAAAAAATATAAAAAAAATATAAAAAACACAATCAAAGCCGATTAAAAAATGCCAATTACTTAGAAATAGGCAATCGTCCTGGTGGTTTTTTTTGGACACAATTGCGCAAATACATACAATTTACAAATAATATCATTTATTAAAGGTGGTACAACTGGATATCCAGTCAGCAGTGCTGCCACTCACTTTTACGGATGCTTTCATAACTACATGATGATTTAGTTACACTTCTTGCCGCTAGATGGCTTTTATTATCAAGATGGTGGTGCCGATCGACCAACGTCATTCCCTCAAGCATAACCTAATACTTTTATTGACACCGTCCCCACCCCCCTCCCCGCGCGCTATTTCTCACAAATGATATCCCTCTATTATTTACTACAACTAATCGTTTACTTTTGTGCTTCTGATATACCTGTCACCTAATAAAATGCACTTTACACCCAACGCCGTTTAGGTAGGCTTCCCATCTGCCTCGAAATTCTCTGGTCGCTAGGAGTATTCAAAATACCCCTCGCGCTAGACCTTTTAGGATGTATTCGGATCATTTCCAGATTCCGTCCATGAGCTCTACGCATCATCACCCCCTCACCCCTATCCCCCCGCTCGACAAAAAGGAGATTTATAAATTCCAATCCGACGTACGCGCCGAATTTCGGGTCGTTTGTCGTCCGCTGCTGTGCGCTGGAGCGGCAGTAGTGTGTCAGGGGAGACCCATACTGCCGCTGCGGCCTTTGGACAGCCTTCTAATTAGCCAGCGGACGTTCTGCTGTCTTGCTCAGGCCCTGCTCCGGCCCGGACCGGCCTAGGCCCCGTCCGGCCAGAGACTCGGACGGCTAGTCCGCTATTCATGGCAGCGGCCTCGAGCAGCCCCGCCCCGCCCCGCCCCGCCCCGCCCCGCCCCGCCCCGCCCGGCCTAAAGCCAGCGACGACGACGGCCTGTTTGCGGCTGATACCTTTGGCGGCCCTTTCACAGAGTGGCCAGTTTGTGGACAGACGCTCAGTGCCAACACCGCGTGCCGCTTCTGTGAAAAGGGTTAGAAAAAAGGTTTAAAATAAAAATAAATAAAAACATGAAAAAAAGAAGGACGTGGCCGTACTAACACCACGGAGGCTCTACGGAGAGCAGGGGCTGCTGCATTTTCTCCACCTACCATTGAAAAAAAAAAGAAAAAAAAAGAAATTGAAACGACTGGAATGTGTCCATTGAGATCCGAGAAGAAGAACCCATTAAACAGAAAAAAAAACACGAAAAAAATCAGCGTACCCAGTTTAGTATTCCTGCGCGGTGAGGAAGACATTCTCTCTCTCTCTCTCTCTCTCTCTCTCTCTCTCTCTCTCTCTCTCTCTCTCTCTCTCTCTCTCTCTCTCTCTCTCTCTCTCTCTCGCTCTCTCCTCCTCCTCCTCTCTGCTGTAGGCCGTTCTCGCTCCCTCCCTCTCCATCTTCCTCCTGTCCTCGCCTCACCTTTACGGCCGCCATGCCATCCTTTTATGTTTATTCCGTGGGCCGTTTTTAATTTCCTGCTCTGCACCACCCGGTGCGCGGGGGAGGCTGCGGTGTCAACCCCCCACCACGGGAGCCTCTCTCCATCTCTTTCCCACCGATGCGTCGGCCACCGACATTTCGGGCGCCTCAATCTTCGCGAGTAGTGTATACACTCCTATGGACTCCCCGGGTTTCAAATCAATCAATGTCGTGAACGCGAAAATGAGCTCCGCAGGTGTAACAGCGCAGGCTGTGACTTTACGCGGTGACTTTCTGCTTCACGCCGACTCTTGCTCTGGTTCTTTTGTCTCCGTCCCTCCCGCTGCTGCTGTGCGTGGCACTTACACTTTCCCTTTCTCTCTGTTTTACAGGTAAGTGTGCCGTCGGGTCGCAGGTGTGTGTGTGCGCGCGCCGCGCTGCCACGGCTTGTAAGTGAGGCGCATTTCTTCCAGTGCCTCCCCTCCTCCAGGACCCCCCGCGAGGACCCCCCTCCCCCCGCGAGGACCTCCCCCCCGTGAGGACCCCCGCAAGGACCGCTGCTGCCGGCTTGACACAGCCTCCGGCGGACACCCGTATCTCCGAGATGTTCCCGCCCCTGTTCCGCTGCCACGGCTGGACTCTTGTACTAGCAATTACCAACGCCTCGTTACACGGCGTGGACCCCCACCCCCCTCCCCTGCTCCCTCTCTGTCTTTGACCCCGTTTTCTCTCTCGCTCTGGCGGAGTAAAAGGTTGTAGCCGGGAAGGGAAGGGGGACGCCCGCCCGCCGCCGTCACCTCGGCACTGACAAGCAGCCGCTCACGCAGCGTCGTCGGTGGCCGAAAGTAGCAGAAGCCTGTAGTGTTCACCGCGGGCTAGTCTCCTATTTTCAAAATTCCAACTTTTTCTGATTCCTTAATATTTTATGAAATTCGGAAAATTTATGGAAGAAAAGAAGACAGGCATGGAGAACGCTTTACCGTTCTAGGACAGGCTCGTTCTTTGGGGCTGTTCAGATACCACGTGGACACTTAAAGGGGAAGGGGGTTCACAAAATGTCCACAACTGTCCAGGTGAATTCAAATGATGAAAAGTTATGATTTTTTTAAAAGTGATGAGCTCGTTACACTCATGCACTATTGGTCGAATTTGTTTTTTCGCGGTTTTCCTCTTTTCTCTTTTAATTGGTAAAAAGCGTTTCATTTCAATAATTTTTTTAAAATTCAAAAGTATATTGAATCTTCAAGATTCAGACCCTGCAAATAAAAAATACAACAACAACAAAAAACGGCAAAAATGGGTGGGTCCTACCTCGTCCCAGACTTCCGTCCGGAACCGTTCCTGCTTAACTTCGGTGTTCGGATGGGAACCGGTGTACCAGGAGTTGACCGCCGCTAAGACACAGGCACGACGCAGCCACCTTGGTAGGCAGGCTTCCGCAACGGCCAACATCGCCCCTTCCGCTGACCAGATTTCAGGAGTCAGCCCCCTTCGACCAGTTAGTTGGTCTGTGGCCCTGAGGCCACTCCCTCGCGGATTGAGAGGGAGGTAGGATGCCCAGATCGTACACGGCCGAAGCCGATTGTACTCTACTCTCTACGCCATGTATCCGAGTAGGTGTTGCCCGAATACTCCAGATTCCGAGGCCTTAAAAAAAACGATCAGAAAACTTACCGATCGTATTTTTTCCTGATCGTAAAAGGTTCTGATCACATTTACGCTAGTAAGGCGGAAAAATTCATGAAATATTTCCAATCTTCCCGGGAATTTTCCCGGCATTTAAAACCCTATCGGGGGTACACTATCCCTAGGGTTTATGTACCCCCCGGGGGGTACACCATCCCTAGGGGCCGTAACTTTTCATACAGTAGATTTCCGTATCCGCTTTTGTGATTCTTGTCGTCTTCTCGTTTCCGGTCAAGCTCTACTCCGGAATACCCTATTGAAAAGGGGTCTTAACGGACAGGGCGAGTGCAATACTCGTCCTTTTTTGCTTCTTCGTCGTAGCAGTAGTAGTTGTAAGCAAAGAACGAGTAAAAAGTAAACAAGAAAAAGTTCTAATAAGGGAAGGTGAGGTAATCCCCAAAACGCCGAAGCTGGAACAAAAAACATTTGTACCTCGCGTGCAGCTTCACTTCCCTTATGTGAGTTTGGCCGGGGGGGGGCTGACTTCCCCTGCGGCAGCCATGCATGTGCGCCCCAGCGTGCAGTCCGACGTTGCGGTCGCCAACGACGGTCGCACTGATGAGTTTGCGAGCCCTTGGTGTGTGTGTGTGTGTGTGTGTGTGTGTGTGTGTGTGTGTGTGTGATGCGACGTCCCTCCCTGGAGACTGGCAGCGCCCGGTCGGTCGGTCAAAGCGACCTGCTTGCAGCACTGCACACGGTCGGCATTCCAAGCAAACATCGAGTGTGTGTGTGTGTGTGCGTGTGTGTATGTGTGTGCGTGTGTGTGTGTGTGACGACCCGTTCATTGGCAGAGCGGTGGGCTAACTCGCATGGCGATGCCGGTGTCATGGCGTCAGCGTCCCCCGACGCAGACCCTCGACCCTCGGTGGTCTGGCCGGTGCCGGCGGCGCGACGCGGGTTCGAATCCAGTGGGACGCGCGCATTATTTTTTCAAGCGCTCGGGGCGGCAAAAAAGGGAGGGGGGGGGGGGGGGTAGCCACCGTAGCGCGCGCCGGGGGATCAGTACAAAGGGGTAAGAGGTGTCGGCCAGGAGGGCGCTGCTGGCGGCAGCGTTTTGTCTCCCTTTTTACTGTCGCGCACGCCGGTGGGGGCGCCACTGAGCGCCACTGAGCGCCACTACCGCCACCTCGGGAACACTGATCACCAGTGAGTAGACCTGTCATGGCGCCGACTTTTCCGAAAAGGTAATCTGTGTTTCTTTCGCCGCAGTTGGTCTGGGCCAACATTGGAACATCGTATCGATACGAAAATGGAGTCTGATGATCACTAGCGACGAGATCTGTATGAGGCGTGACCCTAACCTAACCTAACCAATGGCATAACCAATGCTCACTTTTTGCACGATTTTTTTTTGCGCAGTTGGCCCTCTCGTGGGCATCACAGGAATACTAAAGTCGAAGAAAATTGGTAAACATGAGGGGCCTACTAGACGTGAAAAAAAAAAAAAAAAATCAGCCGGTGGCAAGCATCGAACCACAAACGGTCGGTCTGAGTCCGGTGGTCGCTCACCTCGTCACTCAAAAAAAATAATTTCAAGACTGGCGATGAATTGTGTAAATTAATCGCTGACACTGGCGATGCTGGTCGCGGCAGAAACGGAAAACTCTTGTCGGCGGTGCTGGCGGTCTTCTGCACCGACGGGACGGCCGCCGCTCGCCGCTTCCGCTTTGCCACGGCCTGCTTGGTGATGAGGGCCGGGGGTGTTAACCAGCGAACACAAGAGCCGGCTGCTGCTGCTGCTGCTGCTGCTGCTGCTGCTGCTGCTGCTGCTGCTGCTGCTGCTGCTGCTGCTGCTGCTGCTGCTACTGCTGCTGCTACTGCTGCTGCCGCCGCTCTCTCTGTGAACGCGCGCCGCCACCGGCTCGGCCCCCGCGGCCCCCGGCCCTCGGCCTGCTCCGCCCTTCGCCCGCACCGCCCTGCTGCCGCCACCGGCGGCGTCGTCGCCGTCCTCTGATGCCGTCTTTGTCGTCGGCCCACTTCACCCCGCCAGCGCCACGCGCCGCCCATCTCTCTCTCTCTCTCTCTCTCTCTCTCTCTCTCTCTCTCTCTCTCTCTCTCTCTCTCTCTCTCTCTCTCTCTCTCTCTCTCTCTCTCTCTCTCTCTCTCCCTCTCTCTCTCCCTCTCTACTGCAAACAGCCGATGCTGCCGCGCGCAACCCTTTTCCCACTTTTTTTTTCGTCACTCATTCCTCTCTCTCTCTCTCTCTCTCTCTCTCTAATTTCTAGACCTCTGCTGCCCCGGGGGGGCCTCCTCTCCTCCCCTCTCTTTCCCTCCTTTCCTCTAGCTCCGCCGCTCCTCTGAATCTCCACCAGATTGCTGCTGCACCATGCATCCCGCCCTCAGAGCCGGCAGAGGCGGCGAGGGCAGCACGATGTGCCACTTACTTTTTAACCCCCGCCTCACTGCTCCGATTGTTTCCCCGCCCAGTCACCGTTCTGTGCTGCAGGTTCGAATACTCGATTGTCCAAAGGGGTTGGAATACCTCAAAGACAAAAACAAGTCAGTTTTTTTTTTTTTTTTTTTTTTTTTTTGGTAATTGAGAGTTGTCAGAAACTGTACTGTTTAGTTTTCCACCGAGGTTTTAATTATCAACCCCCACATTTTTGTGCCCCCCCCCTTCCCTCACACATTTTCCGGGGGCGTACATCAGCGTTGCTAGGGGCTGGATCAGCGCACCCCCTTGGCGGTAGTGGCGGAGCGGCACACGCCCCCGTGCGGTGTGGGGAGTGATCCGCTGGCTCTGGCCGCTGTCACGCTTCGGCGTCTTCAAGGCCCTCCCCCCTCCCCTCCCCTCTGTCCTCCTCCCAGGGGAGGGGAGGTGGGGGGGGGGGGGAGGTAGAACGACGGCGACGCTCCCTGTAAAGTGTAGCACGTCGGCGCGACAGCTTGCGGGACGCCTTGAGAACGTCGATCCCAGCCAATCACCGGAGCAAATAAGCTCTCGGCACGACCTGCCCGGCCCGGCCGGGAGTCGAACCCGTTACCAACTGGCAGCCGGGCCCGGCGCAGCTGTGCGGTTCTCCGCGGAGCTCCGCGTCAGGGTTGGGACCGTACAGCACCGCACTGTCCTTTCAGGTGGCCAAATCCCCCGATCTTGCCGCGATCGGAAGTTCGGCCCCTGACAAGTGCCGCGCCACCTGCCGGATGGAAATTGGGGCGCCGCATTATGTCTGCTGGTCATGCCGCCCAGGTCAAGACACTTCCCTCTGTTCCGGTCTGGTGTGAAACCTCATTCCAGTCCCCGAAGTCACTTTTTTGCTCTGCCGTTCAATGCTATGAATAAAAAGTTACCCCACCGGGTAGGATGTGCAATCTTTACTTTGTTCCTTGGGTCACGCTGCTGCTGCTGCTGCTGCTGCGGCAGGGTGCCTGAGAGGTAGGCCACACTCCCGCACGGCTGCCGGGCGGGCTGGCCTACACATCCAGGCGCCCAGCCAGCTGACTCGGTCCTATTTGGGAATCTTGTTTCATTCAAAGTTGTCCTCGTGCACCTTTCCTCCCTCGTTCCCCTATCTGCCTTCTCTTTCTATCCCGCGGTTCTCTCTCTTATTCTCTCTCTCTCTCTCTCTCTCTCTCTCTCTCTCTCTCTCTCTCTCTCTCTCTCTCTCTCTCTCTCTCTCTCTCTCTCTCTCCGCCTTCCGCGCTGATCGAGATTTTCAATTGCCCTCCTTTTATTCTAAATCGTCGCGTCCCGTCGTGGCGCGATAGCAGGGCTCGCCCTTCCGAGTTGGCTGCCCGGGCGCTATGGAAAGGGGTGGAGGTGGCGGCGGCAGCAGTGGCAGCAGCAGTAGCAGCAGCAGCAGCAACAGCAGTAGCAGCAGCAACAGCAGCAGCAGCAGCAGCAGCAGCAGCAGCAGCAGCAGCAGCAGCAGCAGCAGCAGCAGCAGCAGCAGCAGCGGTGGAGGCGGTGGCCCAGGCGGAAACGACCCCACGGCAATTATGGAAATGTGTGGGAATGGAGGAGGCCAGGCCACGACAACAACTAACGCCCCTGGCAGCCTAACCTAACCTCCCCCTCTCGTCTTTCGCCCGCCTTCTCCTGCTCTCTCTCTCTCTCTCTCTCTCTCTCTCTCTCTCTCTCTCTCTCTCTCTCTCTCTCTCTCTCTCTCTCTCTCTCTCTCTCTCTCTCTCTCTCTCTCTCTCTCTCTCTCTCTCTCTCTCTCTCTCTCTCTCTCTCTCTCTCTCTCTCTCTCTCTCTCTCTCTCTCTCTCTCTCTCTCTCTCTCTCTCTCTCTCTCTCTCTCTCTCTCTCTCTCTCTCTCTCTCTCTCTCTCTCTCTCTCTCTCTCTCTCTCTCTGTCTCTCTCCACCACCCTGAGGCAGCCGCAGCCCTACCCGGCTCCTCTAAGGTCACAGAACCGGTTTCAGTCACAGCAGCACGCTGTAACCCCCCGCGGGCAGGGCAGGGGCTCGTTACAAACAGACAAATCGCCGAAATCGACAAACTCGGTCGACCAAGGTAAAGGGAGAAAAAAAAACACTGATATTTCGTTTAAACTTTACCCAGGTAGAAAGAGAGCGAGAGAGAGAGAGAGGGGGGGGGGGGGGTTACATCGAAAGGGATGAGATGGTCCGCCGGAAGGAAAACTTTGAGCACGGCGGAGGCGTCCTCCCCATTTCCTGCTCCAGACTGTAAGAGGCAGCAACAGATCGTCCAGGTAATAAAGTCCCCCTCTTTTGTCCCGGCCGATCGATTTTCGAGAGGGAAGTCTTCGGCCCTACTATATAGAGGAGGGGCGCAGCATAGACCACTTCTTTACCGAGCGAGAGAGAGAGAGAGAGAGAGAGAGAGAGAGAGAGAGAGAGAGAGAGAGAGAGAGAGAGAGAGAGGGGGGGGGGGGGTACAGCTGCCCTTACCCCTCTTCAAACCACCCATGCTCGCGCGCACCCGCAAAACCACTCGAGCCCGAGACGGGGGGGGGGGGGACAGACAGAGAGAGACAGAGAGAGAGAGTGAGAGAGAGCATCCCTCCGTGTGACTGTCCCTTCCGTCGTGCACCTAGCAGGCGGGGGCCGGGTAAGTGGCCAGGGGAAACAGGGTTAGGGAGGGTACGGGCCTCGGGGGGCAGCGCGGGGGTCGCGGGGGGCAGGGCACTGACGTGTGGAGGCCCTCTTGAGCAGCGGCAGGAGAGGGTATGGCGGGTCCATCGCCGTCCCTGTGATCAGTGGCCCGAGTATTAACGCACTGTGGAATGCGGAGGGGTGGTAAAGGAGTCGGGAAATGTAGTCAAGGGCGGAAGGTGTATATCTATATTTAAAAAAAAAAATCGAAGGCATCATACGGTACTCGATTACACGTATATGAGCCGGCGCAGAGAATGTGATTGAGGAGAGAAATAATCTCCGTTCTGGAAATATCTCCGGTAGGCCGTGGCGGTAGGCCGTGGCGGTAGGCCGTGGCGTTCCACCCAGGGATCAACCCCCTAGGGCCCGGGTCCACACTCTGCAGCGGCTCCCGAAAGTGGCTCCGGGAACGGCGTGCGGGGGCGGTATCTGCGTGTGCGGATGCGTCGCGATGCCTGGGGACGTCCGCTGGGAGAGGAACTGGCAATCCGTCCGGCTGCGGCGGTAGCAGCGGCGGTAGCAGCAGCGGTAGCAGCGGCGGTAGCAGCAGCGGTAGCAGCGGCGGTAGCAGCAGCGGTAGCAGCGGCGGTAGCAGCGGCGGTAGCAGCGGCGGTAGCAGCGGCGGTAGCAGCAGCGGTAGCAGCAGCGGTAGCAGCGGCGGTAGCAGCGGCGGTAGCAGCGGCGGTAGCAGCAGCGGTAGCAGCGGCGGTAACAGCGGTTGCCGTCGGCGGATCGGATTGAGCCACTCGGTGGCTCCCCCTGGCGGCTGGCGCGGGCGGCTCGCCGACACACAGGCCCGAGGGACTATGTACCCCCTGGGGGTCACACCAACCCTAAGGACTACGTACCCCCGGGGGGCACACCAGTCGTAGGGTGGGCTGTGTGCCACCACTCATCGACTTTGGGGCACACTAGCCCTAGGGACTCGGGCATACCAGTCCTAGCACACCGCCGCCGTAGCACAGGCTGCGCGCGGGTCAGAGCTCTGGCGAAATCCCCAGCGTCCGGAATCCCTCACACAGACTGCGCACTGCGCAGCGCTCTGGGATCATCCGACTGTCCCCGGCCCGACTAGGCCGCCGCCATGGGCACTCTGCCAGAAAGAGGATTTCTGTCGCGAACTCGTGTCACCTGAATATTCACGTTTATTCATTTTTAACCTGATTCCCGAAAAAGAAAAAGAAAATATTTTCCATTCCGCACATCGTGCGTCTCCGTATAGTATAGAGAAAGAGAGAGAGGGGAAGAGAGACCATGCTCCGACTTCGGATAAAGTCCGCTCTATGCCGTTAGAGAAAAATAAAAAAGACGGACGCGGAATAAGAGTCTTATCTCTGGCCGAGACTCTCTAGGACCGCTGCTGCTACTGCTGCAGCCGCTGCAGCCGCACCATCAGATTTAGCTGACGGTTTGCCCCGCCGCTGCTGCAGCGTGTTTACTATTCCCTTTTCTTATACATATATATATCGAGCCCCGGCTCAGGTTTTTCGGTTATTTCCGTGCGCCGCTCCCTGTTGCTACTCCTCCCTCTCCCCTCCTCGCACTGCCCTCTAAAACTACCCCTCCTGTGCACCCTCCTCTCATTTCTCCGCCTTCTCTTACCTTATTCCTTTCTTCCTCGGTGGCGACGGGATTTTATTCGGTCGCTGACAGCGCAGACCGGATTACCTCCCCGCCTCCTGCTCTCTCTCCCTCTCTCACTCGCCTTCCCTCTCCCTCCCACCCCCCTTTTATAGGGCCCTCATCGCGACCCCCGCCGCCCCTCATGTATGTGTGTGTGGCTGGCTACACTACTCACGTTGTGCCGATATAAGGTGCTTACGGCTCGCAAACATCCCGCACCGTGCGCACCAAAGCCCTGACATTATGTGAGCAATGCCCCCCCCCCCCCAGTACGGGCGGAACCACGACAGCTTCCCGACTCACAAAGTGGAAATTCTTTCAAATATAACATAAACATGACAGGCATGGATAACGCTTTAGCGGTCTAGGACAGACTCGTTCTTTGAGTATTGAGAGAAAAACAATGAGGTACTTGCGTTGCGGGCACTGAACCAATTTTTTTTCTGCGTTTTGCTTTTTTAGTAAACCTAGCTCTGCGTTCGTGCAACACAAGTTTAGTCCCCCTGCTAACAAAATTTTAGTTCCCTGAACAAAAAGTTACTATTTGCCTGAAAAACAACTCAAAAAAATAGTTGCGACTACTAATCTTCTTTCTCCGTGAGCTTTAACTCTTGTCGAATCTCTCCTGTGGGGCGATACCATGTCTTAAAATCGAGGAGACAGAGACAGAGAGAGAGAGAGAGAGAGAGAGAGAGAAGAGAGAGAGAAAGAGAGAGAGAGAGAGAGAGAGAGAGAGAGAGAGAGAGAGAGAGAGAGAGAGAGAGAGAGAGAGAGAGAGAGAGAGAGAGAGAGGGGGGGGGTATTGGTGCAAAATTGGGCGCCGCTTGTTAGACCTCTCCGTCGTCGATCGTCGAGGACCGGCAGCTCCCGGATGGAAGTCGCGGGGGCGCCGGGGTCGCCGATAGGGATCGCTGATCTCTCTCCCGGGCACCCGGAAGGCCTGGAGGACCCGGAGGACCCGGAGGACCCCGTGGAGGAGGCGTCCACTAGCCGCCCCTCTCCACTTGTGCGCAAATATTTGAGTTGGCGTTCGCCGGCGCTCGCACACGGCGGCGGCCGAATGCAGGGGTCCAGCCAGCCGGCTCCTCTTCCTATGTTAGTTCTTATCCACGAGAATTCCGCGCGTCTTCTTTTCCTCTCTCTCTCTCTCTCTCTCTCTCTCTCTCTCTCTCTCTCTCTCTCTCTCTCTCTCTCTCTCTCTCTCTCTCTCTCTCTCTCTCTCTCTCTCTCTCTCTCTCTCTCTCGCCGCGCGTCCGGACGGAAAAGCAAGCAGATAATGCTTCCGATTCAGGATCGGCAGGTCCTGGCCGAGCCCAGAGCGCAGGGCCCGTAGACGGCCCCGGCGGTCCACTCGCGCTTGCGTTATCACAATCTGGGTGGATTTGTGAAGAACCGCATGACAGCAAAAGGATTTTTACTCTGTTTTTCCTTTTTTCTTCCTGCTCCGTCAGCGGAACGGCTGATCCGGGTGACTTGTGAATTATTGAGGGCCCGCACTCACAGCGAGTGAGTGTGTCGCTCAGACAGTGACGCCCTCTGCACGGACACAACCTCAACTGAGCGGGACGCCGCACCGCCTTCTGAACAAGGAAAAAGATGGGAAGGCTTTCTTTTCATGGCGACGAAATCCGTCGCCAGCTTCCGATGCAACCCGCCTTCGAGTTGAACCGTCCTTCGATCGGATCGATATCGGGCGCCTTTGTTGTCGGGGACCGTCCGAGATCCGTCCCTGCCGTTAAATGTTTTACTGCAGTCCTTACATTGTATCCGAGTAGGCCTCCCGGCTCTCGTGTTGAGAGAGTGAGAAAGACATACTAAAGGGGCGGGGAGGGGGTTCGGACCACCAGTACATGTATGCGAAATATTTTTTTTTTCCTTCAGAGAAATACCGGAATTGCCTTTCAAAGGGTTGGAATACTCGTTCAAGTACTCGCTCGCACGGGTTCAAATACTCGCTTCTATGGGTTAGAGTGCAGGCCGTAGGGTCTGTGGCGTTGACCGCAGGATGGAAGGGAGGGAGGGAGGGAAGGAGGGCCGCTGCCGACGGGGGTCGGGGGCAAAGCGTGCGGTCGTCATCGACTGCCTCCCCTGGGATGTATCCGGGGACGTACAGCGGCGACCCGGCGCGACCCCCGACGACGCTCCCGCACACGATCCTGTTCCAGCCAGCGAGCATGCCGCAACCGTCTGCCGTCTCTCTCTCTCTCACTCGTCCCCCCAAGCATGGCCCCTCTTTATCTGTCTGTGGCTCTCTCTCTCTCTCTCTCTCTCTCTCTCTCTCTCTCTCTCTCTCTCTCTCTCTCTCTCTCTCTCTCTCTCTCTCTCTCTCTCTCTCTCTCTCTCTCTCTCTCTCTCTCTCTCTCTCTGTTCTTTCTTTCCCAGTAACACTTTCCCCGTCAGACCATACGCGCCTTCTAACGTTTCGACGCACGTGACAAGAAACACATAAAAATAAAAAATACGGCAGTCCTGCCAACGGGACACGCTCTGACTCCCTGCTTCAGATGCGAGGTTTCCAATCGGCCCTGTATCCGACTGTCTCTTTTTTTTTTCTTTGACCTGCTCTCTTCGCGCTGATGATGTTTGAACGCCGGGATGTCGCTGGAATTGGCTTCCCACTAGTGGAGTCGTCTGCTTTGATCCCTCCCTGCAGCGGCGGCGTCAGCAGCAGCGGTAGCAGCAGCAGCAGCAGCGGGCCCCTGATTGCTTATATCACCTCTTCGCGACGGACTTATTTATTTCGTGTCGCCTTTGAGTCCCTGGCGCGGCGAGCGAGCAGCACAAGAGCGACAATGTCACCGCCATTGAAATCAGGTCAGCGCCCCGTTTGTGAAACGTTCGTTAGCGTCCGAAGGCCGAGAGCGGGACGATGGTTAACATGCTACACTGCCGTGACTTGAGGTGGACACTTTAATCTAACTCTTCGGGAATAATTCTTTGCTCTTCCCACCAAAGAGAGTGGTTGATTTTTTTTTCCCGAAGCAGCCAGCAGCAGATAATAGGGAATGGAAAATATCTACGCCCGAATTAGTAAGAAGCGAACCACGGTCCTTCGTTACCGGGTGTTGCCGCGCTACTGACTGAGCTACCAGCCTCGGTTGATAGCGGCAGTGAGGTGTCAGCCATGGCGACTCGGCGGGGCGCGTCAGGCCGCGATGGCGTCATCGTACGCGTAAATGGCGGCAAGCAGCAGCACGGCCACGGCGCGCCGACGGCGGAAATGGTTTCAGAGCGAGAGAGAGAGAGAGAGAGAGAGAGAGAGAGAGAGAGAGAGAGAGAGAGAGAGAGAGAGAGAGAGAGAGAGAGAGAGAGAGAGAGGGATGGTAGTGGGGCGATGCATCCGCCGCAAACACAGTCGTAAACTCGGACGCGGCCGGCGGGCGGTGCGAGGGTGCACTATCGCGTTGTGTGCGTATATAGGTAGGCGTCGAGGTGTGCGCGTGCGTGTGTGTGTGTGTGTGTGTGTGTGTGTGTGTGTGTGTGTGTGTGTGTAGAATATGCAGACCACTATCGCGCACGCCGAATCTGCTCAAACGATAAACGCGTCAGCTTTTAGTATGTTCCAACACTCTATATGGGGGCGGGCGGCAGCCATCGCGGGGAAGGGGGGGCAAATGAGGAGGGGGCCCAGGGATTTGGAGAGGTAGGTAGGGGGGGGGGGAGGCTACATACCCCTGTTCTCCCCCGGTTGGCACACCTGGTCACACCGTACGCTATCCGCATGCGCAGCGGCGGCCATGTGTGCGTTCTGCGTTCGAAAACACCCGCCGAAACCTCCCCGCTGCCGCCCGGCGGGTTGTGTCCGAGGTCGAACCCCGTCCCCTTCCCCTTCCCTACAGCCCCCCCCCCCCCCCCCCCCCTTCGACCCCCCGGGATGGTGCGAGGCCTGGCGGCGGCAGGGTCAATATTTAGGGCCGTAAATCAAGGATGGAGAAGCGAAACACTTTTACGGAAACTGTAGTGTATGAGTTATGGCCCACCGTATGCGCTCTGTACACTCTGCTGCGGAGTTTTTAATGAAACGGCCACTCTGCTGCGCTGTCGGTGGGGCCAGGTGATCCAGGTGACCGGGTGACCCCCGCAGGTGCCGTGGCAGGTGACCAGGTGCCAGCACACATAACGGGCTCCTCCGCGCGCCGTGATTTAAACGCCGTACACTGTTCTCGGCCTACTGCTGCGGAAGATTTAATCCCGGCATTTAAATTTGCCGTTCGCGTCCGCTGAGCCCGCCTGTGCTCGATCGTTTTGCCCATTTGGCGTGTGTATATGTAGCCTACGGCCCCGCCTTTGGCCCGCTAGCCCTGCCAGTCAGTTCATTCCAAGAAACTGTCTGTACTACTTGCTGCCACGCCGCGCCCGCCGCGCCGCGCCACGTCCGTTCTGCTTTTGGATTTTCAATGGCCAAATTATTCAAACGGCCCGCCGTTTCCAGCGTGAGGCCCGTATTTCAGCTCTGGTTCGCGCATCGCCGGACGTTTATATCAGATGCCTGTCTGCCCTTTCCCTCCCGCTCTCGCTTCCCCTCCCCCTCCTATCTAGCTCTCTCTCTCTCTTTCCTGTGTAACCTACAGAGACAGAGAGAGAGAGGCAGAGGCGGCAGCCGTGCTCCTCCCACTCACGTCCGTTCTGTCCACCGTCCTGGTGAAAGGATGACACGGTCAGGGCTCTCGAGGCCGGGGTGGTGTGGCGCTCGTGATCTGTGGGTTTCACCGGACCCCACATGATCGTCACACAGCACGGCGCCTGGTGGGTAGGCAATGGCAGCTCGTGCCGAGCACGGCTGTCGTGCGGGCTGGCCTACCCTGGCCGTTCGCAGGCGCTCCCGCAGGAGAAAAACTCGAATCCACAACGAACGAATGCGGCTCTTTCGAGGAGCGACGGCCATCTCGTATTGGTGCAACGCTTTCTCTCTCTCTCTCTCTCTCTCTCTCTCTCTCTCTCTCTCTCTCTCTCTCTCTCTCTCTCTCTCTCTCTCTCTCTCTCTCTCTCTCTCTCTCTCTCTCCCTCTCCCTCTCTCCCCCCCTCTCTCTCCCTCTTATTGCTTTCGTCCGCCTTTGTTGCTGTGCTGTCTAATGTGATCCACGTCTGAGCCCTTTGCTGGGAGGGGCCTTCACAATGGACAGCTAGGCCTAAAACCTTTGTAATGTGCCCGTCCGGCCTAGGAGACCAGGGGTGGGCACGGCAGTGTTGAGCCCGGCAGGGCCCCGGTAGAGCCCCGGTCCAGGCCGAGGCCGAGGGCACCATGTCCTCTGAGACTCACTCCTCGAAAACTTTCAAATGTTTTATTTTCTCAAACTTTTCCAAACGGGGCCGTTTTGTGCTCGAGACCGAATTTCGGCGCATATAAATTCTGGTCCACCTGCCCTGTCCGCTAGCGTGCGCCCGTGCCGGGCCGTGCCGCTGCTCCGCGCTACGCCCCGCGCCGCTCCGCCCTGCCGCCGCTGCAGTGCCGCTGCTCGTGTTTGTGTTTGCCGTTTCCCGCTCCAACTCGCTGCGTTTGAAAGAGGGACGGCGGGACGGCGGAGGCGCGCGCGTGCATCAGTTCGCAGTTTGGCATGCGCTCTGCTGCTGCTGCTGCTGCTGCTGCTGCTGCTGCTTCTGCTGCTGCTGCTGCTGCTGCTTCTGCTGCTGCTGCTGCTGCTGCTGCTGCTGCTGCTGCTGCTGCTGCTGCTGCTGCTGCTTCTGCTGCTGCCGCTGCCGCTACGAGTCGAGCGCATCGCATACAGGGGCGCAGCGCCATTTCATGTCTGGCGTGGGCGGCCTTGTTATACACGGCATACCCGTTTTCCCACCCACCGTGCAGCACACACTGCGTCAGGGTTGAGTCGCGTCGACCTCAGAAACAAAAGTGTTCGTCGCGCTCGGACTTTGGAACTCTTCTCTGTCACACTACCGCTGTCTCCGCCCCACGACATGCATACTCGCCGGGCTGGTGTGCCAAAACGCCGTTTCCGCGGGTTTGCCAACGGAGCGAAAAGGAAAAGAGAATATACTGTTGCTATGAAAGGACACACGTACCTTCGCTCTGGTTATTATTAATTTTTTCCCTTTCAGTCACACAACATTATCAGACTTTCGTTATTCTTGGCGTGTTTGCGGTTGATAATTGGCGTGGAGAGCGGCGCGCAGCCGCGTACCGTTCGGGTGGCCCAATCTCGGTCAACAATCGCAAAAGCCTCTAGCGAACCTGAAGAAGGTTTACGCTCTCTTATAACTTGGACCTGGATGCACACACAGTCACGAAGGGAAAAGTTGGACGAAGGGTCTTTTATTCAAAAAGAAGAAGAGGAAGAACAGGGAGGAAAGCAGCGAGAGAAAGGGGGAAAAAGAGTGAAGTGCGAGTTGGCGTGTACAGTTCGGCTGCTGAGCTGGCTACAGTGCAGCCAATTAAGCTTGCCAGCGGCCTAAGATCCCCCTCACTCCCCGCTGTTTCCCACACCTCCGTGTGCTCCTCACCCTTCCAGGACTTTTTCTCTGCTACCCCTTCCACCTCACTCTCTCTCTCTCTCTCTCTCTCTCTCTCTCTCTCTCTCTCTCTCTCTCTCTCTCTCTCTCTCTCTCTCTCTCTCTCTCTCTCTCTCTCTCTGCAGCCCAGCGAGGCGCCACCGAGTCTCCCGAGTATTAATTATGGAGAGCAGCGCTCTGGTAATTGCCGGTCAGAACAAAAGTAGACCATCGTCCGAGGGGGCTTGGGCACCCTGGGACCCTCGGTGCTGGTGGAGACTCTATATGGGGAAAATCCGTCGGACTTCTTCATCCAATAATATGCATACCAAGAAAATGAATTGAAAATACTTGCGACGGTTTGCATGTGCTGCTACTTGCATTTTCAGTTTCTTTTTTTTTCCCCCAGAAGTTTCCTTGACCGAGTAAGGAAAGTTGAACAAAAAGTCAACAGAAAGGAAAAACAGGATTCGTAAAGACACTGCCACTGCAGGAACTTGACCCAGCACGTAGACTTTTTTTTTCTAATGGTGGCCTGGCTAATCACTGGTAAAACTTGCCCGTCACCTCTTTCTTACCACCACCGCCACCACCACTACTACCAAGGGGCAGAGAGTGTGTCCTGAATAATGCATGATCCTGCCTCGGCCTCCGTGGTCTTGCTATGTATGCTCCGCTCGGACAAACTTTGGGCCGAGCGGCAGATGTCTGGGACGAGCTATATATGTAATGAAGCGAGCGGCCACGCTGCTGTCGCAACACGCCGGAGCTCGCCAGGCGTGAGGAAGCAAAAGAGTAGAGCGAGAGAGCGAGAGAGAACGAGGGGGGGGGGGAGGGATGAAGGTGGAAAGAGGTCGGAGATAGTGAGTGGGGGAAAAAATGAGGTTGACGCACGCTGGGAAGTTTGTGAAGTGCCAAATTGAATCTGCATGCTCGTTTAGCCCTCAACACCAATTTCTTTGGGGAGGCCGGGTCCGGCCGGGTCAGAGCCGTTTGGGTAGATCCACCACAAGGCCGCCGACAGCCGCTGCCACAGCGGACGCGAAGAAAACACCACGACTCTGCCGGGTTTCGATCCCCAGTCCTCCCGCGTCCGGTACAAGCTCGCTGCCCACCGGCCGCATTATTTTTCCGCCCTGACTCCGACCAGCGTGCGCAGCTTCACGCCCATTGCAAATATTTGCCACAATTTCCAAATAAATCAGTCAGAATAATAATAATAAGGTTTCGGATTATTGATCGATATTTTTCCTCCGCGCCCCTCTCTATCGTCGGCACCTCATCGTTTCTATCAGGGCCGCCGCAGTCGCGGCCGGTCGCCTCCCACCAGCTCGATCACCATCCCTCAACCGGCTGGTCCCCCGCGGCCCCCGCGGCCCCCGCGGCCCCCGCGGCCCCCGCACAGCTGCCACGCCCGCTCCGGCCACTTACGCGGGTTCGAATACCGCCGGGGCCCTTCTCCCTGCCGCTCCGCATCTCTCCAGACGGAAACTCCCCCTCTCCCCTCTCACTCTCCCACACCCTCTATCTCTATATCTCTCTCGCTCTTTTGCTCGTCGATCGCTACGTGATGGGTGTGACGGGTGTCACAGGTCGTCTGATGATCGATGCTGCCCCCCCTGCAGGGAGGAAGAGGAACACACAGACAAAAGTGAACGGGGAAGAGAGAGAGAGAGAGAGAGAGAGAGAGAGAGAGAGAGAGAGAGAGAGAGAGAGAGAGAGAGAGAGAGAGAGAGAGAGAGTCACAGACTCATCACTTTCTATCTCTTGTCGACCGGTTTCTCACTCGCGCGTCCCTATAATTCCTCATGCCCCAACACAATGTGTCCATCCCCACAGTCTGCCCGCAGTGGGGCGCCGGGCTGGGCTGGGCCTGGGACCCTCTCCCGCCCCACCTACCCTCAATGCCATGGTCTCAATACTTCAGCGAATACAAAGTTGTTTCCGAACAGAGTTTTGGAGTCCCGGTGCTGTGGGTCCTTACCGTGTTTCGATGAGAGGAAGGCAGAGAGAGAGAGAGAGAGAGAGAGAGAGAGAGAGAGAGAGAGAGAGAGAGAGAGAGAGAGAGAGAGAGAGAGAGAGAGAGAGAGAGAGAGAGAGAGAGAGAGAGAGACAGAGACAGAGAGAGAGAGAGAGACAGAGGGAGAGAGAGAGAGACAGACAGACAGACAGACAGACAGAAATAGAGAGAAAGAGAGGGATGGGGGCAGAGGCCAGAGGCCCGAGCAAAATGTTGGGAAGGCTGCACTGAATGATGACAGTTGGGCACAGCAGCGCTCTCCCTTATCTGCTCTCACTCTCTCCTATTTGGGACCCCTTTCCCCTGCCATCCCCCCGACCGCGTCCCGGTCAATCTGCCACTCACTGTCCCCAAATACCTCCGTCAAACCTGCCCTCCGGCCGCACCCTGCCACGGCCCCGCACGGCCCCCTGGACTGCAAAGCCCCTAGCGGCCCGCCGCCCGCCCCTGTCTCGGCCACAAGAGGGGGGAAAAGGAAAACGTCCCCCATTTTATTTCGCGTGGCTCCTCTTCGACATTTTTGTCAATCGCCGAGGACAAAGCAGACGATGTGTGGGTCGGGCCGGGGGGCGAAAGGAGGAGGCGAAACGCATGTGGACGCATCCGATGGAGATGTCGACAAGATTTCATCCCGACAACAATAACTTTTTTTCTTTTTTCGCCCTCCGCGTTGTCGCATCAGCTCTTAAGTTTGTATGGCGAGCGTGCCGCAACTCTTTCTCGGATTACGCATTTTTTATCCATGAAAAAATAAACGAAAAAAAAAAATGAAATCTCCTGCGTGACTATGCGGCGCGTCGTCAGGATTTTTTTTTTTCTCTGTGCGACGAGAAATGCGCGTGGAGTGCCGCGGTCGTGAAATGGGAGCGTGTGTACTCAGCCAGCTTAGCGACCCATCAATCTGTACAGCCACGCGCGGCCTCGCTGCTTCAGGCCTCCCTACGTCTAGTCCTCGTCACCTCCGCGTGTTCGTCATTTATTTACTCGCTAAATGGACCCATGTCGTACCCGTATACATATTTAAATCTTGGCGCGCTGCGCCGCCCGTCTGCTCCCGTGACTGACACTGGTGGGGAAGGGGGGAAGGGGGAGGTTGGAGCATATTGGGCGGCGCGGGGCGGACTGGGTGCTGCCGGCCGGCGGACGGGCAACCCTCATCGCCCCGGCGTCCATCCAAACACGAGTGGGATCTCCAGACGTCACCAGCGGCAGCATCCCCCCTCCCTTCCCCCTCACTCCCACCCCCGCCGCACCCTTGGCCTATTCCATCCCTCTGGGCGCCCCGCTTTTCAGCTGCTTGGAAATCCGTCTGAATTTACGACGCGGACCTTCGGTCTGGTCCGGCCCGGAGGGTCGTCCACTTCGTCTGCCTATGAATGGCCTGAAGCTGAAGCCGCCGCTGCCGCCGGACGGGACGGGAAAACAAACCGGGGGACTTCGCCGCACCTCGTTATTTGACTCTGCGGTTCGACGCCCATTTTGGGAGAGACGTTGTGAATCTGCACTCGTTGCCCTGAAAGTATTTTCTCCGAAATTTAAGTAGTCAATGTCATTCAAATATTTTTTTTTTAAAGGCAGTCACTTTCTTCTTAGCGTTAGGTTAGGTTGCGAAGGTTACGATGAAAAGGATAGATTATTTCTTTCAAAATACCATTCATGAAATCTTCTTAAAAGGCAATCAGAAAATCAGTCGTAAAAATTCATCCAAAATTCACGCAGTACTTTTCACGATTACATGATAAATTTCTCAACCCGCCTGGTCGGGGCCCGCTGCTGCTGCCGCTCCCACCACCATCAACGCCATCGCATATTCCGGCCGTGGCCACGCCGCGTCGCAGCGACGAAGCCTCTTCATCAGGAACTTTCCGGCAGGATGCCCGGACCCTGTTTAGGACGCCCGAACGGCTGCCGAGCACGACGGCCCGGAGCTGCCTACACGGGACACTGCTCCGGGCTCGCCGATGTCCTCCGGCCGCTCCGGGTCCCCGACGACTGATTTCCTGCAGCAGCTGCCCTACATTCCCGGCTTCCGCTGACGAACCTCATAATTTCGCGGGGACGATCGAGTGGTTCTGTGCAGGGGTCGACATGAGAGTCGCAGTCTGCCATCGCTTGTGCTCTCAAAAAAAAAGCTGAAAAAATATCAACACCCATGCAGAAAGAAGAAAATCATCAAAACAGACCGAGATTACTCAAATCCTGGTCATGCATGTTTTCAATAGGTGAAGAGCGAGAGGTCTTCGCGGCCTGGGTGTGGAAATGTTGGACAGAGACACAACAGAGCGGGGTGGGAGTGGGGTGAGAGTGGGACAGAGCGATAGGACGCAGCAGCGGGTCATACGCACCGGACGCTCGCCGACAGCCAAGCAATGGAAATAGTCATCAGCCCCGTCATCAGCTGAAACACGGCGGCCGCGGCTTGCCGGACTGTCGGCCCTGGCTGGCTCCGGCTCGCTGTTGGCAGCGCGCTCCGTTGTCCCAGCAGCGCTGCTGGCGCGGTCACTCAGACGTGAAACGTGATAAAGACCTAATGCCACGGCCTGTGCCTGCCCCTGGGCCTGCCCCTGGGCCTGCCCCTGTGCCTGCCCCTGTGCCTGCCCCTGTGCCTGCCCCTGGGCCTGCCCCTGTGCCTGCCCCTGTGCCTGCCCCTGGGCCTGCCCCATGCCCTGACTGGCCCGTGCACCTCTGCCCGCCACGCCGCCAGCGCCAGTGAAAATTATTTTTGGCGCGGCAAGAATCCACAGCATAGAGAGGACGGACGCACTCAGATGAATGACGTTCATGAAAAGTATCGTGGACGGATATTACGGGGGTGCTAGGATATAGTTGTGGCAACTCACCCAGATTTCTCATCACCAGTCGCTGCATGAAGTCTGGTGAACTTGCTACAACTTGGTCTGGTGTTTTAAGTACTTAAAAGGTACTCCCAACGGGTATTACGGGACGTAAACGACGAGGATGAAGTTGTGGCAACATTTCTTGAGGTGGATCTTAGCATTGTTACCCGTCGCAGCACAAAGTCAGCGACAAAACTGGAAAAATTGTGCTCTCTTTGGGTTGTGCACAAAACATTGCGATAATTGAATACAATCCCCCTTCTCATTTAGTTGCGTATAATGCATAGGCAGACCCACAGGACACAGTCCCATTTTTTACAGCTGGTCATGCTGTGCATTGGATTAAAATATTTACAAAAATAATTTAAAAAAATCGACGGGCCAAATAGGTTGTGTTGAGATAAGATAACAACGCGCTTTCAGAGAGCAGAGTGCCAGAGAGGCCCCCGCATAAGCACATCGTGTGTGCGTATGTGTGTGCGGACGTGCGATGCGATAGTTGATTCGTATACTCCGGTTGGCCGCGTTGAGCCCGGTGCCGGGGACCGGGCCTAGACCACAGGCACGCAACTGCCGCCAGGCCCACGGCCTCTTATTGGCACGACGATGACCCCCGGGGCGGTATTAGCCGGAAGCGCTCGCCTGTCACTAACTCTGACACGGATTATTTCCAGGCCGGAGCGCGACCAGCGCGCGCGGCGGCCCGTTCAGCTGCGTGAGTCAACAAATCGGACGTTTGTCGCCCGAGCGTAACAGCGATCGCAATACGCCGCCTGCGAGACTTTCAGATTCGGAGAGTTTATGCCAATTTCCAACGCTCGACTCTCGAGGCATTCAACGATTTCTCAATGTTTCAAACCTTCAGGAGTGTGCACCGAAAACCTCGAAGCCTCTTCCCTTTCAAAGTTATGTAATTTCAGGCCGTAGTAACACGGCCCCGGCCGAGAAATCGGAGCCGTGCGTCGACAGTTTCTGAAGCGAACAGCTCGCTTGACGTTTATTACGGTGCCGCGGTCCCGGTGCCCGCTGGGGCCGCTGGGGCCCGCCCGGGCGGTAGGCCAGCCCGTGGCACGGCCGTGCGTTGCGGGATTGCCTACCCGATGGGCGCCCGGCCAGCGCTGGGTCTTGCGTTTTCGCCGCGTTTTCGCCGGCTTTGTGGCCCGCGGGGACCGAGGGGCACGTGGGGGGGGGGGGCTGATTCAGCCCCGCGATAACGTGTGTGCGAGCCGAGCAGACTGGGCCAAAAGCCACAGGGGCGGATCTCGGGGCAGGGGAGGGGGGGGGGGGACCCTGGATGCCAGCCAGACAAGAGAGGGGCGACTACGGCGCCTGTTGACCCGGCACAGCACCCAGCGACGGTCCACACGTCATCCAGGAGGGAGAGAGAGATAAGGAGAGTGGAACGGAGCGAGCAGGATGGAAAACGGAGAGATAAAAAAAAATGAGGAAAATGATGAGATTGCGTGGCCTGATGATCGTTACAGAACAAACCTCTCGCGGGAAACCGAGCGATCAAGACGACCTTTGTGGGCGAGGCAGTGATATTAATAATTTGCTTGGCTGTGTCGCACAAAAACTCCTGTCGCGCGACAGTGAAAAATCGTCATCTGGAGGGCGCGTCGTTAATGCTGGCTACATCACAACACGTTAGCAGCGCACTGACGTTCACGGCAGTTTAGTGCGCGGCCGTGAAAGGCTTTGGGCGGTAGTAATGTGCGGTGGGTGTGTACCGCCGCGGTATAAAGAGAGCGCTGAAATTGAATTGAACCGCCGTGGTCACTCGACCGCGGGGAGGAAAAAAAAAACGAAAAACAAAAAAAGAAACGTTGAAAATGACAATCATGATGCCATGACTTTTTCGGCAGCAACGCAGCAGCAGGTCCACCAGCGTGACAACGGGCCGGAACGGAACGGAATCCCTGACCGAGTCGCCGGCCATTTCCGCTAACATCATTTCCCGCCAGAGTATAGATCGTTGTGGACCACGCTGTCCTTTTGCGCCGGCCATTAGCTGGATCCGAAAAGCTTGTTCCATCGTGGCTGTATCATCAATTATCGAACATTTTCTCTCCCCCCCCCCCCCCCCTCTTTTTTTTTCGCTCATCCATCCCGCGTTTTATTTTATCATGCGGAGACCGCACCGTCCCCCGCGCCAACCCCCACGTCTGAACAACCTGCGAGTGACGCCCACAACCAGGCGGCCGGCACAGCGCCCGCTCCTCCCTTTAAAAAGAGCTAACGAAAATAATCCATTGGTTTCATGGCTTTATGGCAAGCGCGCGTACTCACGAACTACACTGCACAAACTCACGTGGCTTCCCAGAGGCAAAAAGGTACGTGGTCTCCAGGGCTGGTGTGCCCCCAAGTCAGTCAGCGGGTGCATAGTTTCTAGTGGTGTGCCGCCCCTCGGTCAGCGGGGAGGTACGTAGGCGCGCCGACTAGTTTATGGGTGGCCTCTGCGCCGTTCGGTAGGGGTTCATCGGAGCACCGTACTTCTGGTCCTCGGCGCGGCCGTCTGGTTGCCCGGGGTGGAGTACGGATCGGCCGGAGCCCGCAAGCCCTTGAGGAGTCCGCCGCCGTCCGCCGCCGTCTTACAGTAGTTTTGCGGCCCCTCCCCGGCCCTCCCAGGCCCTCCGGTGTACATTGCAGCCTCACAAATACCACTCGCCGTCCTTGTCCGGGCTGGGCCCTCTCAGACCACTGGCCATCTCGGTCTGCCAGGGCCGGGGCGGGGCCGGGGCCCAGCGTGCTATGATGGGACTTAAATGACCTGCTGGCTCATGCCAAAGCCTGCTGCTGCTGCTGCTGCTGCTGCTGCTGCTGCTGCTGCTGCTGCTGCTGCTGCTGCTGCTGCTGCTGCTGCTGCTGCTGCTGCTCCTGCTGGTGGGGAGGCAGGCAGGCAGACCCAGCAGGCAGCCGAGCCGGTGCCAGGAGGATTCCTGTGGCGAGGTTCATCGGAGATTACCAGTTGATCCGCATTCGAGGACCTGCCCGCTCTAATGAGGGCCATGCTGATGAATAACGGTCTGGATTCCAGCGCGCTGATGACGACTGCTCATGGCAGCCGGCCGGTGACGAGGCCTTCACTACTGCTAGTGCACCGTCGTCATCACAAACTCACTCGCCTTCACACCTTTTGTGCCCCGGCATGGCAAGCAGGAGTCCCACACCCCATACAGCGATGTGGTCCGTGTCTGCTTGGCCCACGTCCCCTGTGTGGCGCGTGGCGTGGCGCCCCGACCCCTCGATTCGGGCACGATATGACTTTGATATGCGGGACGCCGCGTTAAACAATCCCAAACAATGTTGCCGGAGATAAACAGATGATGATTGCCAATGACGCTCGATTATCTTTGAAGTCCCCGCAGTGGCCAGCTGACCGCTGCGGGGGGGTCGGCCCAGGCGGCCGTTTCCGCAATCTCTTTTGTGTTCGCGCTCGGGCGAGGGGCGACGGCGGAAAAAGCCGGAGAGAGAGAGAGAGAGAGAGAGAGAGAGAGAGAGAGAGAGAGAGAGAGAGAGAGAGAGAGAGAGAGAGAGAGAGAGAGAGAGCAGAGCTTTTTGTGGACGACGGCGCGCTATCTCAATATTTGTTCCAATCCTGCGTTCTTTGATGGAGCGCCGTGATGACGTGTGTAAGTGTGCCCTGGGAGGCCGGAGGCCGGCGGGGCCACATAGCGGTGTTGACTGCGTCCGAGTTTCGCACCGCCATGCATGAAGAAAAAAAAAGGAAATTAGCAATTTCAAAGAAAAACAGTAAAAGCGTTACTGTAAAAAAAAACGACTCAGAGTCAAAGTAATGACTGTAATTTTTGTTAAATGTGAGAAACGTGAACTGGATTTTGCGAAAAAATAAAAATGATTTTGGTTGAGCTTTTTTTTGTTTTAAGTCCCATGAATATGGGATGAAATGTCTAGTGACTATTTTTTTTTCTCTGAGAGTGCAGCACATTGAAAACCCTTATCTCAGTGTGAGCACCCCTTCCAAGGGACCATCCCCCTCGTCTCTCTCCGTGACACAACCGGCGCACACACATACGCACACACATGCGCGCACGCACACACACACACACACGCGCGCAGACACCCAAAATCATGAGGTGGCCGACGTGGCCCGGCGTGCCCAGCCAGCCTTGCAGCCCGACGCCTGTGAATTATGCAACACGGACTACATGACGCGGACCCAGCACCCTTTCAAACGCCCCGGCCCGGTCTGTCCCGGCGGGTTTGCGGGGGGTCCCGGCGGGCTGTGTGGCACATCCTGTGCACCCCTCCCCCCGTTTAGTCTGCACCTCGTGCGCTTTTCTGGTTCGCTTGCTGTATGTCCCGTCCGCTGCCACCGCAGGAATCTCCTGCAGAGACTTTCGCGCTGCTCGCGCCGGGAAAACACTCCCCGACGGGGGATTTTAGTTTTGTCCCAAAACTGTTTTCATCTACTATAAATGCTGCGCGCGCGAGAGAGGATCCTTCACGGCGTTACCGCCGCCACGGTTTGCGACTTTATGTTCCCGTCTTTGTCTTTCCCGGTAATTAGAGCCGCGAATTGGGACAGCGAGGGAGTGGGACGGAGCTACAGGGGGAAGGGGGGGGGGGGGGGGAGGGGAGGGGAGTGGCCGGGTGCACCCTTCTATGGGGGGTGCTTGGGCCTCCGGAATAGACCCCACTCGTTATTAATGTCGCTTTTCGATTGGTTTTTGGTGCGCGATTTCAGAGAGAGAGCGAGAGAGATGGAGAGAGAGAGAGAGAGAGAGAGAGAGAGAGAGAGAGAGAGAGAGAGAGAGAGAGAGAGAGAGAGAGAGAGAGAGAGAGAGAGAGAGAGAGAGAGAGAGGCGGGGTAGGGACGGGGGAAATAAAAGGGTGGTCGAGCTGAGGAAGGAAGGGACCAAGGACACGCAGAGAGAAAGAAAGGCGGTCGGGGGAGGGAAGCATCTCGAGAAGATGTACAGCGGAAGGATGCTGCCGATTATAGGAAAGGAAAGAGTTTGGCGAGTGTCGCGGAGAGGCGGAGGAGGAGAGGGAGGGAGGCAGAGGGAGGGAGAGGGAGGGAGGGACTGGGGCGGAGAGAGAGATTTATGTGTAAACCAGTTGCGTGCTAGTGGCGGCGGAGGCGACAAGGGCCCCCCGATAGAGGGCGCTGCTGGCGCTGCTGGCGCTGCTGGAGTAGGTCAGTCGGCGGTGGTGGCGCTGCGGCTGCGGGGACCCGAATGTAGGCCAGGCGATATGGAAAGTTTTCAAATTCAAGAAACAGAAACGCCAGCACGATTCGAACGGAAAGAAACAGCATCCGATCATCGATCGACTTTTATCCGAGAAGTAGGGTGATTCCCGTGGGGTTGGCACCAGTGCCGCCCCCCTGCCCCCCCTTTCCACCCATTTCAGCCCTTTTAGTGGGCGTTTCTCAGGGCGCCACTGCGGGACCCGCTCTACGGCCGTACCTTTCAGCTCTAATGATGCGTCAGACAAGGTTGCGGCTGAAATATTATCGGGATGCGGAGTGCCGCCTGTAACTGCGCTGTAACTGAACCGCTCTTACGTGAGTCTATTCGCGTTCGGACGTCGCCCGCACGAGTTCGCTCGAGGACGTTTCTGGGGCGGCAAGGTGACTGGCCAAAAGCCGCGACCGGCTCCCAGATCCGGCTTATTTCGGCTTTCGTTTTACTTTGTGAAATATTTGCAGGAAAAATGTCGGCCGCTTGTCCGCGGAGCGCGATTTTGCTGTCGCGCGGCTTGCGTTGTTTGCGATCCATTATGAACCGCGCAGAGGATGTTCGGCGTGTTCGAGGCGCGGAGGAAGACAGCGAACAGCGAGCCGGCGGACAAAGCGCAACACAGCGTGAATGTTTAAACAGATTGGATATGTTTGCACGTCATTCTGAGTCCGCGGGGGCGTCGCTACCGCCGTGTTCGTCCCCGAGCGTCGCACTGTGTGGCCACTCTGTAGCGGGCTTCGGGAACATGCACGTGGATATAAAAGATTCGGAGCGACGCCTGGCAGGAGTAAAGAACGCCGATGAGAAATATGTCCGCTTCGCAGAAGAGAACATAGGGTCCGCGTGCTGAAACACGTTTTTACTCGCATTTACAGTTTCAAATAATTTTCGAAAAATTCCGGGGGGGGGGGGAGTCGATGGAACATTTGTGTCCCGACGTGTTTTGGAAGTTTGAAAAAAAAAATAATCAAAACAATCGGCAGTCTCAAAACTGCTGAATATCGTTTTACATTAGATTCCTCTGCCGCAGAGATAGGCCTGTTTTTAAAATCCCCCTTCTTTTTTTTTTTTTTTAAATTCACGGAATCACTTTCGTAAAACTTTGACAAAACAATTTTAAAATTTCCACTCCAAATTCTTTGATTTTTTTGCAATAAACAAAACATTTGAGGACATCGACGTCGGTTTCAGCGGTTTTGAGTTGTGCGCGAAAGTTTTGATTGTGGTTGTGACGTGCAGAAATTGGATGATGAAGGTTCTTCAAGGAACAGCTTATCAATACCATGGAGTGTTTAAAAATGCTGAGAAGCAAGGCTGTGCAATGAGTGTGGTAGCTTCATGTCATACTCTTCAAAAATTTCCAACCAAGTGAACCAGCCAAGATGTTGACGAGTGTTTGAAAGTAAGATTTATCAACGTTCTCATGCCTCATGCCTGCCCCTGACGTTGAAAGGAGTTAGTTCTCCTGTCATTCAATGTGAGCTGAGAATAAATATTTTGAAGTTCATAGGATTGAGGTTCGGTCGGTAGTTCCGTGCCCAGCCGACAGAGCGCGCTGCGCTATCGTCGACCGCCAGAGACCGCTCTCGATCACATGATGACTGTTGTAGCAACCGCGGGGCGCCGCGTTGCATTGTTGGCGTACAGATTGAGATTTTTTTTTTTGATCTCTACAGTTGTAATCGCTGTTCATTGCCGCGTCGTGATGGTCCTCATATTCTGACCCCGGCCTCTGTCTGTTCTGTTCCAGGTGAGCACGGCGTCGACACGGCCCCCGGGCCCCGGGTGGTGCAGCCGTCCTGACAGCGGCCCTGACGGCCAGCGGCGGCCAGCGGCGGCCACAGGGTTGCGCAGCGCGGCCCGAGACGGCGCTGTGACGTCACAGCACCACTCCTGCCTGGCTCCGCTGGCTCCGCTGGCTCCGCTAGCTCTAATCGAATTGACCACCACTCTGTTGTCGGGCCGCCGGACCAAGTTTCACTGCTGCGGGGGCGCCGGCGGCTGGCCGTGCTGCGGGCCGCCATGCCAGGAGTGGCAGCAGCAGCACCGACCATTATTATTTTTCATATATATATATATATATATACTTTTTATTTCGTCGTCGTCGTTGTTGTTGTGGTTATCCTCCCCGGGAATTGAATTGTGCCGAGCCTGACGCAATAAGCACTCTCCCCGAACGTAGTACTCCACGTTGGTGTGCAGCCGCACCGCAATTCTATCAGGAATAAAACGCGACTCGGGAAATCGGCGAGGTTCGGTTTCATTAGGTCAGGCTGGGCTCGGTGCAGGTGATGCCGGGGTTCCGCGCACAGAAACAAAACCGACCCGCTGGAAGAGATAGCTCGGCCCTGCGCTCCCCGGAGTTGGGATGAAAAAGGCGACCGGCAAGCGATTATTCGGCTGTGTTTGTGTGGCTACCGGTGCGGGCACGATTCCCCTCTGTGTGCACGCATATGTGTGTGGGCTGCGTTTGGCCCCCGCCGGCCCCCACCGGCCCCCACCGGCCCCCGCCGGCCCCCACCGGCCCCCACCGGCCCCCACCGGCCCCCACCCACCGGCACCGCGCATGTTGACATGTAGTTAGCATAAAACACGAACGGGACCCGATAAGACCCGCATTTGTAGGACACTGCCGGGGATCGAATGAATTGAAAGGGGGGTGGGGTGGAGGGGGGAGGAGGTGGACAGGGCTGAAGAGGACGGATCGGGTGGGAATTGTCGGGCAACGTCGGTGCGCGAAGGACTACAAGTTCGGTTTTCAACATTTTCAGCCGCAGTCGCCCCTGTAATTTCGTGTACTGGGAAATGTGGGTCAGCAGGTTCCTGTGGGAGTAACTTTTTACCCCCACGAAAAACCTCTGGAGTGGTTCGCTGCTTCGAGAGCGGATGCTGGCAATGGGGAGGAAATAAACAAAAAGTGCAGGGAATGGAGAACACGGGCGGTGAGTCAGAACATGATTGACGCTCGGCCATGATAAAACAGAGGCGTGCGCTTCTCATGGCAGTGGGGGTGGGGGCGGCAGTGCGTGTGAGAGAGCGAGGGCTGTGGGGGTGGCAGTATGTGAGGGAGAGAGAGAGGTGGGGCGGCTGAAGGATCTGCAGGCCCATTCGTCTCCGTACTATCAACTCGTGTGGCGTACTCGCCGTCGACACCCCGGCGGGCCCCCGCAGCCCCCGCAGCCCCCGCAGCCCCCGCAGCCCCCGCCGTCACTCGGCGCCCCTTTTGTCTCCGGCGCCTTCCGTCGCCGTCCTGGTGCGGGCCGGGACGGAAGGACTCGTTTGCGAGGATCGCTTACACCGGCGAGAGAAATATGTCGACGCATTGTAGGGTATTCCGATGTACGGTGTTCCGGTGGAGAGTATTCTGATACAGGATATTGTGTATAGGATATGATGATCCTGTGTAACGCACTCCGGAATAGGGTATTCCGGTACAGGGTATTCCGTGGTGTTCCGGTACTCATTCAAACGGCTTTTGAACATGTCAGCCGGGGTTCTAGTTCTAATCTCGGTGCTGCCGGGAGAAAACGCTGCACGCCAACTTGTGAGGTGGCAGCCGAGGTACGTGGCTGTGAGGCCTCATGTGAATAAAGTTGGTGACAAGAAGACTGCGAGGGGCAGAAGGCGGTGGTGGCGGCGGCGGCGGCGGCAGCGGTGGCGGCAGCAGTGGCGGCAGTAGTGGCAGCGGCGGCAGCGGCGGCAGCGGCGGCAGCGGCGGCAGCGGCGGCAGCGGCGCAGCGGCGGCAGCGGCGGCGGCGGCAGCGGCGGCAGCGGCGGCAGCGGCGGCAGCGGCGGCAGCGGCGGCAGCGGCGGCAGCGGCGGCGGCGGCGGCAGCGGCGGCAGCGGCGGCAGCGGCGGCAGCGGCGGCAGCGGCGGCAGCGGCGGCAGCGGCGGCAGCGGCGGCAGCGGCGGCAGCGGCGGCAGCGGCGGCAGCGGCGGCAGCGGCGGCAGCGGCGGCAGCGGTGGCGGCAGCAGTGGCAGCGCGACTGCTTGGCTGCGGTGCTGGCGCCGGCGGCGGGGCGGGGCGGGGCGGGCGCTATAGAGGGCATACACTGTGACGCCAGCATGGAAATTAGGTTAGTTAGGGATGGTCGCACACCTCGGCACGGCGCCACCGCCGCCGCCCCTCTACCCCTTTGGCACCGCCACTATCGCAGCACGGCACAGCCGCGCGGCGCGGCCTAGAGGGGTACTCACTCCCCCGCCGGCGGCTAGAGAGAGACGGAGCACACGACAAGTATGTGAACACCGCCGCACTGAAATTCCGACCCGGCCGAACAACTCACCCCCGACGAGGCCATGCCGCGGGTTTGCTATGGGAGCCTCTCTGGTCTGGGACGCCGTACTCCGTCGTCGGCCACCCCGTCGCCGTCATGACCCCTCAGGACCCCGAGACCTCCATTGTCGTGCACTTTTAACGGGGCTCAAGAGACGTCGGCGCGCACGATCGCTGCCGCCCGGCTCAGACCGGACCGCCTGGAGTCTCCAGCTCCAGGCCCTGGACGCACCGCCGCCGCCACCATTTGCATCGGGTTGCGTGGGTCCGTTACGCCCCGAGGGGGAGAACGGGCTGAGCGCGAAAGAATGGTGCTGGCGGGGGGGGGGGGGGGGGGGGTGAGGCATGGTACATTACCTCCCGGGACCCGGCCGCTGCGAGCCCCCCCCCCCCCCCCCGTAACAAAAAGATTATGTCAGTGGTAATGATGCGACATCTCTTTCACTGCCCTGCCCTTTCCCCCACTCACCCCGTCACCCCAACCCCCTCCCCCCTCGCGTGCCCTGTTTCCCCGCTGGAACCCCCTACAGACAACAAACTCTCCCCCCCTCTCCGTCTTTTATTCTCTGCTGCCCCTGTCTCTCGGTGGTTTGCGGACCGCTCCTCTCGCGCTCCGCTCCAGCGTCCTTCCCCGGAATGTCGCCCTTCTGGCGGTCGAGATGATGATGATGATGATGATGATTCCAGGGTCGGACACACTTGATTGTGGACCGCGGGACGATAAGGAAAGGGTACCCAGGTTCCGGCGAGGCTAAGAAAGAAAACCGTGTTCTTTGCTAGTATTTTAAAAAATAAATTAAAAAAAACACGATTTTCTTATTTTGAGTTTCTTCAAAAGATTTTGAAAATAAAACAGCGCTTTGCCGCCATGCGGGTGTGGTCGCATTTCCGGCGCCATCTGTCGGTCAGCAGGGCTGGGCCGACATGGTGCCGTTGATCGCGGTGCTTGTGGTCACGGATGTCGAGCAAAATGCCCTCCTCGTCGTCTGGCCGGCGCCTCCTGCCCAAGCGGCTCCCTGCAGCAGCGCTAGCAGCGCTAGCAGTGCGGTGTGTGCGCTTGATGGCACCGACTTGTCCAGCGCTCTCCAGCCGGGCTCCAGCCGGGCTCCAGCCGGGCTCCAGCCGGCTCCAGCGAGGGCTCCGGCGGGGCGCTTTAGCGCCGCCATCTGTCATGACTGCCCAGTGTGCTCAGCGGTGTCGGTCGGCGCGGCCGCCGCGGGAGGCAGCCGACATCATCGCAGAGCACCGGGGGAAAAACCACACTTGCCACCAAAAGATGTCAAACATTTCTCATACAAACCTGAAGCAGCAGCCGTGACAACAAACCAGAAAAAAAAATTCAGCCGCGAGAATATATTTTTTGGGACGGAAAAAAAAATCAACCTCGTGAACTCGTTGGCGCTGCGGCCCTCAATAGCGAATGCAGGACTGCATGCTGTCAAGGGGGATTGGGGGGGATAAAATTTGCACCTCGGCCGCAGACGCCGACCCCACGTCCGCCCCACCTCGCAGGCACCGCAGCGCACACACATCACCGCCCTTCGCGTGTACCAGTCGCTCTCACTCCCTCTACCACTCTCCCTCTCTGTCTCCATTTCCCCCTCCCCCAGCAAGACTGGATTTTTTCCCCGAGGCCCATCTTGGATTCGCGTCGTTAGCGCGTCGCTGTCTCTTCTCTCTCTCTCTCTCTCTCTCTCTCTCTCTCTCTCTCTCTCTCTCTCTCTCTCTCTCTCTCTCTCTCTCTACGTCTCTCTCTCTCTGTCTCTCCCCCCCCCTCTCTCTCTCTCTCTCTATCTAGCCCCCGTCCAGCACGTGCTCTTTCACCATCCACTTTTCATTCCATCACGATTTTTTTCTCTTTACTCAAAAGCGGGGAAAAGTGTAGTGGTCCCTTGATTTATTGCCCCGCCATGTCCCTTTAGTGAGTCTGTTTCTCTCACTTCCTCTCTCTGTGTCCTTCCGCTGCTCGATCATCCTCCCCCGCCCCTCTCGTCTCTCTCTCTCTCTCTCTCTCTCTCTCTCTCTCTCTCTCTCTCTCTCTCTCTCTCTCTCTCTCTCTCTCTCTCTCTCTCTCTCTCTCTCTCTCTCTCTCTCTTCTTGCAGCACTCTTGCCAACCCTCTGCCCTACTCCGCACTACCTGAGTGTGTTTCTTAAAACTGTCTGTATGTTATTTTGCTTGATGAACCTACTGCCTTACCTAACCTGTCCCTCCATCATCCCTGCTGCACCCCTCCGCCACAGTAGCAGTATTTAGGTCCGCACAAATCGGCGACAGCTCCTCCCCCCTCCCTCCCTCATCCCCCTCCCCCTCTACCCTTTGCAGACAATTCGGGCTTAATGGGCGCCGTGAATCATGACGTGTGTGCGGGAGTGACGTGTGCCAGAGCGTTCGCCAGTGTGTGTGTGTGTGAGAGAGAGAGAGAGAGAGAGAGAGAGAGAGAGAGAGAGAGAGAGAGAGAGAGAGAGAGAGAGAGAGAGAGAGAGAGAGAGACGGAGAGAGCGGTCCCGCCGAGGGAGTGACAGAGCACGCAGAGTTGTTCGTGGAGCAGGCCGCGATGGTCGGCAGTAGGGAGTTGCGCTTCCTGTCACATTCTTCCTACGTAAGGCCTGTGTGAATCTGGGGCTCAGGAGGACACACCTTATTCGGCTTGCCCAGGGTTCGGCTACAGAGTAAGCGAGTAAGAATTTTTTATTTTTTTTTTTTTGCCTGAACGAGTCATGGGCACGGACTGAACATTCTAAATGCAGGTATGGAACGTGTAATTGTGTACACGAAATATCTGTACAGATTAGTACATTTACATTTGGCGTGTCGGCCGAGCAGGAATCTGGACAGCTCTGCTCGCGGGCTCCGGCTCCTGCTGCCCGAGAGCCTGCCCGCCTGCCGCCCGGCTGGTGTAACCGAGCGCCGGCAGGACGGCCGGTCTGCCTACTGTCACGCCGTGCGCTGCAAGTGCTATTTTCGGGATTGCGGTCCATGAATGAAGTATGAGCCCCTCTCGCGTCTGTCATTGCGCAGAAGGCAGAGCGGGAGGTGGTGGAGGGGGGGGGGGGGAGTCATTCCGTAAATTGGCCGGCAGCGATGAGGCGGGAGCCCCCGGAGCCCCCAGACCCCCCGGTGTGTGCGCTACCGCTGACCCGGACTGCATTTCGGAAGTAGTTTGGCGCTGCGAATACAGTATGGAAATCGGAGGCCTCGCGCAGGAGTGCGCGCTGTCAGGGAGCGCCGGGACTGTCGTCCTGGACACAGCGATGGCCAACAAAGTTTGACGGCGAGCTGCGGCGGCCCCCGACGACCGTCCGCGCGGCCCCGGTGTGCGCTGTGTGCGGCCACCCTGGTGCCGGCGGCGTCCTGACCGCGCCTCGGTGGTGGGGGACTTGGAGCGGAAGACAGAGTCGGCATCCGGGCTCGGTTTGGCGAACAGAGGGACCGCGTGGGGGCAGAGAAAGACGGGGATAGGGGATGGAAGAGAAAGAGACCGAGAGACAAGCGGAGGCAGATGAAGTCAGCGCCGGGCCGCGGCGGGGGAGGGTGAAGGGGTACGCGAAATGGGCCCATGTACACGGTTTGGGAGCCGCCTGCCCCAGAGCGGGTACTGGTACCGTCTACCCGGGACTGGATGCGGTGAACACCAGCTCGTGCCTGATATCATATGCGCTCACACACACACACACACACACACACACACACACACACACACACACACAACTCACTAGGGCGTAGTAACCCATTTAGTGAGTTCTCATCTCCCCCACATGTCACCCGCACGTATATGCTTCTTATGATGTTCGACTCTCTCTCTCTCTCTCTCTTTCTCTCTCTCTCTCTCTCTCTCTCTCTCTCTCTCTCTCTCTCTCTCTCTCTCTCTCTGTCTCTCTCTCTCTCTCTCTCTCTCTCTCTCTCTCTCTCTCTCTCTCTCTCTCTCTCTCTCTCTCTCTCTCTCTCTCTCTCTCTCTCTCTCTCTCTCTCTCTCTCTCTCTCTCTCTCTCTCTCGCTCTCTCTCTCCAACACGAGAGCTCCGTGTCGCATCGGCCCTCACACGGCCGTTCAGCGTATGCATCCGACCGGAGACAAGATGGATTGATGGTCGGCTGCAACACTGATGTTTCGCTCCCCATCCCCTATCCGGCCGTGTCTTCCCGTAGTGCCTGTCCAGCTCGCTACCCCCCCCCCCCCCCCCCCCACCCCTCCTCCCGCTGCCCGTGGGACCATGGTAAGTACACGGACTGGGTGCACCCTCATCATCTCCATCAATCAGCCAATTATGTACCGGTCCTGTAAACTACACCACTGGCACACACGCAGCGCGCCCGCCGTTCGCAGAGTACGTAACGCCCGTCGATGGGAGGCCGGGCTCACCCCGCTTAGTCTGCACTGAGTGGTCGCAACTCTTTACTTCGATGGTTCCCAGACAAGCAATGCATTTTGGTCCTGAGAGCTAAAATTTGGTTGGGGACACTATTTTTTAGTGGCACCATTAAACTGTTTTTTTTTTTTCCTTCGCTCTTTTGCTAACGTTCCGTTGGTGCAACTTTCCCAACCGAATTTTAGTTTTCAGAAGAAAAATTTGCTGCTTGTCTAGAAAAAACTGAAACTAGGAATCCGTTTTTTTTTTTTTTTTTTTTTTCGACCACTGATCTTTTCTCCGTGGCAACAGCCTTCTCGATTCTGACCCCCTCGCCACCCGATAGTCCTGCTTGCACTCTGTTTTCAAGTGGACGTGTGTGGACTCAAAGAAAGCCCCGGTCTCGGCCCGTGTGATCACAGATAGAGTAGGGGAAAAAAAAAAGTCGGCTTCGAGAGGAGAGGAACCGCCAAAGGGCGAGGCAGCAGTCAGCGCTGTCGGTCAGTGGCGCGGCGCGCGGAGAGGAGCGGGGGGTGTGTTTCAAAAGGATGCCGGGCGCGCCTGTCTAATGACAGAGCCGGCGGCTGCCTCCCTCCGACACCTGGGGTGTCCACCGGACGCTGGAGGACGTGAGTGTTCGAGGAGGGGTCGCCACGACGACGAGGCACGTCCCGAGTCCTTCCCTTGGCTTAGTCACCGTGCGCGATCCGTGCAGGTCTACAACACACTTAACGTGAAAGAGCATGCGGTAGCTTGGAATTCGTTGGGGTCATGGCAGCGAAACTCTTATGGCACTGCGTCCGATGAGAAACCAAAAGAAGATCACAAATATTTTAAATTTCCGAATTTTTTTGGTAGTCAGCACTACAGTTTTGAATGTCCTTCGCATCTTGGGCTCCACGCACACGCACATTATTTTTGGACAGGTGGCTTCACTCGTAGCGTTCCCAGTGTGGGCGGCCCTAGCAGGAGGCTCCGGGCCGAAGGGCCACCGGGGGGCCTCCGGGGACGGCGGGGGGTCCGGGGGGGAGGGGGAGGGGGGCAGCGGGGGCCCGGCAGGCTCGACCGGCCGGACGCCGCATAAGATTCCATCGGAATAGTTGCTCTGCCGGCATTCCTCCGCGCTCCAATCCTCCCTGCTGCTGCTGCTGCTGCTGCTGCTGCTGCTGCTGCTGCTGCTGCTGCTGCTGCTGCTGCTGCTGCTGCCGCCGCTGCCCCATCCCTCCCCGGTGGACCTGCAGACCAGACGCCCACCCTCCTAGCCGATCTGCAAGGATCCCTCGCCACTCTTCTGCACCGGTCGGCATTTTTGCGGGCCTCATACGACGTTCGCGCACCGCAGGAGCGCGGCCGAGCGACGAAGTGCAGAAATTGAAAAAGATGAAACTTTCGGACAGGGCTGGGGCCGGTGCCATGAAATGGAAGGGACAAAACACCTTCGATTGGGATGTGGACGCATTTTTTAGGGGAAAGAAGGCGTTGACACATTTCAAAAAAAAAAAATGGTTTCTGTGGGTGTGTCTTTGTGCGCTTTGCTGCCTTTTGGCGCCCTGCAATCCCAGGAGAAATCGGAAATGAACGCAGACGCAGACGCGCGCGTCGTATCTCTGCCCCCCGGAGACCTTTTATGAACAGTCCAAAGTACCGCGGCGGAGCACTAGCAAGTGTTTGAATATATTTAAATTAATTGGCCGTCGCAGTGTGGGCCGACGCCACTGCTGCTACCCCTGCAGCTGCTTTACGATCCATCAACACCCCTCAGCCCGTGAGCCGTGAGCCACGTCCTGGCAAACTTGTCTCAACTCCTTCCGCTACACTAACGGCCAAGTGGGGGAGCGGGTGACGGCCGTGCGGGGCCGTGCGGGGCCGTGCGGGGCCGTGCGGGGCCGTGCGGGGCCGTGCAGGGCCGTGCGCCGTGCGCGCAGTGCGGTACGGGACCGGCACTCACTCCACGCCCCAATCCCAATTTGCATATCCATCTGCAGGCCGCATCACATGCAGACATCAAGTGCCTGCTCTGCTCCGCACCGCGCCGCACCGCGCCGGCCGCCTGAATTTTCACTTTCACTTCTTGGTTGCTTCCGCTGCTTAATTTAATACCGGCGTCGCGACACTGGTTGACGTCATGAATTTTAATATACGCGTCGCCAGGGGCCCGCGGGGGGCCCCCGCGGGGGAGGGAGGGGGCGTGGGGGGGCACCACACAGGTGAAAGGCTGGCAGCGCGCTCTGGTTGCTGCCCGGCTACAACGAGGCCGGGACCTAGGGCATTCACAGCTCTGGCTTTTGTCACTTTGCTAGTTTTCCGCAACTCGTCCATTCTGCATTAAAAGTTAAAAAGAAAAGAGAGACGCCCATAAAGTGTGGGCCTCAGTTTTGACCGACCGCACAAAACCGCACCGCTGTCCGTGGCCGATTCATTTTCTACTACAAGTTGTCCCGAAGCAGAATGGTCGCATTGTTTCTGCTAAGAGCGACGCATTCCTTTATTTTTTTTTCGACCGACCGTGAAAACCTCCCGGCTCGTAGAGAAAGCAGCCCTTCCCCCCGTCTTGAAGGATGTATTTCCTCTCGTCCTCAAAGTCCTGCGAGAGAAATGGTGGTGGGCTCACGGGGCGGTGGTCTCAGAGTGGCAGGATGCGTCCACGACGTGAAGGGTTGAAGCTCATACGGCCGGAAACTGGTGCCGGGGCCCGGGCCTTTGTGCGTGTTCTCGGCGGAATGTAGACTTGTTCTTGCGACGCCGCAAGACCCTGTGGTGATTATAATGTTGGAGTTGATGACGGTAGTCCTGATGCTGATGGAAGGGTCAGACAATGGCGATTTCTGCGGCCGCGTAGCGAAGGTAAGGGCCCCAGGGGAAGGGGAGGGAGGGGGGGGGGCTTTGGAGAAGTATATATATATATATATCGCTCGCATTGAAACAAAAGGGTTAAGCCCGGTGCTGTTGCCGCTGTAAAGGCCCCAGAACCATAACGGGAGAGTGGAAGGAGATCAAAAGATGAATGGATTCGCCTTGGAGAGCTGTCGTTAGGGGAATGCGACTCTCCTCGAGGAGAAGAGGTGGGCGAAGCGACGGACGCGGCGAGAAACATTGTTCCCGAACATGTTGAGGGAGGACGGGAGCAGTGTAGACGAGCTGCAGTAGGCTTGTGATTACAGCGCGGAATGTTATGTGTAACCAGTGCTGCAGAGTAAGTAGGCTGCTCGACAAGCCCCGCTCGGAGTTGGTTGCGAAGGGCGCAGCCAGCACAACTCCGCAAGGGAAGGCGCGATGAATTCCACGGTGACTAACTTTGACTGACGCTCCCGGCCACGCAGCGCCACACCTCTCATGGCAGGGAATGTACCTGCCGCTGCCCTCTGTGAGGAGTTCCTCAACGCCGCTGCTGCGAAATTCGCAGGGGCGTTAATTTCCGTCCTTTTCTTCTTCTTCTTCTTCTTCTTCTTCTTCTTCTTCTTCTTCTTCTTCTTCTTCTTCTTCTTCTTCTTCTTCTTCTTCTTCTTCTTCTTATTCATCCTCCTGCTTTTTCTTCACCCCGACCTATTGCCAACTAATTCACGGGGACGACGCGATTCGCAAATCACTTCCGGGGACGCGCGCGAATGATTAATTAATAAAATGGGAATAAGGAGACACGCGAGAGATAAATGGGCCGAGGCCTTCTTCTTTCCCGTTTTTCCACAGCAATTAGTTACTCTCCGCGGGGCATGCAGCTTTTGTTCGTGACGCCCCTCAGCTGGGCCGGGCTCCAGCGCCGGGGCCCACCGCCGCACTGTGCTGTGCTAACTGAACCGCCCCCGGCCTCTGGTTACGTGGACACGCCGTCACAGTAGTATCGCGCCAGAGTTGTCGTCACCACCGGGATTCGTTTTTTTTTTTTTTGTCTCTCCCTGCTGCTGCTGCTGTTGCTGTCACTGCATTTCGGTGTAGCTGCGAGAAAAAAACAAAACAAAAATCGTCCCGCGGTGTGAAATAAATTGGAATGCACTTCGTGCTAATGAATCTGTTGTGTCCGACTGAGATCTTCGAGGAGCCCCGCTGCTGTTGCCATTACTCGGGTTAGCAGGTTAGCAGAAGAGAGAAGATCTCCAATCCACTTATTGGTCCGCCCCGCTCCGTGCCGCGCTGTACCTTTATTCAACAAGTGGCGCTGCTCGCATGTGTGTGTGTGTTGCCTGCGCGCGTGCGTGCCGCGTGCCGGGCGGGGAGGGCGCCTCGATGCTTCGTTGTGTTATCGCTGAAAGCGTCGTCGTCTGTCTGTGTCTCGTCCGCCTCATAGGCCGGGGTAGTGTTCTTCTCTCTCTCTCTCTCTCTCTCTCTCTCTCTCTCTCTCTCTCTCTCTCTCTCTCTCTCTCTCTCTCTCTCTCTCTCTCTCTCTCTCTCTCTCTCTCTCTCTTTCCTGTTGTCTCCTGTATAAAACACATGAGCGTGGGGCACAGTATGTCGTCGTCAAAACACTACTAACAAGCAGTGTGCGTCCGAGCGCGGCGGCGGCGGCGGCGGCGGCAGCAGCAGCAGCAGCGTGGCCTTCAGTTCCCGTGGGCCGACGCGGGTCCTCTCTGAATACAGTCAGGGCACCTTCGCTCTTGAGAGTACAGCGGGAGGCTGGGCTACATACATCATTACATGATCCGTCCCCACGCACACACGCACACACACACACACACACACACACACACACACACACACACACACACACACACACACACACACACACACACACACACACACAGACGGTACTGTGACAGCCTGTGTACCGTGTTTGCCAAAACGTTGGGGGCCATCATAAATGGCTGCTCTTCCGTCCAGACGCCGGCCCAGCCGCGGTCCCGCTTTCGCCCTCTCACTCCCACCTTGTTCTTTTGCCGCCGAAACTCTCCCGGGCGCCCCCTCTCTCTCTCTCTCTCTCTCTCTATGGTGAGATGGATAGTCGTTGACCGTCGCGTCGCAGCAGCGGCAGCGGGGGCGCTAGCGTTTCCGTGGCCCGGCTAAAAGAAGAGGAGGAGGGGCGTGAAAGGGGGAGAGGGACGGGGCATTTGGAGTGCACTCGCCGAAAACCATTCCAGCCCTCCTTTTCTTGATGCGCCAACGCGCCACCGTCGTATTCTCACCGTCGGATATGCACAGTGATTGATGTCGGTGTCGGAAGAGCAGAGGAGGTGCCTCCCCCCCCCCCCTCCCCTCCTCCCCCTTCCTGGAGACCCCCGGAGCTGGTCCGGTGGAGAGTGCCGGCTTGTTATGCGAGGTGGCAGCGTTTTCGGAGCTCCGCTTTATTCTTTGCGGATCTGAAAAGTGGGATACGTTCCCGCCCCGGGTATGCATATATAGGTATAGTACCCTTGCTGGAGTCATTTAGCTCGCGAATAGAAGACACGAGGCTGTTCGATATAATAATGGGACAATACACGAAGCGAAATACAAAGATGGCGAATACGACAAACAGTTTGGGCAAGTCGAACAATTTTTTCAGCAAAATTTCAAACGGAAATTTGTCTAAATTTTTAGTCGTTTTGATCATTTTTTTTTTTTTTTGTTTTTCGAGGACGGTGACCACACTTTCATTCTGGATTTGGGCGCTTCACTTTGCAGAGGCCGTGGCGTCCGGGACACTTTCATTTTTTTTATTTTTTTTTTTTTTTTTGGGGGGGGGGGGGGAGGGGCGGCACGGCACGGGCACACCTCACCTCTCACCCACCCGCCGACCGCTTCCAGATGACAAACGATGCTGTCACACCTCGCCAATGGATGAGGCGCATTGACGACTGGCAATGCTGAATGAATGGGTCCCGGGGCGGGGAGGGTGGGGGCAGGGCGGGGACAGCCGACGGCAAAAAGGGAGGGAATTCCACTGTTTTTTTTTGGGAGGGAGTATGGAAAAGAAATATCGCGGTTGACTAATGCGCCCACCAGTCTCGGCCACACATGCCGTGGGAATCAGCCACGACGGCTTGGCGGCTCGTTGGTTTTCTAGCAACCCGCCCGTTTGACCTTCAGGACGTCCTTCGGTGATGGTTCGGCATGATTCACAGTGTGTGCGGCTCCTAAAAATGGGGCTCGCCGGCCCAAATTCGTTTGCTTTGGGCGGTCTGTGATGTGGCCGAGGTCCTGTCGGCCGAGGGTCTGTGGCGGCCGCCCACCCGTCTGCCCTTCGGGCTCCGCTGCGAATCTTGCTGGCTAGAGATTGCATTCAGTGGCGGCGTGGATTGCCGAGTCGGCCGGCCGGCCGTCGGCGGGGCCGGTCTAGGCTAGGCTAACCCCGGCCGGGTCCGGCCAGCCTCCCCTGCCCTTTGTTCAGACTGGCAAGCAAATTGTAATCTATTCACTGGAGCCACAGCTAGCCGGACCCTCCCTGCATACGAATCAGACGCTGTGTCTAACTACTTCCCTGTGTCGTCACCCCCCCCCCCTCTCTCCGCCCACAAGCCCCATCCTTTTCCTATACGCCCCTTGTGCTACTTCCATGATGAACCGTGTCTGTACGCTGTGGCCTCCCTCCACTCTACTGGCCAATGGATATGTGGCATGTATCTCTGCAGGCTCGATTTTCCAACTTTACTAATTCGTTTATTTTCTTTTATTTTTCTCTCTCTCCCAGGTGAGTAACCCGCACGACATAGCCATATGGCTGCCATGGAATCGGTAGTAAGTCGAACCTTGATTTTATACTCACTGCTTTTCTCTCTCTCTCTCTCTCTCTCTCTCTCTCTCTCTCTCTCTCTCTCTCTCTCTCTCTCTCTCTCTCTCTCTCTCTCTCTCTCTCTCTCTCTCTCCCGCACTCTTCCACCCGCTCCTTTAACTACCGCGGGACGGACCCCATCAGGGTTATTGGGCCGCTAGGTTTCATCCTCGTATGGTCCATTGAGGCCCGGCCCGATCGTCCATTTCGTGTCAATGGGCTTAATGCTGTGCGGAGGCAGAAGCCCTTAGGGGGGGGGGCAACAGGGGCAGCCATTGGGGCCCCCGATGAGGTCCTTATCTGGGGGCGCACTCTTTATTTAAAGGCAACGCTTTGCAAACATAAATGAGTGCGGCGTCTGAGTGTTTAACTGTGCTTCCGCACTACGTACTCCACTGCTCTCCATACTCCTCGCACGTTCATACTACCTTGGCCCCACACTGGCTCCATTTCCCTATCATTATCAGGTCGATGGCATTGCTAAAAGGAAGGGTGGCGCTATGTGAGCAGCGGGGTGCAAGAGAGATGGAGAGGGCCAGAGCGCGAGTGCGAGAGAAAGTGAGAGAGAGAGGCAATCGGGATGGAATGGAAAGGGGGATATCGGAGGAGAGCCAATCATGGGCTGAACGCCTTAGAGGGCTCGGCTGACCGCTCGGCCAGCAGGTCGGAGATAGAGGGGTGTGGGGGGGGGGGGGGGGAGGCGGTGCCCTCTCAACGAAAACAAGGAGATAATCCTCTGCAGCAGAGTCCAGTTTATTGGCGGCCAATTGGTTCATCATCGACATCATCGTAATCATCGGCGGAGGAATGGCTGCTCAGAGCGTCTTAGCGTGGGGGAGGCGATGGGGCGTGTCTGTGAGTGTGTGTGTGTGTGTGTGCGCGCGCGCGTGTTGATCCGGTGCTGGGGCGTCGTAGGGGATTACCGGAGGGGCCCGCAGCGCCACCGTGAGTGTTCCGTAAATAATTTATATTGACGTAGTTTTATGAGCGGCTTCTCAATTAATGGTTAGCGCTCTGCCGTACTCCGGCGACAACACGGCGATAAGACGTGGTGAATCATCGTCATCACTTTCACTTACTGCGGAGAAAATGTGAGAGGGAGAGTGAGGGAGAGAGGGAGAGAGAGAGAAGGAGAGAGAGAGAGATGTATATCGGCTGGCACGAGACGGCGCGGTGTCGCGTCTAAACCGTACCGACGTCTCGCCTCCGCCCCCGCAGCTCCCCACCTCTCTCCCGCAGCCCTTCGCCACCACCACCGCCGCCGCCGCTGAGCAAACGGAAACTCATTTGGGAAATGGGATTGGTTTAAATGTTGATGAGACGAAGGCCTCCGCGCGCCCGCGCTTCTCTGGGCCGACTATAGCGAGGCCAGCGCGGGGCCCGGGCGGGGCCCGGGCGGGGCACAGGCGGGGCACAGGCGGGGCACAGGCGGGGCCCGGGCGGGGCACAGGCGGGGCACAGGCGGGACCATGGCGGGGCCCAGACGGGGCCCGGGCGGGGCCCAGACGGGGCACAGGCGGGGCCCAGGCGGGGCACAGGCGGGGCACAGGCGGGGCACAGGCGGGGCACAGGCGGGGCACAGGCGGGGCAGGCGGGGCACAGGCGGGGCACAGGCGGGGCACAGGCGGGGCACAGGCGGGGCACAGGCGGGGCCCAGGCGGGACCATGGCGGCTCAGCGGCGGAGCGGAGGCGGGAAGGCGCCGGGTAGGCACGGCCCGCCACGCACGCCCGTGCGCCGGGTTGCCTACCCGCTCGGTCGCAGGCGCTCGGGTCCGCCGAGTGGGCGCGTTCACCGCCTGGCCTCTCTGCCATTATCTAGGAGGGGAGGGGGGGGGTCTAGGACGGGAGGGGGGGGGGTCTAGGACGAGGAGGTGCTGTACCGCGGAACGGTCGGCTGGTGGCAAGACTTAACCGTCTTAGACCGCTAAGCGATGTGTCTCCTGGGGGCTCAATTACCCCCCTGGGGGCCCCGTCGGGGGAGCCCTCGCACGGCCACCACCGCATCCTTCGTACACCCTGGTGGTCAGACCCCCACCGCCTGCCGGCACCTGGCGTACGTCGTCGTCGGATAACGGACACAGTCAAGAGACCAAGTGCAGGTGAAAAACTCACAATTTTTATAAAACGCACAGCTGGTTAAAAAAAAAATAACACCCACCATTTAAAAACAAAATTGCATTTATTAGATAAAATGACAAATTTTACACCCGTATGTCACAGCTTCGCACTACGGCCGCACGCAGTCCATCGTGCCGTAGTTTCGTATTGACTCGCATTGGTGGTGTGGCCAGACTGCGATCCCAAACTCCTATAGGAACGAGGCCGTCACACTGCTCCCCGCGGCACCTTTTAGTTGCACACACGCACACGCACACTGAATTCACGCCGGAGTTGGGCGGTTAGTTTCTCGGGCCACCGCAGGGGGGCGCTTGATTCGCGCCGCACCTCCCCGGACGCGGGACCGGCGCAAGTGAAGAGGGGAGTTCCCCGCGGGGAAAGGGGAGGAGGAGGGGGAGGGGCATCGGTGTGGGGTACGTGTGTGACAGAGAGTGAGGCAATTCCAGGATTGTTTCACTCTCTCTCTCTCTCTCTCTCTGTCCCTCTCTGTCTCTCTCTCTCTCTCTCTCTCTCTCTCTCTCTCTCTCTCTCTCTCTCTCTCTCTCTCTGTCTCTCTCTGTCTCTCTCTCTCTCTCTCTCTCTCTCTCTCTCTCTCTCTCTCTCTCTCTCTCTCTCTCTCTCTCTCTCTCTCTCTCTCTCTCTCTCTTGCTTCGCGTACCTTTCCAGCGCCGACACGAGTCACTCCGCAGCGCTCAGCCTGCGGTCCGCCGTACTTGCGTGTTTGACCCAAAGACAACACACACACACACACACCTACTACCCGATCTAGTTCTGAGCGTCGACAAAGTCCTTCGCAGCACGTCGGTGCCGCACATCGGTTACATCGTTTTGTCGCCCCGAACCGTCCGGTTGTCGTGACAAAGCCGCAGACCGCATAGTTCGCGCCGACCCCGTGAGTTTTTCTGTTTATGCGACTAGGTACTGCGGCGCGTGGGCAGAGCGCAGAGCTGTGAACTGCGGTGAGGGGGAGAGAGAGAGCGAGGGGGGGGAGTGGGCGGAGGTATATTGTTGGAAGGGGATTCAGGTCGGAAGAAGCATGTCAGAGGGTCGCTCCGAACTTGTCAGAGTTGTCAAGAAGTTGTGCGTCACTCGTCCCCCCCCCCCCCTCCCTCTTCTCTGTTCTGTTCAGCTGACTAAGTCCTCATAATGGATGTGGCCCATTGTGGACCCAACGACATATACCAAGTTTCGCGAGGAAATGAACCGCAGTATGGCCACTCTGTATCGTGGAGGCCGATCGGGGGCGCCTGGTGGGTAGGCAACACCTCTGCCACCACTGTCAGGTGTGTTGCCTACCCATACGGCGCGCGCCGGCGGTCGCTGCGCGGACTGCCCCACGCGACTGTAAATCGGGGTTTTCCAAAGAAACTTAAAAACGGAAGCTGAAGAACAACAACACTCTCAGAACGGAAACTCTCGAGAGTAGGTATGAGAAATCTTGATGCACAAGCGCCGCGCCAAATATGGAGCCTGACCTACAAATCCACTTCAAACGGCATACCTGCCCTCGAGAGTTTCTGGTCTAGAAGTGTTTTTGTTCCTCAACTTCCGTTTCCAAATCTCTCTGGAAACGTCTATTTCGGCAGAACCATCAGAATTTCATCCGAAATCATCGAATTTCGCCGAAATCTCGAGTCATTCACCTCTGGTTGCCCATGCTGCTACACTGTTCAGGCAAGGCCTTGTGTTTCCCCCTATGCGATGACTTCCGGTCAGCTTGGCGCTCGCCGTTCGGTTTTCTGTCGATGCCATTAATCTCCCTCTGTCGTTTTCAATTTGTGAGTCCGGCGTCGCCCCCCCCCCCCAACCCCTTCCCACTGCCAGACCCGCGCCCTCCCTGTATGCCTCACCTTGTTCGCGTCGCCCGCCCCACCCCGGCCCCGTGCGTGTATGCTGTGCCGCTGCGCTGCCGTGCCGAATGGGTTGCCTACCCGGCGGTCCGCAGGCGCCACACTGCGGCTCACCTTCGGCAGCGCTGCCTTCGTTAACGGCACGCGAAAGAATGGGTGAAGTGTCCGCCGGTGGTGTTTAAAGTGGGAGCTAGGCAGCTTGGGAGCGGGAATTTGAAAGGGCCCTTTGAGGCCTCAAGGCTTCATCGCTTTTGCGGCCCGACCTCGCCAAGTGCTTGCCCCCTCTCTCTCTCTCTCTCTCTCTCTCTCTCTCTCTCTCTCTCTCTCTCTCTCTCTCTCTCTCTCTCTCTCTCTCTCTCTTCCATTGTTTCATTTAGACTACTAATAAACCGTCTTGCTCCGTCTCTCTCCTGTCGCCCTCCGCTGCCTCCGCGCCCTTCCCTCTCGCTCTCACTTCGCTCCTCGACCCCTCAACTTTCCCTCGCGGGGGCTGTGCATTATTGAGAACCTCTAATCCGCTCTGGGGGGGCCGATCTCACCGGATCCCACCGGATCCCGCACACTCTAGCGTTTCTCGGGGAATCAATTATAAATTCATCTCTGTCCTGCGTTTTACCTTACTTAACGGCAAGAAGCCAAAGTGTTGCCGGGGGACGTCAACTCTGCTTCCGATTGGCTTCCAGTCCAGCATACAGCCAAAAGCCACGTAATTTGAAAAAAGGAAAAAGGGAAAATAAAGTGCTAGCAGAAATCGAGTGAAAATACTGCGTCAAAACAGCATCCAATGCAATTCTCAATTCAGACAATAAAAACAGATGACATCGGTCCGTTTGGGCGCTGTGGCAGTGTTGTCCGATGACAGGTAATCAGGTCAAGAGGGAGCAGGTTGGAGTTGGAGTTTACGTTTTGGAAGTGGTGGCGGAGGCGGCGAACTGGCGCGTTGGCTCCAAGTGCGCCGGTAATCACCTCGCCGGGTTTCCTCGGCGATGCAAAAGAGTTTCCTCCTTGGTTTTCCTCCTCGGACGATACTTGACGCCTCCCAACAGGTCGGTCATCGTTGTGGTCCTTGGCGTACTTCGCTCTTTTCTTTTTCTTTTCTTTTTTTTTCGCCTCCGTAAGGCCCGCCCCGAAGAAAACCTAGCAATTAGGGAGTCGTACGTTTGCGATGGCCACTCAACAGAGTTCTCTGGCGCGCTTTCTCTTCTTTTGTCTGGGTTCACTTGAGGCGAGAGAGACAGAGAGAAGGTGGCGATGGTGGTGGAACAGAGCGCGGTGCGTCTTCGCGGGGCGGCGATGAAGACCTTGGCGAGGATCTGAATCTGAATGGAAATGTATCGAGAGCTCTTAATTAGTGGGCAGGTGAGGGGGCAGCCCCCCCCCCCCCGTCCTCCCCCGTGGCTTCGGCAGCTGCCCTCGCCGAAAATCAGCTTGGCCAGCAGCGATTGGACGGCCTAATTAGTGGTCCCTTCGGAAAAGTGGCTAATGAAATGAAGAAGATCGAGCTGCTTGCGTCCGACTGGAGAAAGAGGGGAAAAAGAAAAGATTAAAATGCTGAGAGAAGTCGGTGAGTGCGCTGGCGGAGTCGGCGATATGGCCGGTCTCAGCTGCACCTTCGGGGCCCTTCGGTCCTTAGGCACCTCGGCACCCTCGCGGGCTACTTGGTCTGTATCGACCAGAAGGAGCCGACCCGGCCATCTGAATGCAGAACAGGAGGCGATCGTGACAAACGGACGTGACAGGAATGTCGCAGTGCAACCGACATCCGCAATCATTTCCTGAAGCCGTTCCGCAGGTTAAGTCGTCCGCCCAGAGCGTGGCGGGGTCTCCTGTCGACTCCGGGGGGCTCCGGGGGGCTCCGGGGGGGCTCCGAGGGTCTCCGGGGGCCTCCGGGGGCTCCGGGGGGCTCTGGGGGTCTGGGGGCTCCGGGGGGGGGACTCCGGGGGCGCCGGGGGCTCCAGGGGGCTCCGGGGGCTCCGGGGGCTCCGGAGGTCGCCGGGGCTCCGGGGGTCGCCGGGGGCCTCCGGGGGCTCCGGGGGCTCCGGGGGCTCTCCGGGGGGCTCCGGGGGCTCCGGGGGGCTCCGGGGGTCTGGGGGTCTCCGGAGGTCTCCGGGGGTCTGGGGGTCTCTGGGGGTCTCCGGGGGCCTCCGGGGGCTCCGGGCGAGTGAAGATAAGGCCGTCGGTGTGGGCCGCTGTTTCCGAGCCATTACGTCGTTATTGGGGGCCTGCAGTTAATTGATTTATACCCCGGCACACCAGACCAGGCTGGCTGAGCCGAGGCTGCCGAAAGCGGCCGAAAGCGCGCGCGGTCGCCGCCACCGCCGCCAGCGAACGGGGCAAAAATATATGGGAAATGAAATATCGAAAGGAGTAAGGTATCTGAAAGATATTGCCACATTCCGCCGGCGTTTGCGGTCCCTCCCGGCCACCGCCTTCCCCGCTGTTAATTCCGGTTTCACTGCCTCTGGAGGGTGAAGGAAATGGCGCTGGATTGAGTTCTCTGCTGTTCCAGTCACACACACACACACACACACACACACACACGCACACACACACACACACACTTACTCTCTCTCACACACGCGCGCAGAGTGAGAGGGGAGAAAGAAACCAGAATAATCGGGGCGTGTCCCCCACTCCTTCCGCACGACAGACGTGGCCGAACCGAGTGCAGCAGGCTGCCTACCTTCACGGGGCTCGCCATGTGACCACTCCAGGATTTACGGTTGCCTGGTGGCGCCGCCGCCGCGTCCACTCCAGCAACAAACCTGCTGCTGCTGGAGACTCCAGCAGGAGGCAGGGGGGTTACGCTCTGGAAATTCGAGAGGGTTTCCCCCGGCAAATGTAGGCCAGCAGTTGATGTCGTGGCACACCTATGCGGCCAGAGAAGTGTGCGGATGGATAAGAGTGTTGCTTCCTTTCGGGATGTCCGTTGAGAGTGAGAACAGATCGGGAAACAGTACTCCAGCGGTGCCTCTCCATGGGACCATGCGCTGATTCGTCGCACGGGGGACCGTAACAGTACTCCAGCGGTGCCTCTCCATGGGACCATGCGCATTCGTCGAAAGGGCTCCTCCCCCTGATTGCGCGCTGTGCTCTGGCACGGGGCAGACCGTACTCCGTACCGCCCAGCAGACGACATTCAACGCGTCGTCTGCTGGCCTGGCAGCGTCCAGCTCCAGTGACCGGGCCGCCGAGCAGCATAGCGGCCTCCCCTGCCGGCCACCTCGTCTCGTCCGGGAGCCCCAGGGTGCGTTGGATCTCCGCCAGGAGCGCTGTTTGACTAGCCAAGCTGAAGTGTTCATTGCTGGGGTGAACACATGGAGCGCGCGCGCGCGCGTGTGTGTGTGTGTGTGTGTGTGTGTGTGTGTGTGTGTGTGTGTGTGAGGCTGATGGTGAGGGCGGGGGATTGTGGTGCACGCCTTGCCGAAGCAGCCAGTGAACGCAGTCCGGGGGAAACGAGGAAGCCGTGGAGCGGCGCGGTCGGACGGATCCCCGCCCGGGATCCGGCGTTATGGTCCCGATCAATTCCCGAAAATTTCAGGCGTCTGCGGTTTAATTTTCCCACTTCAAACTTGGAAATTCCGGAAAGCTCCAGGGGGGGGGGGGGGCGAAGGGTCGCCGGAGGAGGAGGGATTGGTTTTAGGCGGGCGGTGCCGGCAGTGCCAGAGGCCTACTACAGCAGTGTGGCCCTCTGCGGGGGGTCGCGCGATTTTAATTACACCCATGGGATGTTTTGCTCTGATTTACGGCATCGGTTATGCCGCGTCCCCGATTGGGGGTGCCCTGCGGGGCGGGAGCTGGGGGCCCAAAGTGCGTGTAGGACCATCCGGCTGCTGCTGGCTTCTTGTGCCCGCGGCGCGTACGTCCTCCTCCAGGCACACAAATCTGACCGAGTGTCGGATGCGGACCGAGAACGACCCGACCGAGTTGCTGTTCGCAAAATACTACGGCGCTACCTCTGGCGTGTAACCAAGCCGCACCGAGCGGTTAATTTCTGTTTAATCCTTTAACGGCACGACTGCCCCCATAAAGCTCTCCAGGCGGACCTTGCACTGCCGCCTTACCGTCCCCCGCAGGTCCCCCGCCCTGCTCCTCGTCTCTGTCTCCGTCGCCAAATCCCTTCTGCTCGTGCACTTGTTGCTCCGCCTGGCCATGCCCGGCACAGGTGCGTCCCCCGCTCCAGCGGCTCCAGCGGCTCCAGCGGCTCCAGCACGCGGGCCCGCCCTGTACGGGGGCCATTTTTGTGCGTGTGCTCGTCGTCGCAGTAAATTGCGTTGATGGCCCCCGGCCTGCGCTCCGCCGGCCTCCGTGAAGGCCACCTGACGACGGCCTAGGGTATGTGCAGGTGAAAAAAATCACCATGAGAAAAAGAATCACAGCTCGTGAAAAAAAATGACACACCTAAAAACAAATCCCAATTTACAAAGTTAAAAAAAAAATTAATAAAAAAAATGGCCACTTTTGAGAAGAGTGTGATTTTTCTACCGGCATGTGGTTGGGTTTTTTTCAGCATGATTTATTTACCTGTCCTTACCTTACAAGAACAACTCCTGTGAGGAAGAGCAGTAATGCTTCAGGTGCTTGTACACGGCTGGAATCGGATGTGTAACTCAGCGGTATACACTGAACTGTACATGTAGGGAGACGCACCGAGTGCTCCGTATTCATTATAGCATCCCCCTACCTGACACACACACACACGCGCACACACACACACACACACACACACACACACACACATGCCTGCTGTATTTTTTCCACCTGCGCTGGGTCCTCGATGAAGGCGC
>CM076255.1:6270019-6340019 GCA_038380765.1 Odontothrips loti
GCTCATTGTTTCTACTTATCCGTGCGCCGTAAACCAGAGCCTGGCCCGGGCACCGTGATGCGCACGCTATATGCATTCCCACCGTGCGCGTTTCTCTCCCCCCAAAATAAAACAAACCCACAAAAAAAAAAAGGGAAAAAAAAGTTCATATCCATCTCCTTTCTTTCCGCGTCTATATCCATCCCCCTTCTGTTTCTGGTGCCGCAGCGTCCACTGGTGGGGGAGCTGCGGAGCTCATGGCAGCCCGTGGCCGGCCCGTGGCGCACCGTGGCAAAGAGCGGCCTGCAGCCAGGCGTGCGGTTCTAAATAATGCGGCGCGCCCTTCATTCACTACTCAAATTTAATATATTTCCCTGGAAAAAAAAATTCTTGTGGTACGGTGGCGATGTGTAGTTGCCAGCGCGCTGCTCCTAAACTCCATCGCGCCATTTTTGGTGTGGCCAGTGCTGGTCTCTTCCTATCAGAGGCCGCGCCGTTCTGGCCAACTTTGGTAATTTCCCGTGGAGCCGGCTGGGCAGGTGTAAAACAGGTAGCGGCGCCTCGTTAAGGCGCCGTGGTTTATTTGATGGGGGACCTCGTCAGGTAAATTTCCGATGATGGGTGAAATTCATCCCCGTGAGCAGACCCCGTAAATTTCTTCCGCGTTCGCCCTCAACATCCCCCACAGTCACACTGACAGAGGTCGATGAACTCGTCTGCTTGACACGGCTTATGTGTAGTCCCGTGGGAGTCGGCGAGGGGGTGGGTGGTTGGGTGGTTAGATTGTGACAAGTCCAACTGATAGACAATAAAGCCAATCTCGCAACCATTTCACCAACTTTCTCTCTCCCCTCCTAGTCCTTGCTTTCATTACCAGTCGGATCGCTGAGGGCCCGACCCGTGGCGCCCCTGCTGCCACCGCCCCCACCAAACCGAGCGCCGAGCCACGATTCTTCACCACGCGATCTCGCTGTTTTTTTTTGTGTGTTTTTTTTCTGGAAGTTATTCCCACTGCCAATATATTCTTTTTTTCTCGCTGTCTTCCGGGCGCGAGGCCGGCGACCACCGCCGCGGCGATGCTATCTGGCCGCGGCCAATTTAAAACTCGAATCCCGGAGTGTCTTGGGCGGACCACGGGGCTCCGCAGGGGTCAGCGCCCTCATTATCTGCTAATAAGCTGATAAGGGGCCAACACCGAAAGTTGGATCTTCATTATTTTCAATTTCGAGACACGACAAGTGGGCCGGCTGTGGGGTGTTGTCAGTGGCCGAGAGCTCAGTGGAGCGCCTGCAGACCGAGGATAGGCAACGCGCTGTACACTGGTGCACGCCAGCGGCCTACCTGCCAGGCGGCCATCGCGTCGCGCGAATCTATCATGTGAGTGTGAATCTGACTCGTGTTTATTTTTATTTTTTCCAGGTGAGTGCCGAGACGCTGCCGCACGGTGAGGTAGCGCTGGCCGCACTGCACTGCGCTTGCATCCGTCACCTCGGCCGCGGTGTCGTTGGGGGACAATGGGAAACGCCAACATCACACGGCCCCATAGTGTGTGTGTATGTGTGTGAGTGTGTAGGTGTGTGTGTGTGTGTGTGTGTGTGTGTGTGTGTGTGTAGCGGAGCCGCATCTTGTAATGGATATACGCGCTCAGGAAAACTGCCCCGTTTTTTTTTTCACCCCTTTTCATTCCGCACTGTGCATGTATGGTTATGTGTGTGTGTGTGTGTGTGTGTGTCCCCGTTCATTCCATTGGCAGCGGCGGGCGGCGAGAGAGAGAAGGGTTGCGGTGAGCGCGTTCCGTTCCTGATGTGGGGAGGAGCCGTGAAGCTGTCGGGACCGGAAGGCTCCCAGTCCCAGCAGCACAGAGGTGCGAAAAGCTGTACACCGGCCTGAATACGCGATGCCGAGAATGGATCCCCCCGGCCGCAGAGGCAGAAAGCAACCCTTCCATGTCCCCCATCTCCAGCGGATGGATGCTGCAGTGGGGCCCGCCACGCCCCGCCACGCCCCGCCCCGCCACGCCCCGCCCCGCTACGCCCCGCCACGCCCCGCCCCGCCACGCCACGCCCCGCCACGCCCCGCCACCCCCCGCCACGCCACGCCACGCCAGGCGTCATCTGTGATCACAGCAGCCGGGAAATAACGGGAGGAAAATAAACTGCGGACTCATTCTGGGAGGCGCGAAGAAGGGAGGGGGAAGAACAGCGTACGGAACATAAAATGTCACCCGCATGTTCGAATATTTAAAAGAAATTGGTGATAATTGCTGTTGAGACATGTTCACGCCCGTAACCACCAGTGGGTGCAGTGGTAAAAAATAAATCACACAATGTCCAATAAAATGCATTCCTAATATTCTCATAACCTGCCTTACTTCGTCGTATTCCATTGAACATAGACTAGTTTTGGATTTAGGTAGGTGAGTAGTTATTTCTTTTTCTTTTGAAAGGGATGTCGCCATGGTGATGCCGGCCCGCAATATTGTGCGAGCACGCATGGAACACCGCATTACGGATGCAACGCCCCCTGCATTGTCGCATTGTGTCTCCACAATGACAGTTCCTCTCTATCTCTCCTCGCCCAACCCTTTCACTCCACGAGGGGGTTCCCCCCACCCCTTCATCTTTCCTTTCTTTTCGTACTAGGCGCCATATTACACTCTTCCCTCTCTCTCTCCCTCCCACACAGCTCATATATAGCAAAACTAAGCTTTAGAACCGGCCCCCGCCTCGCTCGTCAATGGTCTTTCGATTCTTGCGTCTCCTCTCTCACTCTCTCGTTCTCTTTTTGGGAACGGGAGCCCCTCTCCTGCCCCGTTTGGATGCTCTCCGAGAGGGGTGCAGCGAGCGAGAGGGTGGGAGGGAGAGAGAGAGAGAGAGAGAGAGAGAGAGAGAGAGAGAGAGAGAGAGAGAGAGAGAGAGAGAGAGAGAGCGACACGGCGACGTCTGTCTGTCGGTGTAATCGGCTGGTTGAGACGTCCTCCGTGCTTCGTTTCGCCCCCGCCGACGTCCGCGGAGGGCTTCACCCGATTACCCCCCTCCCCTCCCCCTTATTTGGCGTGTCGTCTCGGAGGGAGACAAAAAGAGTGAGAGGGACGAAGAGAGAGAGAGAGTGCGGGGGGAGCTCGGTGTGCAGTCCGCGGCACTGAAAGGCTGCCCCGCTACCGTCATCATCATCAGCATCATGCCTTGTTAATTTGCGTGGGGAGGGAATTTCTTGTTGTTTATTAATGTTGGCGCGCCGCTGCTGGGGCCGCCGTGTGGCCGCCGGCGCTACCCCGCGCGCGTGGGGCGTACGGCCGGGCGCGGGGTATTGCCGCGTGCGGACTGTGGGACGCCTCTGATGGCCGCGGTCGGATGAATGAATGCATGGATGAATGAATGAGTGATGCGTTGTGATAGACGGTACGACGGCGCATGCGGTGGCGGGCTGCATGACCAGAGGGGTCAAAGGGAATGATATCAGCGCTGGTTGTCTTTCTGAAATAATCCTGCGAAATAGGGGGTGAACAGAAAAAAAATCAAAAGAAGCGCGCTCGCCACATTTTTATCATTTTAATTCTTGCGCTCAATTAGCATGTGCCGAATAATGAGGTACAAAGCTTGTACTAACGGCCGTCCGAAATAATAATGGGCGACTACAATGTGGGGGGCGAACAATAACCGAGCGGCGACCAGGGGAGAGAGAGAGAGGGGGATGGGGTGGGGTAGGGCAGGGACTGAATCAGAAAGCCCATGGCAAAGAGGCTTACGCCCTGGAGGGAGGGAGGGACAGAGAGAGAGAGAGAGAGAGAGAGAGAGAGAGAGAGAGAGAGAGAGAGAGAGAGAGAGAGAGAGAGAGAGAGAGAGAGAGAGGAGCGACGAACCGAGCAGAAATGAAGAACGACAGAGACAGAGCGACCGGTCAGGAAAAGGTGCGGGGGGAGGGGTGGGGCGGCGCTACAAACCCCTTTTGAGAGAGAGAGAGAGAGAGAGAGAGAGAGAGAGAGAGAGAGAGAGAGAGAGAGAGAGAGAGAGAGAGAGAGAGAGAGAGTAGTCCGCGCTCCCAATATTGTCGCAGAGCCCGTAACAAATTAATTGAAAGCCTATTGCCGTTCTCGTTTCGACTTTGGCTGGCTCGTCCCTCCTCGTCCCTCCCGTTCGCTGCTGCGATCTCTCTCTCCCTCTCTCTCTCCCTGTCGCGCGCGCGCGCCCCGCCAAACTAATCTTCCGACTTGCAGCAGCGAAGTCTCAGCCCGAAGGAGTAATCTATCGTATGTGCCGTCCCGTCCCGTCCCGTCCCACCCCGCCCTGGTCCCGCCCCTTATGTCGGCCTGCGGTGCGACTCGTCGGCGTGGGGAAGCCGGGCCATGCTCTGTCTCTGTCGGGGCGCATCGGTCCGTAATCGGTAACACGGGACAAAAGAACCGCGGCAATCGCGACGTCAGAGGAGCGGACCGGAGCGTCGAGTCACCCTGCGCGCTCGAGATCGGGGCGCGGAAAGCGACGTCAGAGGAGCGGACCGGAGCGTCGAGTCACCCTGCGCGCTCGAGATCGGGGGCGCGGAAAGCGACGTCGAGGTCGGGGGGGCGAAAAGCAGAGCGCACTCTGTGGGCACGGTGTGGGTCAGGAGCGGAGTCAGGGGATACTACTCGCAATTTAGAAACGTCAGAGTCTGTACCGGGCGTGCCGAGGCGTGCAGGGCATCTGAGATTGAATATATCGGGGAAGGGTCATAGGTGTGGGGGCGGACGCCTCCCACCCTCCTGGCCACACCGCCGAGCCCCCAGCCCAGCAGCCGTACCCCTCTTGGCAGGCCCCCGCAGGGCACACACACAGCGTCACACACACACACACACACACACACACACCCTGTCCAGCGCCATAAATAACTGGAATTACTTTCGCAAAAGGCTCATATCAGCTGACCGAAACATCGTCCATCTCGCGGCCGTGCGGCGGTGGCTGCGGTGGCTGCGGTGGCTGCGGTGGCTGCGGTGGCTGCGGTGGCTGCGGTGGCTGCGGTGGCTGCGGTGGCTGCGGTGGCTGCGGTGGCTGCGGTGGCTGCGGTGGCTGCGGTGGCTGCGGTGGCTGCAGTGGCTGCGGTGGCTGCGGTGGCGCTGCGGCGGCGGTATGGCTTTGAGATTCCTTGAAATTGGCGCATTCGCCCGACGAGATTTACAGCAGCGGAGACCCGACTTGTTGAATGGCGAACGTGACCGCCCAGGTTTGGGTGGGCTGTATGGAATCGCTGGTGTTTCACCGCGGGTTTCACGCAGGCTGCTGGAGGCTCCGCAGAAAGTCTGCGCCCCCAAAGGGTGGCTGACTGCACGGAGAAAAAAATATTAGGGGTCGCAACTGATTTGATTTTCAGACAAGCAGTAAATTTTTGTTCGTGGCACTAAAGTTTTGTTGGTGGTAGTTGGACCAACACAACGTTAGCTGCTCCAACGCAAAGGTTCGCTTTTTGTTTAGTACCCGCAACGAATCTCTTTGTTGGAGCAACTAACGGATCCTTGGCGATACTAAAATTTTGTTACCCTCACAAAATTTTATTTCTCCGAACAAAAATGTTACTGCTTGCCTGGAAATCAACTTAAAAATTAGTTGCGACCCCTAATATTTTTTCTCCGTGCCACCCTTTGGGGTTGTGCGCAGACTTTCCCCAGCCGCCCCGGAGCCTCAGGGCCGCTGCTGCGCTGTCGGGCTGAGAAGAAACCCAACGGTACCTCCTCTCATTAAAAATAATTTGCACGTGTGCGACGCGGATGACACCTCCGGACCGGAAACTGAGCGAGGGAAACGTCCGCAAAAAGGGGAGATAGAACGCGGCGGTCCGCCTTCTCACACCTACCGCCTCCACAAAGGGCTGTGCTGGACGCGCGCGGACAGACGGACGCCGGTTTTCATGTTCACACCTCGGAAGGGCTGTGGGCCAGGCGTGTGAAGGAGCGGCTTTGTTCCCCTTTTTAATGCAGCGCCGTCTGTCGCCCGGGCGATTAAGCGGTGCGATGTGACGACGGCCGGGACAAAGGGGGCGAAGCGGCGAAGCCTTGGGCAAAGCCTTGGGCAAAGCCTTGGGCGGGCCAAAGCCAGCGGCGCTAGAGGCTCGCTAGACACCCTCCGTCCTCCGCACCGGGGCCGCAATGGGTTTGTGTTTCGGCGGAAATGATGAGCGGAGTATCTATCGTTCGCATGACCTCTTCGCTTCACTGGAACTCAAGTGGGAATTGTTTTTTTGAAAAACAAAAATTTCAACTGAATTATCAGGCTGCAGCCGCGCTGCTGGAACTGATAATGAAATAAGTCAGGCAGGTCACGACCCAAGTTGTGGGCACCGCTTCCTGGTGCTGCTGCTGATAAGCCGATGATACGGCTTCTGACCTCGCTGCACCTGCCCCCCCCCCCCCCCGTCATTACCGGGACCTACGTGTTCATTGCAATTAAAGCAGCGCTCATTACAAACCTCCCCCACCACCGCCTTGGTGCGCCGTCCCGCAGAGGGTGCCGGGCGTGGGCGATGGAGTGAGATGGAGCGATACGACCGGACTGGGAGGGAGAGAGAGCGAGATAGGCCTGCCCTGGCCAGTCCGGGCGGTGAGGCGCCGAGTGTGACTCCACGTCTTTACCATTTTCGGGATCTTGCGACCCCTGATTCACGCCACAATCAACAGTCCTTTGGGGAGACGGCGCTCTGGATTGGTTTGGTCGTGGTGGCTGGTTGCTGGTGTGCTAAGATCCCCTGCCGCCGTACACCTCTCCCAGGGAGCCGGGCCCGGCGCCTACAGCTCCCACGCCATTGACAGCCGAGCCTTGCTCGGTGCAGTACGAGTGTAGTCGCACTGTGATTGGTGCAGCGGACGACAGGGCGAGAGGCGAAAATGAGGAAAAAGAGAGAGAAAGGGGGGATTGAGCGGCGCTCTGAGCGGCTTACAGAAGAAAGGGATCGCGCCCTCCACCCTCTCTCTCTCTCTCTCTCTCTCTCTCTCTCTCTCTCTCTCTCTCTCTCTCTCTCTCTCTCTCTCTCTCTCTCTCTCTCTCTCTCTCTCTCTCTCTCTCTCTCTCTCTCTCTCTCTCTCTCTCCCTCCATCTCTGTCTCACCCCTTTGCTCTCCACCTCCCCTCTCCATCACACTCATCTAGCTCTATCGTGCGGCTTTTCGCACTCACAAAGCAAATACGCACGCGACAGAGGCCCCCGACACTTGTGACCCGGCCTGCGCCGCCCTGCGCCGCCTCGTCGTAGTTTTACAACTTTTTTGCCTTCGATTTTACGCTTGTGCGCCGGATTTTAATTAGCATGCGCGGGTAGGGTAATGAAACACGCGCGCCTCGCAGACCTGACGTGTGCCCTGCCACTTCTGCCATTCAAAACACGCGCCAAGGCCAGTCAGTAGGGGCGTTTGAAGTCCCGCGTGAGCCCTAGGATACGCGAGATGTGCTGTTGCGTGGTTATTTTGTAGTCTTCGCAAAAATATTCCGGTTAAATAAATAACTGAAACAAATGATGTCCGGTAGTCATTGGTCTGGCAAAGAATTGTTGATCCCGAAAGCATCACATGCCATGTCACCGCACGGCCCGGTAAAATGTCGGCCCCGAAAATTTTTTTTTCTTCCTTTTTTTTTCCGGTGATTTCCACATATTGTTCCTGGCTTGTTAGCCCCTCGCTCCCCTGGCACGCCTGGCCTGTCGATTCCGGCGTGTGCTCAGTTGCGGATAGAAAGAGATTGAAATTAGGACAGTGTTTCCGTCAATGTACGAGGCCCAATCGCAGATGGGGCGATCCAAATCCCGCGAAAGCTACGCCTTCCGATAATTATACGAGTCGTTCTCTGTATTGGGTGGGGTGAGGTGGGGTGGACAGGCTATATCGTCTGCTTTGAAATGTGCCCTTGGATAAGGGCGGAGCATAGTGACCCAAAGTCCAGTGACATTCACTTCACTGTGTAGGACAACAGCCTGCACGCAGAAAAAAAAATAGTGTTCGCATCTAATTCTTCAGTTGATTTTCAGAACAAGCAGTAAATTTTTGTTCGGAGAGCTAAACTGTTGTTTGGGGAACTAAATTTTAGTTGCACCAACGAAACGTTTAAATTTACTGCGTCTGGAATTTAACTCAAAAATTAGTTGCGACAACTATTTTTTTCTCCGTGTGCAGCAAAGTAACATGCATCCTCGGCGGATCCCCTTCGGAATCACGAGACGATTTCTGAAGGTGTACATCCTAATCCTCTTTCCCTCGTGAAGCACCTGTGACAGAGGCGGAAGGAAGGAGGGGCGGGTAACTTGCATCCGACGCTTGTGGCTACGCGGCCACGCCGACATATCGTGAAAGTTATGCTATTCCAGACGGGACGGGACGGGACGCATAGCCCAGCCCCGTACACCCATCCCTGCCTCCGGCGGCCGAAGCCTCGCGGAACTCGACGTCCCTCTCTTTATGGCAAGTTGGCCGCGCTTCCATGGAGCCAAGCGTGCCCAAGCAGCTGTCCCTACTGCGAGGCGTGGAGAGTGGGCATGCAGAGTGCGCCGTAAGCCACCGGCTCAGCCAGCGGCTCAGCCACCGGCACCGAAACCAGATTGTCTCATCACGAGGATTACCGGAGGCAGTCGTCACAACGGCCTAATCGTGATCATCCTGAAAGGATTGGAAAATCCAGCCACCGCAGCCAGTGCAGCTTCTCTGGCTGCACCTGCCAGCCACTAGAATGCCCCTTTGGAGCCCGGTCAGCGCTGCCCCTGGCAGCCATGAGGCTGCGAGGCGCTGCAATAGGCTGCACCCCGCAGCGTTCAGGATGCCGCCGGCAGCCTTCCCTCGCCCGGGCTACGCTGCCCCTGGCAGCCATGAGGCTGCGAGGCGCTGCAATAGGCTGCACCTTCGCAGCGTTCAGGATGCCGCCGGCAGCCTTCCCTCGCCCGGGCCACGCTGCGCCTGGCAGCCATGAGGCTGCGAGGCACTGCAATAGGCTGCACTCCGCAGCGTTCAGGATGCCGCCGGCAGCCTTCCCTCGCCCGGGCCACGCTGCCCCTGGCAGCCATGAGGCTGCGAGGCACTGCAATAGGCTGCACTCCGCAGCGTTCAGGATGCCGCCGGCGTAGGCGGAAACAAGGCGCGCCATAAACAACAATAACAGAGAACGAAACAAGATGAAGAAGGAGAAGAAGAGCCAGAGCCAACTGCTACCAACTGCTTAAAGGAAAATTCTTTTCGACGAAGCTTTGAAAAAATGGCAGTAACGAGGAAAAAAGTGTAACCGTTGACATACCTGTAGTGCAGAAAACCTCTATGATGGACGATGGCCACGACAGGGCAGGAGTAAACGGGGGAAGGGAGTAGGTCGTCTGCCTATTGTGGGCGCCTGCCAAAGGCAGCATAGGCAACCAGCTCGTCTCCCAAGCGCGCCACACTCGCTCGTGGCATACCTTCCAGGCGTTCGTACAGAACTAAAAGGAAAAATCTGCTAAACCCACTGCAGCCGAAAAACTGCAATCTGCGATGCAGAACAACGATTATGATTAACAAATAATATTCATAATTCACTAGCTACGGACGCGCACCCATCCCTGGCCCACGATATATACCCACGCTAACACCAAGTTCAAACTTGCCGCTCAGGTCGTACATTCTATTTGGGGTCGACGGTGCTGCTCGTATTAACACGACCACTAAATTTCTCCTTTCTTTGCGAAGCAGCAGCAGCAGCAGCAGCAGCGCTGGCGACTTTGATTTAATCGGGGAGTCTGTCTCTTTGTGTGCGCGCCCTGGGGTGCTGCTGCTGCTGATGCTGCTGCTGCTGCTGCTGCTGCTGCCGCTGCTGCTGCTGCTGGCGCTGGTTCAAATAAAGATGATAATCCCGCGAGTAAGGGGGAGGGGCAGGGCCGACCATGGTCCGGCCTTTGACATGACGCCGTGTATTTCATAGGGGTCGCAGCGGCATTGACTGACCGCTGTCTCTTTCTCTCTCTGTCACGCGCACTGGTCCGGTTGCTGCGACTGTCTCCGTCGCTCGGACTCAATCAAACGTGGTCCACAGCAGCCCTTGCCTGCCAAATTACAAGCGAGGGGGGAGGGAGAGGCCTTTATGATGAAACTTGTAGGCGCCGGGGACGCCGGTCGCCACGGCAACCGCACGCATTGGGGGGCGGATCCAGAACCACGTGACCCGGCGGGACGGCGGTCGTTGCCGATGACAAACACACCGGCCCGAAAGATGGAGACAGTAAGTTGAAATGGTGAGCCTTTCAAGAGGGGCGGAGCGCTCGGCGGCGCACGACCCGTGCATATATAACAATAAGCGTCAGTGCGGGTGAGAGGGGGGGGGGCTGGAGAGGGGGGGGGGGTTATAGCAGTGCTACCAACGTGCCGGGGCCCGTGTTCCGTCCAGACCAACGGGATGTTGCCGTCTTAATGCGCGTATAAAGGGAACCAAATTACGCTGTGTATCAATCAGCAGTATTGGGTTGAAATTTTCGCATAATGCAAAGGCACTGGATGCGAAAGGGGAGGTGCTGCGCAGACAGTCGTACTGCCAGTCTGTCTCTCTTTTGACTATGTTTCCCCCATCGGCTACAGCACACTGACCACGAGGCTGTCTGCGTGACGGTCACTCACACACGCACACACACACACACACACACACACACACACACACACACACATACACACACACACACACACACACACACACACACACACACACACACACACACACACACACACACACACACACACACACTGCGAACTCCGTTCGCATCGGATGCAAAACAGCCCAAGCCCCTATACCCGACCCGGCCCTAATGCTCTCATTAGCCGGTGTCATTCGGTGAGGTCCGTCGCACCCCGTAAACCCTGTGACGGACAGGACATTGAGGCCATCCTTCACCGTGCACCCGACATTCTCATAGCGCCGCCCTCAGCAGCACAGAGGAGGGGCTCACTTGATGGTTGAGAGACGATCAAAAGTGTTTGCATAACGGTTAACGTCAATAGAGGTTTCCAATGAGACTTGGAAACGGAAGTTGAAGAACAAAAGCACGCCCAGACCGGAAACTCTCGAGGCTGGTATGAGAAAATTGAATGTCGTCATGCGAGGTGTGTTGTTTTGAGTGAAATTGGGGGTTATTTCCAATATTTGGTGCGACTTTTTGTGCATGAATATTTATCATATCTGTCCTCGAGGGTTTCCAGTCTGGAATTGTTTTTGCTCTCCAGCTTCCGTTTCCAAGTCTCATTGGAAGCCTCCCGACGGCGGCCCCGTGCTGCTTCCGTTGGGTGGGACCTCCCATGCATTTAATTTGTAGTACTCTAATGTCTGCGCACTCCGCTTGGATTCAACGCAAGAAACATCCTCAGACGCCGCTCGACTTTTTTAAATTTTTATTTTTTGTTGGGTTTCGGAACCAGCCACATATCACACCGAAATGGTACGGTGCGTTGTGTGTTATTACGGCCCAAAACAACGAGTGCTAGGAGGGCGGCACGGTGTGCACAGGCCGCCACAGGGTGACCCTCCCGAGCATCTCTGCTCCGGGGGCTCCGGGGGCCCGCCAGTGGGGCCCGGGGCACACAAATGACTCATTTCATTAACCACCGGAATACACCCTGTTTCACAAGCCTAGCTTGTTTTATCATATCTTCCGGACGGAGAATGCCAACCGGTGTCGAACTCCTGTCCCATCGCGTGCCGGCTGTCCGCACCTGTGCCTGAGGATCGCCGTATCGGAATCCCTGTGCCGCACTCAGCAGGGGTAATAGCCCCCAACACATATGATGCATATGAGTGCGGGCACGTACACATACGACTGCCCGGCACGCCACAAAACGCCACCGGCCCTTTCCCAGGCCCCAGCTGTGTGTGTGTGTGTGTGTGTGTGTGTGTGTGTGTGCTGTGACGGCCGGCAAGTGCCCGACGCGGGCGGAGGCGTGGCGCATCCAACACGTGATCATCGATACCAACTCGTCCGCCCATCATAACCTATCCTAACCTTACCGCTGGGTTAAACATTTTTTTTAGGTTGGTTCAGTTATGTCCATGCGTTGTACCGTCCAATCCCGTTTGGCAGCATTGTGAAGAGCTATTGACCAACAATCTCTGGTTGAGCGTATCTTCGATAGAGGTTTCTAATAAGATTTAGAAGCGGAAGCTGAACAAAAATGCTAGACCGGGAACTCTCGAGAGCAAGTATGAGAAACTTCAAGGTTTGGGGGTGAGCCTCCATATTGGGCGCGGCGCATGTGCATCAAGATTTCTCATAGTGCTCTTGAGAGTTTCCTTTCTGGGAGTGCTTTTTTTTTTGTATTCAGATTCCGCTTCAGAGCCTCGCTGGAATCCTCTATTCGCCATGTCTTCGTTTTCGACTCTGGTTCCACCGGGCTGCCCTGCGAATAACTCGCACCGCGCCGCTGCTATTGCTAGTTTCTGGGATATTACTCCTATCCCTGCAGTCCCGGCCCGGCACCGACCTCGTCCTGCTTCTTGACGTTCTTGCTGCTCCCGGCGGCGGCCCTCCCTCCCCGCGCGCGGACTTGCTGCCGCCTGATCAACTTGCCGCCGCTCCGCCCGGGACCCGCTGGGACCGGGCCGGAAGTCTCCGGGGTGGGTCAGAGTAACGACCCCCACCTCGACGGCCTCCGCCGGGAGATGCGTTGTTCTGCGGCGGCAGTGGCGGCAGCGGCAGCAGTGGCAGCAGCGGCAGCAGCGGCAGCAGCGGCATGGTTTTGTCCGCCTGGAGTTATGCCCCGTAACGCACTTCTTGCCGTCCTGTCCGGAGGATGGTGGCATATCAGGGCGCCGTAATTGGTCGTCACGGGGGGAAAACTGTGGAAGATTACAGAGATCGGGACGGGGTTGGAGTGGATGTGCAGCCGGGGCCGGGAGGGTTTCGCCCTCCCGGGAGCCCGGCCCACATGTGCACCGCCGGTGTGTCGTTGCGTATTAGTGGTCACAACTATTTATTTTGTAGATTTCCAGACAAGCAGTACATTTTGGTTCTAGGAGCTGAAATTTGGTTGGGGAACCACCGAAGGAACGGCAGTTACTCTGGTAAAGAGGTTCGTTGCAGCAGCAAAACGCAAAAAAAAAAAAGAAAAAAAAATTTACTTTAGTGCCCACAACGTACCTCATCGTTGGAGCAAGTAAAAAATAATTCCCTAAAAAAAATTTTTTTGCTATCACTAACCCTTTTCCTCTGCGAGTTTTCAACTTCTTGCTACAAAAGTTCGACTGTCATGAACTCACGGATTTGCATACTGCATACTAGCAGCACCGTACTGTCGTTCTTGAAACTAAAACCGTCGGCGCAGCACATGCAGCACTTTGGCGCCAGCACTCGTCCCCGCCCCGCCCTGCCCCTTCACAGTCACTACACCTATTCAGCAGCGCGCCTACCACGTGTAGATGCGGCAGCAGCGAAGGGGTGTTTATTGTGTCTGAGGATGGCGACACTTTGTTGGGCCCGCGTGCGTGGAAGTAAGAGTGAGAACGACGCGGGCCGCCAGTGTGCATGCGGGAGTGAGACGCAGACAGCGCTGCGGTGTGTGCATCACCATCAACGCCTTGCTACAATTACTTATACTCGTCCGTGATATGCCGAAGTGCTGCACGCTGCGCATGGAGATGCAGCACGGGCGCGTCTCGCACGCGGGACAGCGGACAACCCCAAGAAGAACACTCGCCGTTTGCGGCACGATGGATGGCCTGGTTGCCATCGCTGCGCATGGCGGCCGCCCTAGATCGATTTGTGGGCGCCACAACGCCCGGTTAACTGCCAAGTTTAGTGCCCAGCGTGCACATTTGTGCACCGCACAACGCTGTTTGGCCAGCGCGGCGCGTGTTTGCGGGGGGTGTGCGGTGTTTGTTGTTTCTGTTTGCCAACAGCCTCGATTGACTCGTCCATACGGCGGCGGTGGCCGAGGGGTTTGCCTTTGACTGCGCTGACCGTGGAGGGAGGACAAGCACACGAGTCCTGCCGGGGTCTGACTTGACCGTGCTGAAGCTAAGCGACGCAGCTATCATGCAGCAGCCAGACTCACGGAGAAAAAAGATTGGTTGTCGCAACTAATTAATTTTTAAAGTTGATTTTCAGACAAGAAGTACATTTTTTTTCGGAGAGCTAAAATTTTTTTCGGAGAGCTAAAATTTTGTTGGGAGAACTAAAATATTGTTGGGAGAACTAAAATATTGTTGGGAGAACTAAAATATTGTTGGGAGAACTAAAATGTTGTTGGGAGAACTAAAATATTGTTGGGAGAACTAAAACTTTGTCTTCCTGAAATTTTGTTCCCTGAACAAAATTTTAGTTTCCCCAACAAAATTTTAGTTCTCCGAACTAAAATTTACTGTGTCTGAAAATCAACCTCAAATTTAGTTGCGACCACTCTCTATTCGTCCGAGAGAACTGGCAGAAGTCCTGCCGTCCGCGGCCTTTTCGCGTCTTCCCGTCGCCACTTATAAAACACTCGGAATCTCCGGGTAAACATGGCCGGAGGATGGCCAGGCGAGGTGATTGTGTGCCCCGTGGCCCGTGGCCGGTACCCGGGGGCTGTTTTCCTCCTGACCGGGCGCCGCCCTCTTGCCGGGTCACGTCATCGGATTACGGGCGGGAATCGAGTGCCGGCCGTGGCTCTATAGACACAAGATGGCAGAAAAACACTCGAGTGTCGATCGGAGCGGCGGCGGCGGCAGAGATGGAAAGAAAACAGGCTGCGGGCTGTGGGATGGGCGGGATGATGGAGGGTAAATAAGATTTGGATGCGAATATTTTCCGGGGGCGGTGTGGCAAGGTGGAAGGTCCTGCCGGCCCACTTCCGTCTGCCCCCCTCCCCCTCCCCCAACCCCAGCACTCTGTCACCTATCCGATGCTGAAAACGGATATCGCCTTTTTCTTCTGCCCCGCGGCATCAGAGGCTGTTGCTCACGCGATCGCGGCCTCGCGGTGGCCTTACTTGGCCTCAATCGGTGCAGCAGGCCGCGATCGTGTCAGGCACCGGGGGATCCCGTTCTCTAGCTTGAAATTCACGCAGGAAAATGATTGGTTTTCACAACGAATTTCTTCCTTGATTTTGGAACAAGCATCGTACCTGATTGTGACAACTGGTATTTCGTTGGGGCGACTAAAACTCAGTTGCGTCGCGTCAGCAAAAATTCTAGTTTTAACTGACTTTTGGTTGCCTCAACGAAATATTAGTTATCACAACCAAATATTTCACTTGTCCCAAAATCAACGACCAAAAATTCGTCGTGACAAATAATCACAGTTCCATGCGTGCTCGTGTTGTCATTTTCAGCGAGTAGACAGAGCTGCAATAGGGCGTTTCCCCCCCGCAACCAGAACGCTACCCGCACATAATGAAGTAGAAGGGCAGTTGGGTCTCATTGCGCTGGAGTCATAAGCCGCCCTAATGTGCCTGGGCTGGCCTGGGCTGCGCCCGACTGCTGGGTGCCCCCAAAAGGATGGGCCGGGATATTTCACACGCTTTGCGCCCTGGTTATGTCGGGCGGCAGTGCAGGTGGCAGCCGTGCGGCACTAGAGGGGGATGAGGAGGTCGAGGGTGCGGCCAAGTGAAATGCAAAGGTGACCCGGTGCGGGGCTCATCCGCGACTGCTAAATGTGAGGGCATGTAGACGTTAGGGAGGGCTGAGGCGAACGAAAAGGCGGCGCAGGAGCCGAAAGTGGGGGGAGAGGGGGGGGGGGGGACGTTACCACTCCGGTCACGTCGCTGCGTCCGCATTGGAGGGGGGCAGAGGGGGCACCCGAGGGGTTGGGGGCACGCCCAATCGCCTCGAACCTCAGTGCACTCCGGAGCAGCGCAACCCCTATTTCTTCAGCCTCAACAGCAGCAGCAGCGGTAGCGCGAACAGCCTTGCCAACCCCTGTATTATATTCATAGGCGCCGCCGGCACCACCGCAGCACATTCTCCTCCCACCTCACCGCCGGTCCGCGCCGGAATACACGACGACGCTAAGATTCTGCGAATTTCTGGGGGCTCAGCATGTGCTTTAAGAGGTGAAGCGTCCGAGAGGGCGGAAAAAAAAATGAAAACGCAATTTGGACGCATCACAGCGAGCTTCGTCTTCTTACTTGAGTGACGTGGCCCCGTGTGCGCGCGGACCTCCGACACCGTCAAGAGCCCCTAGTTTGAGGAGGGCGGAGCAGCGGAGCAGCGGCAGGAAACAAATTGACGTGAAAAGATTACGCATCGCGATATTACGCGGCTGCTCCCCTCCGCCATGGCGCCATGGCCACAACAGGGCCGCCAACGCTCTCGCTTTGAATCGCTGAGTACTTACATTCCTCGTTATTGGACGATATGAGATTTGCCGACGCGAGAGAGGATACAGAGGAGGAGAGGAGGAGGAGGAGGAGGAGGCGGCAGCAAACGGAAAGATGGCGGCCATCAGTGTGTCCAGTCTGTTGTCAAACGCGATGGAATAATGTCTTCTGGAATTACTACGTATTTTCTTGCCGCTCTTTCCCGCCCACGTATTATTACGCAGGGGGAAAAAAATGCGCACAACAACCTCCACTTGTGTATGTCTCTCTTCAGAAGAAATGTGACACAAAGAGGGAAAGTTGGTGTTTTTCATTACTTTCCCATTACGTACGTCAGCCCCTCGTATAGGAGGACTAGTGGCGAGCCGCCAACCCCTCGGGAGCACCACCACTAGACGCTTATTGCTCCTCGTGCCTCCGGTGCCTCCTCCCCGCCACTTGCCTGCACCTCCCGGTCATATACCTTATCACGATATTACGTTGATGTTACATTCCGAAAGTAAGCGCGCGGCAAGAAGGCAGCGCGGCGCGACACGGCAAATAAAACGTGTTGCCGTAGTGACCTCCTTGCAATTCCACGTCCTCCTCCCCCGCATGTTTCATTACAGGCCACTTGTTCCCCTCGGCGCTCGCCCCTCCACTGTCACGCCCTTATAACCCCCGCCGCTTCCTCTCTCCCTCTCTCTATCCCCCTTTCCGGCTTCCCCCTCGCCCGCTCTGCTCACACACGGTCCCGCGCTGCGGGCAGTGGCGCGCTCTGGCGGCGCCGGCTCGAACTACTCTGCCGCCGAGCGCCGTCGCGTCAGGCAGCCCACCGCACTCCCGTGGACAGCGGGAGGCACGGCAGGCGCCCGCCAGTACCAACGGCGCGCGCTGGCGGAGGCGGACTGCAGACGAGCTGACCTCGACCCTCACAGGTCACTGGGAGTCATTTCCGAAATCCACACTAAAATTCAAAACTTGTGGGGAGAAAAGAAACAAGCCGGCCCGTCCCTTCCGTCAACCGCGGTGCCAGTTCTGCTGCGCTCCACCGGCACCGCTCGGTTTGACAGGGGGACTTGGCCAGCTTGGCCTGCCGGCGGCGTTTGCGGGGTCTCCCTCAAGTCTCCCTAGAAGTGCCCGACAGCACATGTATTCGTTACGATTAAAATCGTTAACCTGAGCCCGTCCCTGTGCGCGCCGCGATGGTAATGGTGTGCGCGCGGCGACCAACCCTAACCTCAAAAAACAAAAACAGACATATTTTCATTTCTCAAAAGTGCGATACAAATCGAAAATTGTTGCCACCGTACATGATTCTACGTTAAAAAAGGAGTTTATCCCCAAAATATTTGACGTTTTTATGTCGTTTTTATACGATAAGTCGGCGCACACACGTCCGCCCGAACAAACATGCGGCATGCGACATCAGACTATAAGCCCGGCTCCTGCTGTTTCTAAAGAAACGTGTCGGAACGGGCTAAAAAAAGAAAAGTATCGACGAGGTAATTTCGAAGTTTGTATCCATTCTCATCTCACAATTTTCGCGTAGTGCTATGTGGTAGAGGGGTCGTGTCACTTTATTATGAAGTGCTACCTCTCTCTCTGTCTCTCTCTCTCTCTCTCTCTCTCTCTCTCTCTCTCTCTCTCTCTCTCTCTCTCTCTCTCTCTCTCTCTCTCTCACACACACACACACACACACTCCCTCTCTGTTCCTCTCCTGCACCTTGCCGTGGGGTATTGGCAGGTTCAAGGTCTGCTGGGGTGTCTGCCACGCCATCCCACCACGCCCACCACCACTGCACGCCCAACCTCAGGGCACCAGGCGACCACGCCCTGTAGGATCAAATGTGGGCAGATTCGGTGAGAAGGGGATTCAAGATTCAAGAAAGAATTCGCTCAGCTCAGATTTCCGATACTTGTACGTTTCCGGAGAGGATTTTCTTTGTGTGAATCTATTCCTTTGAACGCTTTAGTACCCAGCGGGATGCAGCAGCGGCTCGTGAAGCCAAATGAGTGGCAGTGCTTGTAGGGGCGTTTAGTTCTCCGATCAACGATGTGGTCCAATCACAGCGAGACACACACACGCACACACCTGATGACCTGACATGTGATGGAGATCGATGACGCTTCGGATGTCACACTATTCACGTGCACCGGAGAGAGAGAGAGAGAGAGAGAGAGAGAGAGAGAGAGAGAGAGAGAGAGAGAGAGAGAGAGAGAGAGAGAGAGAGAGAGAGAGAGAGAGGGAGAGGTGGCACTTGATGGACAGCTCCCCTAAGGTGCAGAACACGTTGTCCGCGCGAGAAAATGACTAGACGAAGACAAGCAACAACAAGAAGGGCGCAAGTACAAAACGAAGTGCGAATAGAGGGCAGAGGTGACCAATCAGGACGAGAGGCAGGGCTCCTCTGACACGCGACTGACGCGTCCGGTAATCTGGTCGAGTGTGTGTGTGTGTGTATGTGTGTGTGTATGGAGATTGACTGTGTGTGTGTGTGTGTGTGTGTGTGTGTGTGTGCGCGCGTAGTTGGTACGCGTCATACCGCATATATCGCCGATACAACGGTTTGCCTGTATAATTTATGAATGATGCGGCGAGATGGTACGGTTTGGTGTGCAAACACATGGCACCTTAATCCAGTCCGCATTCATGTCACCGGTAGCGGCGGGGGCAGGTGGGGGGGGGGGGGGACTTCTGGAAGGGCCGGCACAAACACACGCAGGAAGAGAATAAAAAGAAAATGGAGTCGAGAAGGGGGTGCAATGTGTTGATGATGGCGAAAGGTTGGGGAATAAGAGCGGGGAGGGAGAGGGGACACACACGGGAGCGGCCAAACGGGCATATCATCTTAAACAAATATGACGGGCTTGATGAAGCAGAACGCAGTCCCCTGCTTCTGTTGAGCGGACTGGCCGGCGGTGAGGGAAAGGGGAGCCTCCAGCGTAGCCTCCAGCGTAGCCTCCAGCGTAGCCTCCAGGCCTCCAGGCCACGCCGGGGCCTGGGGCGGCGGAGGGCCGCCTCAAAGAGGTGTGATGCGGGCCATGGGGCCGCTGCCGCTATGGTCGTCTGCTGCCCCGATCTAGTTTCACCTCGGGATTCTGCGCGTACTGAAGAGAGAAGAAAAGTTGTCTCCTGACAAAAGGTGATGAATTTCAATTGATTGCGATGAGTCCGGGTCGTGGAGAGAGAGAGAGAGAGAGAGAGAGAGAGAGAGAGAGAGAGAGAGAGAGAGAGAGAGAGAGAGAGAGAGAGAGAAAGGCTGAAAGGGAGGTGTGCGAGAGAGAAACAGCTGCGCGCGGAGCGAAACAAAGACGCCGAGGTGGCCGCCCTCTGGTCAGGGACATGAGAGATCTCACGTCGGAGGTCTCCGGCTTCGACTCTTCCCTCCTTGCGATTCGAACGCGTGTAAACCTCGGCTCTTTACGGCGACGCTCGTGTCTGCTATACAATTGGCCGGCAGAGACGCCACCCCGCCCGCCGCTAGGCGATCGACGTAACTGGGTTGGCTCCGCACTGCAGTTACTACCGGTTGCCCCGACCTCCCCACTCCCTCCCTTGCGCCGCCTGCTGTAACTCACCTGGCACTTTGCTTTGCGTTTCAGAAACGGAGAACCCGGGTATAAATTATGCACAGCGCTGACCTGTTCGACGTATTACTTACACGGACAAAAGCTGTGCGCCGCTGTGCGCGCTTCGCCTGCCGGCGCACGCCCCGAAGGCTGGACCAGCCGCGCAGCAAAGTTTCAAACCGATGACACTGGAGGAGGGAGTATACGTGTGAACCGGAAAGTTTAGCATTCGAAAACCGCGTGACACTGTGCCGGCAACACACATTCTCGCTTGCAAGCAGTGCAGCTGAATTTGTCATGCCACTGAGCCCGGCTAGGCGGCCTGTGCGTGCAAAAGCTCTTTACGACTGGCTGTGATTTGGCGGCGGCCGCGTCTACTAGGAGGAACACCCCGACGAATGCTGCTGCCACAGCTCCCGCCACTGCAACACTGAGCGTTGCAATACTCCGTCGTGTCAGAAATCTTAAAAAATAAAAAAAATCACAAAAAAGTCAGTTTCTTTTCATATGTGAAGGGAGACATGAGCAGAGTCCCGTACCCTGAGAATATATGGCAGACGTGTCAAAGGTCGTTGACGCCCTGCTCGGAGGGCTGGGCTACTGGATGGTTCCGGAGAAAAAAACAACCTGCGTGCAGATAGGGTTGGCAGCCATGTCAAACAGGGCGTCACGTCGCTGCTATCGGCTGCCCTGCTGTCGTCTGCTGCGGCGGCGTCGGGACAATGTTGCCAACGTCAGGTGGTAAAACGGATCTGACTTGACAAAGTTTATACCACTCTAGGAGATAAGTTATGGCGACGAGGCGTGAGCATCGCCCGGATCGGGCGCTTATTGCATTTGAATCCCGGCCGGGAGGAGAGTGCACTGCGCTGCACTGCGCTGCACTGGGGGGTGTCGGCCGGGACAAAGTAGCAAAGCCAACAGAGCCAGCGGAGCGAGCGGAGCCCCTGACACCTTGGACGGACACATGGCATGGCAGCGGGCATGTGTGTGCGAGCGATGCGAGAGCGGGGCCAGCTAGTCACGCCCAGCGGAGGCCAAGCAGAGCGACCGCCTTCTAGGACGCCATCCCCCAGCCAGACTGTCGAAACGATATCGAATCGATGTCGATTCAATATCGACAATTTCAAAGAAATCGATGTGATTCACCTTCGATTCGATATCGAAATGGTGGTAGTCGATTTTCTTCGTCGATAACGGATACAAATAATCGATGAAAAAATCGAGGTTCGGCAAAATTTTGGCACTATATCGATATCGATTTGGTACAATGTCGACAGTCTATTCCTGGCTAGGACACAGAGGGCGAACAACACACTCAACAATTATTTTCGCTGAAAGCAGAGAGGTGTTTGTGGTTTTAAGTGTTTGAGGTTTGTCCGTAAGGGTCAATATGACTTGGTGAAGGGGACCCCTGCTTCCCACGTCCTATCCGCGGATTACAGTGCCCGTTCGCACCACCTGGGCAGAATAATCACAGAGGGTGACGGCGGGTGTTGGAGGAAACAAAAAAGCAAGAAGAAGAAGAAGAGGAATACGCCGGAGATGGTATGGTGTTGGTGTGCAGTCCGCTGTCTCCGAAGGCACCGGCGGTCCGTCGCAAAGCGGGAGGGACGCGCGCTGCGGCGCACACCAGGCCGGGCTATTAAAATGGACATAATTCACACGGCCCGAGAGTTGGTTCTTATTATGCGATGTTGGGGCGTTGCGCGCACTGTCCATCGCAGCTATGCACGTACAGCACTGTCCTGCGCCGAGCCAAAACACATTCCTCGATTTATGCCGCAATAAAGTAATGACCGCACCGCCGACCCGGCCGATATGGGCTCTCGATATACGTGATGTGCTAACGGGGCGGCTGCCGGACCGGGCGGGGCAGGGCGGGGGGGCAGGGCGGGGCCTGGCGGGGCGGGGCAGGCTTTCGATAGTCAGCCGGATCCAATAGTGTGATGGCGTGACACCGCCGCGGCCGCAGGGACTCGTCACCTCCCCGTGGGGCTCGTCGGCTACACGCGCAAAAGATCAGTCGTCGTCATGCGCCAACTAGTGTTGGACTAGACTTGACATGGCGACGACGACGCGAGAGTTCCGACGGCGGCGGCGTGAGAAGCGAAAAAGAGCCGGAGGCGGCGGCGTCGCCGGCGTGCACGCCGCGTAATGTTTTGTGTCAGCGGCGGCGGCGGCGTATGGCTGTGAAGAAAAGTCATGTTTTAAAAACATATTCGATTACAGGACGAAAAATCACAAAAAAAAATAAAAAAAAATTACTGAGTACCTTCGAAACAAAGTTGAGAGGAACTCAGTTGTCTGATAAAAATAAAGACTACACAAAATACCGACCGAGCGCGACGCGAAATGGACACAACCACCGAAAATCGGAGCCACGTACCATTTATAATTTCTAGCTTGCCGCATCCTTGCGTTCTTGTCGCTGTCGGGATTGATTGAACCCGACCGTCGGCGCGGTCCACACGGAATTCGTGGGATGCTGGGGAATGCGCCATCCTCCTCTCCCGCGCCGGTCTGTGCCGATTGTCGTGGGGCTGAAGCTCGGGCTGATGGCTGACGCTCTGACATCTGCCCGGCTGAGCCGTGCGCTGAGCCGGGCGCTCCTCGGCAGGACCATGAATAACCATTTCGTCGTGTCCCCTACTCTCCTCTGATGACGATGACCCCACCTCCACCACCACCACCACCACCACCACTGCCACGCCTCGCCGGCAGACTCGCCGCGCTCTTTCAGAGGCTCCTGAGCGTTCCGTCTTGGCAAGTGCATTATGAATCACACAGGGGGCCCCGGCAGGCCCCGGCAGGCCCCGGCGGGGGCCGCTGGGGACGAGATGCCCCGCGATAGCCAAACTACACAAGGGGGCAGACGCGCTGCGTGCCGTGGGGCGGCCCCGCGGGCCGGCCCCGTGTGAGATGGACAGAATGGCGGGCGCGATAACGGTAATGGCGCGACGCTCCTGACGCCCCCGCAGCCGCCCCCGCAGCCGCCCCCGCAGCCCCCCACCCCCAGTCAGACGACCCCCAACCCTTGAGGCGCGTTGCACCGACGGCCAGAGCCCCGTCCCCCGACAGTCTGCACGCCGATAGTCAACCCGCGGGGCCCGCGGGAGGAACAAAAATTGCGACAGGAAAAAAACATATGAAATAAAACTAAACACCCTCTAAAAAGAAATTTAAAAAAAAAATTACCTGTACGCGATTGTTTTTCCAGTGTGATTTATTTACCTGGACATCCCCTAACCTTACCTAACAGATCCGAACAGCAGCTGAGCAGTGGCGACCACAACTACAAGTCGCCACGATCTCCGGTACGGTTGGGGGTAGGGGAGCCCCGCCGAGATTAAAACGCCCCGTATTATTGCGGATAGGGAGTGCCGACCGGAGTGGCGACTGAAAAGACGGCGGCGAAATGGGGGCTGAATGCGAGACGCGGACACCGGGCGCTAGCTGTGGTGGCGCGCACTTATCACACAATGATATGCTCTACTTCTTTTTCCTGCGCGCCTAGAAGCCCCTCTTCACTCCGTTCTGTTCTGACTTTTCACGACTCCCGCGGCTGGTGTTGGCCCCAAATTGACCATATCCGACACCTTTTCCGCGCGCCCAGTTTGCCTTTCTGTAAAGGATCACTCCAGCCAAACGCAGCGGCCCTCGGGGAGCGCCCACGCGCAACCCTTCCGCCAACGGGGTCTGACACTTAAAACAAATAACAAAAAAACAATGTACACTCTAAAGTAAAGGAGATAATAAAATCAAAAAAATCCCAAGGGGAAAAATCAGAAAAATTCAGTATAAATAGGAAAAAATACAAAGAAACACAAGTTAAAATAAGGGGTGAAAAATCAGGAAAACGCCACAGAATCCAAAAAAAAAAAATCGATTTTAAATCATGGTACGCTTGCATCCAGAGTGACGGCGCGCGGCGTGGGAGGAAAAGTGTTTCCCATATGGGAGACTCACCGACTGCTCGCACCCCCAGCAGCCCACTCTCGTCCGGGGCCCGCGGCCCGCCCCCAGTGGGCCGGACGGACGGACCGGGCCGGACTCGGGTTGCATTATGCGTCCACATCCCTACCCGGTAGCGCATGGTAATGGCTGGGCACGGCCTGCCCCCGCCGGACCCTCATATATGCGCGATTGAAAGGTTTGAGAGACGGCGGTGACGGTTCCAGCTTCCAGCCCGCTTCCAGGCCGCTTCCAGCCCGCTTCCAGCCCGCCTCCAGCCCGCCTCCAGCCGTCCCGTCCCGTCCGTCTCCGGCCCGGCCCCGTCCATCACGGAGTGCCGGTATGCACGGCCTGCCGCCGCGGCCAGCATGTAAATCCGTCGTCTTTGCAGGAATTGGCGACGGCTTTTCAAAATTCAAACAAATTCCGCGGTAGCCGGAGCCGGCCGTGTCGGCCGCCTGTAACAAGTCCGACATGGCGACATGCTGGTGACACGTGGCCTCCGCCTTGGTATGCCCGCCGCCGCCGCCGCCGCCGCCGCCGCCACCGCCGCCGCCGCCGCCCCTTCAAACCCCAACAAGGCGCTTTTGGAAGCAATTTAGAGCCGTGTTGCCGTTCCGTTTCCCGTGTGCTGCCCCGCTTGCTCTGCGAGCATGATGCCGGCGTTCATATTCCGGCAGTCAGCAGGTCACCGCTCGGACACAGGCACACTCAGAAAACCGTCTCCTTCATTCCAAGACGCCGTCCTTCGTGGGGGGACAATGAAATAGTTTCTTTAATTATAAGGAATTTTCTTTCATACACTAGAAAATTTACCTCACATCAAAAGCGCCTCCCTCGATTCAAGGGAAAAATTACCTTGACCCAAAGTTTCTTTGAATCAAAGAAATCGTTTTCTGGGTGCACGGGCCCGCTGCATTTGATTCACCCGACGGCTGTGATGCAAGCGATTTTTTCCCAGATGTTTTTTTGTTTCTCGTGTCTACTTGGTCTCATGTCTCCAACTTTTGATAAAGTTGTACAATTTTTCTGATAATGCACGTGATTTTTTTCTTCGTTTTTTTTTTTTTTTTTTTTTTTTGAATGAGAGACCTACCCAGATTTGCCTCACGGAGCACCCCTCCGTGTCCGACTCGGCGGGCTCGTCGGTCGCCGCTCTGTCGAATATCGGATCCACTCTGTTGGAAATGGCGGAGCTCTGATCGGGCGGGATACGCAGGAATGTGGGAGCGTAAGCCACCACCGGCAGCAGCCGAGAGCGATCTATAAGTGCATTGCAATAAGCGTGTTGTCAGTCCTCGTGGGTGGCTGTGGGGGCCCGTGGGCCCTCCGTGGGGCCCGCGGGGGCAAAGAGGTTAGCGGCCGAGAGATGGAGTGGTCATGCGGTACGCTATGGGCCCATTAGCATCACATTCCTCGCGTCTGCACCTGCAAGTAGCCTTTAATTGTACACGTACACACCGACAGTATGGTCATTCTGTTTAGGTTTTGTCTCCCGTGAATTCACAAGAAAACTTCAGGAAAATTTGGATCACAAAATATTTGGGATTTTCGGATCTTTTTCTGAAAATTCCAAACCTCAATATTAGCACGTTGTATTTGATTCCTAGGCAAGAAAACACTTGTCCGTGCATTGAATCTCTTTTTAAAAAAAAATAAAAATGCAACATTTCTTTGGAATTCTCTGACAAAGCGTCAGGAAAGGTCACATCACAAATTTTTAGAATTTAAAAAAGAAAAAGTGTATTTACATGGTTGCGGTATCCGTAAGCTCCAGTAAAGTGTCGCACTTTCCTAGAAAGAGATAGGAGCGGCGACCTGTCAAGGTCAGTCCGTGCAGCCGCTAGGAGTCGCGACCCCCTGCAGTCCCCGTACAGTACCGGTGCACACCGGCCCTGGGAGGACAAACTTGGACGCTACACGGGTTCCAACTTACGAGGAATGCTCGAACGCGCTGGCCGCAAGCACTCAGGGACGGTCCTCAGGCCGGAGATAGCCGTGTTCACCTCGGGTATTGAGACTCTAGTGCACATATCCTCGGGAGGCCCGTATTGAGAAACGCACCAGAAGTGTGTGTTTTCATAAGTGTCTCTCAAATTAATATGACCGGGTGGACGGCGCGGTGCACTGCACGGAGAGAAAAGGTTAGTGTTCGCAACGGGAACGTGAAGTTGCAGTCATATTCAGATTCGACAGAGAAACAAAGCAGCTCGCACAGCGCACAAGAAAGCCGGCAACCAAGGCAGTCGTTAACTCCCAAACGTGTTGTTGGTGCAACCAAAATTCAGTTCCAGTTCCACCTACCCCATTCTAGTTCTCAGAACCAAAGTTTACTACTTGTCTGGAAATCAACTTCAAGGACCACTGATCCTTTTTCTCCGTGAGGGAAGATAAACCGCGCTTTCGGACGCAGTGGAATTAATTTTCCCGCCGGCTCCCGGAATGATATGTGCGCCCCGCGTGTGCGCACCGAGTCGCGCCGCGTCCAAACAAGGTGGTTTTCACCTCATTATCTAATCAGCGGAGCCCAGCCCCTGTCTTATTGCCCGCGCTCCCCGATCGCGGCCATTTTTCCTGCGCGGCACGGCCGACAACATACGTGCCTCTTGGCCGCCGTGGCTGCCGCTGTGCCATCACCGGTCGCTGCCAGTTATTTTCGCAGCCATCTCGCCTCCTCGCTGCTACTGCTGCTACCGCTTCTACCGCTGCTACCGCTGCTACCGCTGCTACCGCTGCTTCTGCTAGCTGCCCATAACAACCTGTACTACGTCCGCTCTAGCGCCGCCGCCGCTGCTGCCGCCGTGTTGGTTTAATTGCTTGTGTGTGTGTTTCCCATTCATATTTAGAGCAGAAGAAAATTGGCGTCAGTGCGTGGAGTTTCGCCGGGTGAAATTCCCCAGGCAGTTCCGACAACCCGGCGTGTATCATCCCCCACAACTATGGCGCTGGGGCCGCGATAATATTCCGCCCTGCATGCCAGCCCGGGCCGGACGTTTGGGTTTGAATGATGCGGTGGAATCCCCGGCATCTCCCCTCCCCCCATTCAGTGTCCGCCTACCCAGCTCCGCCAGCGCCATGTGAAAGCGCTCCGCAAACCGCGCGGGGCGGAGAGGCGGCGTCAACAGCAGACGACATTTCAATTATCAAGAGCGAGAAATTTGTATCCCCGGCTGCGATATCATCTCGGTTATCAGTCACGGGAAGCATCCGTCGCATTTCAGAGTCCTCGGGCCGTGGCACCTGCTAGAGGGAGGGAGAGAGGGAGGGAGAGAGAGAGAGAGAGAGAGAGAGAGAGAGAGAGAGAGAGAGAGAGAGAGAGAGAGAGAGAGAGAGAGAGAGAGAGAGGCGCGGCATAGCTACGCGTCCGATAAGGATGCTGACTAATGAGGGCTGGAGCTGGAAGCTGGAGCAGAGCTGGGCAGAGCGAGCAGAGACCGAGGTCCGGTTGCCGGCTGGATGAGTCCTACGGCCTGGACAAGGGAGGCGTCCCTCCGCCTCTCACAATATATCCGCCGCGATGCAGAGAATCAGTCCCCCCCCCCCTCTCCCTCCCCTCCCCCGTTATCAGACAGTTTATCGAGTGTGCTCCAGAGATAACCTTGTCACCGGATGGTTCGCTCCGATACTTCGGCTTCCGTGTGCAGGACTCTCGGGTGATAAGCTCGTGATGCTCTGAATTAGTGTCCAGTGCATATGAAATGGAAAGTGCCACTTCGACCAGTGCGTTTTCTGCGTCCCCCGTAGCGAATCGAAGCCAACCGAAACGAATCCCAAAAATTTCATGTCTTCGTTTGGCTTGCCATTATCGGTACAGCCCTTTTCAGATCGAAATTGAGAACACCTGTATAGCCTTTATACTCCGGACCCGTCGGTGACGCCTTTTTGCATGGCCGGGAGGGGGTTGAAATTCCTATCGGGTAGCCGAGAGCCGGCGGTGTTGACGGGCAGCGATAACACGGGCATAACATCGGCAGCGGCGCGGCATCTGTGGCATTCGGCGGTGCATGTCGCGCCGTGAAATTGTGCTACACGGAGCGTGTGACTTAAAACGAGGAAAGTGTCGTCGGGGGTGAGCGCGGGGCGGCGCGGCTGCGGCGAGCCTCAGATTCCTTGACTGCACATGCACACCTTAATCGGGCACGACCGAAAACCAGATTGGCTGCTCGAACTAAGTTGTTCGTTGATTCCGGGACAGGCAGTAAAACCTGACGTTTTGTCGTTGGGTCGGCTAAATATCCGCTGCGTGAGCTGAAGGCAGGAAAAGGGACATTTCGCTCCCGCAACAAAGTTTTTGCTGGCTCAACACAACGTTAGCTTACAGGGGCGCCGGAAGTGGGGGGCAGGGGGGGGGCAGCCTGCCCCCCTGTAAAACGGCACGGGGGGGGCATTGCCCCCCCTGATATTTCACCTCTTGGTAGCACGAAAACTGAAAACTAGGAACGGTGCCGCAGGAGGTTTCTGAATCAGTCCCATTTTGCCGCGCCACGCGCGCCTTGATGACGGACCGCCTTTCTGACTGCGTCGCTTGGTGTTGATTAGGCGGCTCCGCTCAAAGTTTTTGGTTCATCGGGCTCTGCTAGAAAATAAGAATGTCTTCCTAGTGCACTTACATTTTCTGTGAACTGTAAACTGTCAGGAAAAACATGTTTCATTCCAACTGTTGAGCAAAATCGTCAATGTGTGTCACAATTTCCGCTTATCAGAACACAAAAAAATTTAGGCCGGAAGGGGGGGGGACAGGGCTGTGCCCCCCTGGCGCACAACACTTCCGGCGCCCCTGTTAGCTTAGAAATAAATTTCTCGCCCGTCCCGAAATCAGTGAAGAAATTAACTTGATCATTTTTCTGCGTGCAGGGCGGATCAAGGGGGCGGCGGCGAGCGGGCCGACAGACGGGCAAGCGGCGCGACGGGATCGGGTACACCGCCACCGCCGCCGCCGAAACCACGCGAAAGGCTGTAGACACAAAAGGAATCAAGGAAGGGGAAGAGAGCGAAGAGCAAGCGCAAAGGGCGAGGTGTGAATGCCCACAATGCTGTCCGTGCCGGGCTGTGCAGGCCCATGCCCACACATACTCGGCTGATAGCTTAATTGCAGGCCAGCCGTGAGATGGCCGGCGCGCCGCGTGTGTGGGAGGGAGGCCGGGAGCCGTGCTGACTGCACCGCACAACTCTGTGTGTGTGTGTGTGTGTGTGTGTGTGTGTGTGAAGCGTCTCTCTCCTGGGGCGCATCGCATCCGTTCTCCTAACCTAACCCAACGTTTCTCAAGATTTGGCACCTGGAAGGTGTGTGCAGACAATAAACAAAAAAGGAAATGTTTAAAAAAGTTTTTTTTTTGTTTTTGTTTTTACTCGACGTCGCGGTCTAGCGGAGTGCCAGCGGCTAAGTCCGAACAAAATATAAGGAACGGTTGGGTGAAATCAAATGATGAAAAGTTTTAATTTTTTTGAAAAGTGATGAGCTCGTTACACTTACAATCGTTTTTTCGCTGTTTTCCTCTTTTCTCTTTTAATTGGTAGAAAGCGTTTCATTTCAATATTTTTTTTTAAATTCAAAAGTATATTGAATCCTCAAGATTCAGACCCTGCAAATAAAAAATACAACAAAAAACGGCAAAAATGGGTGGGTCCTACCTCGTCCCAGACTTCCGTCCGGAACCGTTCCTGCTTAACTTCGGTGTTCGGGTGGGAACCGGTGTACCAGGAGTTGACCGCCGCCAAGACAGGCACGACGCAGCCACCTTGGTAGGCAGGCTTCCGCAACGGCCAACATCGCCCCTTCCGCTGACTAGATTTCAGGAGTCAACCCCTTCGACCAGCCAGTTGGTCTGTGGCCGTGAGGCCACTCCCTCGCGGATTGAGAGGGAGGTAGGATGCCCAGATCGTACACGGCCGAAGCCGATTGTACTCTACTCTTCTACGCCATGTATCCAAGTAGGTGTTGCCCGAATACTCCAGATTCCGAGGCCTTACGCTTGAAAAATGTAGAAGGCCGAACCCTAGGCCTCTACATTTAACTTCTGCCGAGTCTTGGCAAGCACCATTCCCCTGCTTGGGCGTCGAACCACTGTTTCTCAGCAGTGTATTCAACCTCCGGGGAATGGCCGCGGCCCAACGTCCGCGGTCACTCAGACAACACACTTTGAACACGTTCTTTTGGTATATTTTACCCACCATCCTCGGTCGGCAGACTTCAGAAAAATTTAAACCCCGGCAAAGAGTTGAACCCCGGACCTTGCGGTCGGCGACCGGCCCGCTAGCCCACTACGCTACGGAGCTGTGGTGGGGAGGAGCAGCGCGCTATTGATACTTTAGCCACTGTTGTCCCGCAGAGAGCAGAACCCACCGTTGGCTCGCGCAGGGTGCTCTGTCCGCGCGCTGAGCCTGCCCAGCCGCCTCGTCCCATTCGCCACTGTCTCTCGGACAGCGCCGGAATTGCGCGCGGTGTGCTCCGTCTGCGCTCAGGGTCTGGTCAGCCCCTTGGTTCCGGTGCGTTTCAGAAGGGAGAGTGTCTATTCACTGGTGATGCGTGTGCCGAGAAGTATGTTACTTCGCGCACATCGTGCATTGTTTTATCCTTTATCTGAACAGCCCCAAAGAACGAGCCCGTCCTAGAACGGTAAAGCGTTCTCCATGCCTGTCTTGTTTTAAATGCCAGAGTACTAGCGTTGTAGATCCCTGCAGGAACCCCCGTGGATCTACACACCACTCATTGCGCACGGCGCACCACTCGGGAATGGTCGAACGTGCGTCTGCATTGCACCTCGCACGCTGTCCCTCCTTCGCTGCGGACGGACGTGGCAATACACCCCGCGCGCGCGCATCCTCCGCGATAAATCAAAATGTAGTAAATAAGATGTCACCTGCGTGTGACGGCGATGGTCGCGCGGCGGGCGCGTGGTGACGGCACGTTTGACGACACGTCCGCACTGAACAGGGCAGGGCGGACCCTGGTTCTTTGACGCCGCTCCGTCGCGGCTGGACTGCGAGTCGTCGCAAGTCTCCCGCCCCGTCAGTTTTTGCACGGCGTCATTCATTTTCGCCCCCCCAGCCCGCCCAGTTGCCCCTCATTAATTCCCGCGGAGGCTCGAGTGATGGGTCCCTTGACCGGTGTGGTGGTAGTGCCCGCCTGCTTCCAAACCCTTTCCCTGGGGACCCTTTGTCATCCCGCGGGAGGGAGGACGCATTAAGCCCGGCAGTCGCGCTAAGTGTGCTAACCTTTCACCCAGAATTCCGTTCTAATATGAAAGGATAATGAGGCCCAGGGGCCAGGTGTGTGGCGGGGCGGGGCGTGGCGGTGCACGACGTGAGAGTGTGAGTGTGTGTGAGAGAGAGAGAGAGCGCACGCCGCCCACTCGCCCTCCCAAATAAATGAAGTGTGAGATGAGCCTTCCCCGATATGCTGCGTGGCGTGGAGGTGCGAGGCTCGCGGTGTCCTGCAGCTAATGACTTCGCAGCGTGAGGCCGAGATGCAGCGGCAGCGGCGGCGGCTGCAGCGTGAGGCCGAGATGCAGCAGCAGCAGCAGCAGCAGCAGCAGCAGCAGCAGCAGCAGCAGCAGCAGCAGCAGCAGCAGCAGCAGCAGCAGCAGCAGCAGCAGCAGCAGCTGCAGCAGCGGCAGCGGCCCGTCCGACCGGACGGAGCCGCATCCTGTAAGTGCGGCCGGGAAAAATCACGCACGCAACAGAGATTCGCCCTCCGGAGGACAAGGCAGGCGCTGCGAACGTTTCTCCGAAAGCTTTTTCGCCCTCAGCATGCACACGCTCCACGGCCCACCCCGAGCCCCCTCCAGTGCACGGCGCTGCTAAAAGCTTTCCTGTGTCTATGTGCCGTCCAGCCGACGGCCATAGCCGACGGCCAGCCGACGGCCAGCCCGCGAGCTCCAAATTGTGCCGCACCGTTCCGGGCTGGCGTCACGCTGGACAACGGGCCGTACAATCTAGGAGTGTGGCCCCGAGAGAACGTTCGGTAAGGCTCTCTCGTGAGCCGATGTCTCTACTCCGCGCCCCGGACGCAGCCGCGGGGTATCGCCGTGCTCCGTATCGGCGCGCGTGCCGTGGCTCGACAGAGCCGACCATCCACTGACAATTATTTTTCACGATTTTTTTTTGCAGCCTCCCTTCGCATTTCTAACTAGCGCGGTGGCGGCGGCGGCGGCGGCGGCGGCTTTCCTATTGGTGTCCTGCTCCCTCTTGGAGGATCCTTCATTATCGGTCCTTGTCTCGCGTGCCTCTCCTGCGGTATGGCCCGCGTGCCGAGGCACTCTGTATATGGCGATAGTAATTAGGACACACCTTTCGCAGAGAGACACGCACCGCCAACAACAACAACGGGACATAACAGCGGCGGCACGGGGTATGTGACGCCAGCAGCGGCGGCAGCAGCAGCAGCAGCAGCAGCAGCAGCAGCAGCAACGGCAGCAGCAGCAGCGATCCCCCGCATCTCCAAGACACCCTTATACGCACCGCGAAACTGTTTTCTTTTGTCTAGGCTGGCCTTCAATTCCAGACATTAAGAGTATCCTAAGTGTCCTGACCCGGCCTACCGTATCACTAACAACCTTCAGTTTCTCTCTTTCTTTTTTTTTTTTTGCCCGGTATCAAAGTCTTTCAGAGCTCTGAGACCAAGTTTCTCCTGGCGTTTCACACCAGCTCGGCGACACAGAGCGCCTGGTGGGTAGGCAACCTTCGCCTCCGGTACGCACGCGTGCCGCGCGGGCTGGCCTACCCCGCCGGGCGCTCTCAGTCCGCCGCCCTCTATCCCGCCGGCTCCCGCTGCGTAGGCCAGCGCGGTGGTGGGGCAGCCTGTGGCGGGCCGGGGCGGGCTGCAGGCGTCGGGGATTAGAATCGATAGAACGCAATCAGCGTGCGCATTGTCCTATGATGGACACTCACGTCACCTGACTCCGCTGAAGAGGCCCGTGCTCATCGAGGGGGGCGCGCCGTGCCTGGCTGTGCCGTAGGCCCGTAGGTGTAGATGCCAAATCATGTGAGCGTTGCACCATGCAAGTCGCGCTGCTCAGCGGTGCGCCTTTTGTGTCTGTTCACACTCCTGTGTGTCTCCCCCGCCGCGGCTCTGAACGCGTCGCGCGCTGCTGAAATACGTGCCATTGTTTCCATATGCACTCCCTGGACCATACCGGATGCAATGTTGCGCATATGCTTCCCGTGTGTTAATTTTTATTTTTTTTTTCAGAGTTGAGGGTAGGTTGCGAACGTGAGGTCGGGGAATAATATCTTTATTTTTATGAGTCCATTTTTAGGTCAGCGAGGAGGCTGGGGTTATTCGCCGTCATGAGGCACATCGGGTGCGCGGTGGCGTATGCCTCGCGGTGTGTGTAGGTGTGCGGGTGTTGGTATCGGCGTGAGGATCTTAATGACGGCGGCCCGGAGCCTGCCGGATCCCTTGATGGATGGCTCGCTGATCGCGCCGCTCTGCTGCGGCCGGACGCTGCAGCGCCGTGGGGACAGCAGGTATGAGAAATATCGATGCACGATAGGGCCACGCCAAATAGGAACTAACCTCCAAATTCACTCAAAACGCCAGACAAGTTTCTCATACTTGCCTTCGAGAGGTTTTGTTCTTCCGTTTTCGAGTCTCATCGGAAACCTCTATTCGCCTCGTCACTCCCATCCTGCCCACAATGAGGGCCCCCCGGGGTCCCCCGGGTCTCGGTGCCATGACTCACACCAGCCTGCATATCATCTGCCCCATTTACACCCCGCCGGTTCGCACGACACACGGTAGTCCGGGCAGCAGTGCGGTCTCTCGTGGTCCGCCGCTGCCCTGGGACCTCCCACCGTAACTTTGACCCCGTCTGACCTCCTGACCTTGAAAGTTTTGGCCGACTAGGTCCTGGCGGCCGCTGTCTCCAGAGGGGATGTATTCCTTTGGGCCCACCCCAGTTCCGTGAGTAGCTGGGGTCCTGGATAGAGACCCACAGGACGCGCACTAGAGCTGCCACCTCACCACCCGAGAGTCCTGCTCGTCGTGATGAAGGCCGCGGCTGCTGATTGGCTGACTGTCCGCCGACGTATCCCTTTGACTCAGCACGCCGGCAGTACTGTGGCCTGATCCGTCATGTGCTCGGGGCGAAAATGTGGAACATTGAGGGTGACCGTCGCGTTGCTGGCATAGCCCGGGTGCCGCGACTGGCTCGGGGTGGTCTCTTCATTATCTTTGGCGACCGGTTCCTGGATGCCATAAAGTCCCCCGTCTGGGTGGCGGCCGCCGACCGCGCGGCGGCACGCATGCCTTTCGCGGGTCTCGCTGTCCGTCTCCGTCTCTCCTTCCGGCGCGGGCGGGCGGTGTGCGAGTGAGAGGGCGGGCGCGAATGTTTTTGACAAGCGGTAGCCGCCACCCCGTAGTACCGCCTCCATGCGAAACCGCAGCAGGCCCGCGGTAGGAGGGGGGCAGCAAGGCCAGGGGAAGGAGGGGGGGGGGGCGGTGGCGCCATCGTTGTGGACTGCCGGCCTGCTGCCGGCCATGCTTCCCGTACCCCACGGCGTGGTGACCACCGCCGGATTCCCAGGGACGGCGCCGCGCCCCGCCTCTCTCCACCCCTTGCCGTTCCCTTCTCTCTCTCTCTCTCTCTCTCTCTCTCTCTCTCTCTCTCTCTCTCTCTCTCTCTCTCTCTCTCTCTCTCTCTCTCTCTCTCTCTCTCTCTCCCTCTCTCTCTGTCACCATCCTTTCTCCATCCTTCTCCGCCGGGCCCGCTTCCGGCCGGACTGACATTCCGACATGACATTCCTGTGTTTGTCCTGCCGGAGGGAGTATGTCAACGGTAGCGGCTCGGCGACGCCATGGCGGACCCCCAGGAGCTGCGCTCGGGGGAGAACTGAGTATGAGTCACAGCTGTGATTCGCGAGGAGCCCGCCTAGTTGGCGCTGCGCGCACGCGCACGCCGCTCGCAGCCAACACGCCCCTGTGACGCGCCTGACCCATGACTTATAGGCCGCAGCGGCCACAGGAAGCGGCCGGTCAGCCTCATACAGGAGGCTTGCGGGACGCCAGTTAGTACCGCATTGTCGTGGCGACGGCCCCCCATTTGTCAGGACGACCCCGGCTCTCAAAACTGTCCGTGTCCCCCGTCGTCCTGGACGGCGGCCGGGCCAGGCGCCGTCGGGGGACCGAAGGTACGCGGGTATCCGGGGGCGGCGGGGCCGGCGGGGCCGGCGGGAGCGGCGGGGGCGGCGGCGGGGCCGGCGGCGGGCAGCACAGCCACACCCATCTTCATCTCGTTGGGCTCGGAAGGGCTGTTCACATCGGACGGAAACAGATGTTGTTTTATTTCTGTGGCGTTGGCTGCGCCGTGTCCCCCGTCGGGGATGTCATACTTTGTCGCCGTGGCGCCTCGGACCAAGAGAAGAGGACACTCCAGGGGAGACGCCGGCCGCTGGGGCCTGCACTACTCCCAGGGAGCTGTACTACTCAGGAATAGTTTCTACTCTTAGGGATCTGTACTACTCTCATGAATATTTTCTTCTATACTACTCTTGGGAGTATTTGCTACTCCCAGGGATCTATGCTACTCTGAGGAATATTTTCTACTCCCAGGGATCTGCATTTCTCTCAGGAATATTTTCTGTCCCCAGGGATCTATATTACCCTCGGGAATATTTTCTCCTCCCAGGGATCTATGGTACGCCTAGGGGTCATTCCTACCCCCAGGGATCCTACCTGCTTTGTATCCCTGCAGTGTGGCCACAACACGCCGCCCGCTGCTGCGCGTTGGCCTGCTGGCAGCGCGCACGGATCGCCTTGGATCGCCTCACACGCCTCATTGGCCGTGTGGAGCACCGGACCTCTCCCGCAGCTGCCGGCCGCCAAAAGGAGCAGCGCAGCCCCCGGCCGCCAGAGGCCGCCACAGGCAACCACACCGCTCGGCTGACTGCACTGCCCCCGTTCTCAGTCCTCTTCATATACTGGCTTCGAGTTCACTGGAGCATCGGGGATGCTTCCCGTAATCCTGCGGATAAGAAGTGCGGCCCTCGAGACCGGACTGCCGCCGTGCCAGATGTTTGTTGTGGCGACGGCAGCAGAAGGCCTGCCGACGTACGTGTTTTCGGTGGCGATTCTGCATCAATGTTTGCGTAACTTTTTGCAGGCCACGGGAACGAAGGAGACGGCGCGCGCGCCCTGGGTGGGCTGCACTCTGCAGTTCATCCGTGGATAAACGCGCGACTCTCGTAGAGTACTCCGGAAAACGGAAGTGAAAAATAAAACAGGAACATATCGTCAGTGCGAGCTCAGCCTCCAGAAATTTCGAGTCGGCTCGTGGCTGATGCCGAGGCGGAGATACTCTCTGCTGCGGTTCGCCTCACACTGCATTCGCTTTTGTGTTTCCCGATCTCTTCTTAACTTCCGTTCTGAGTTTCCGCGGAGTACTCTATTGCAGCGCCACTCGTGCTAAAAGGCGGCTCTCCGCCGGGCTTGTGTGGGCGCTGCAGGGGGCTTCGTCTGCATGCATCGGTCTGGACCACTTTTCCGGCCCATACACGGACGAGGTGCGGTTCCTTTTGCGCAAGCTTCGGTCTATTCGGCCGTAAGGGGTAACCCACCCCTTTCACCGCGGCCCCTTTGGACCACGTTCTGGGGCCCCGGGCTGCCTGCGGGGGCCTCGGTAGCCTCCCTTCTAATTTCTGCAAATAGCCGCCAGGCCGGCTGTGTCCCCGGGCGCCGCCTTTGTCCCCGCGTCCTTATCTGCCGTTCACGGCCCACTGCATTTCAATGACATCAAGGTCGATCCGAGTCGGGCCAAGACGTCATACCCTGAGCGCGCCCCGAACCTGGGCCAAGAAAGCCAGCGAAGCTAGTCCACCCCGACGGCTCTCTATCGGGGGATGATCCCGCAGTGACAAACCGCCGGGGGGGACAAAAGATGCCGACGGGCAGCGAAAAGTTGCGGAAGGTTTGGAAGACAGCGCAGGGCGCAGGGAACGTTCGCCATAAATCGCTAATGGCCGCTTATTTCCTATTCGCGGGGCTCCCACCCCGTGCTGTGCCGTGCCGCGGTGAGGTCACAGCGCCCCGCGTCACTGCCACATAAACAGCGCCATTACCCGTCACCGACAACACCTCCTCTCGCCGCGCATAGGTTCCCCATTGCGACCCTGCCGCGGGATGCCCCCGGGTTAGAGTTATGGGTCCCAATGCAAGACGTGCTTGCCGGTGAGAGGGATCCCCTCGACCTGGCCAAAGGCGTCGTCGTCGCAAATGCTCAAAATAACAAAAAGCGCAGCGGCGAACGACGGCCGGCGAATGTTAATATGCCGAGGATGATTGTCCGGGTATGGGGGTCAGGGTCTGTGCGCCGCCCAGTACTGCTCCGCGGGGCGTAACTGCACAGGGGACACGGTGGGTTCTGACCGAGGGGTACCTCACTCAACAGCAACAAAAATATCAATGAGCACCCTCTAGGAAAATAAAAAAGACGACATATTGTTTTTTGTTAGAAAAAGCTATAAAAAAATAAGAACAAGTCCGAAAAAAATAAAGAGAAAGGCAGAAAATAATCAAAAATCGAATTTTGATTTCTAAATCAAGGTACATTAAAGGACTTGTCTCTGACAGTCCTGTCGTCGCACTTGTATCTGGACGCTGGGCCCTCGGGGCCTCCTTCGGGATCCAGTCCGCGACCCCCTCGGGCGCCTCGGGCCGTCCGCCGCACCAGTTTCCGGCCGGGTCCCTTTGAACCTCGGAAGTGGCATGGAGCAGCAACACACCGGACCGCGTGTGGACGGGCGCCGCAGAGCGCCTGGATCGCTATCGAGTCACGCTCTATGTAGGGAAATGTTATTTCGAATCGGCTATAAATCCAGGAATCGAAAGCGCCGTCACGCCTTGTAAACTGTACGGCACGACTGCGGCCGCGGGATGGCGGCGGCGGCGGCGGCGGCGGCGGCGGCGGCGGCGGCGGCGGCGGCGGCGGCGGCGCCACGAGACACGAAGAAGGTCGCGGTGCGCTACGATACATATTTCGATATCGGCGGGGAGAATCAGAAGCAGATGGACCGCGCACCGCGCCGAGGCCAGGCCGGGGGCTGAAAATCAAGATCGGCGGCCGCTGATGCAGTCGGCCGGAACGGTTTTCATTACCATCCCGGGGAGTTAACCCCACAGCCGTGTGCGCGCCCTGGCCGGCACGTGTGCGAGCGCGCGGCAGGTGCGATACACGGCACATCCCCTGACGCTGACCAGCTGCTGCTGTCTCCCTGACGATGCCGCTCGGATAACACACTGCCTCGTATTTTGTCAAAACAAATAGTGCAGTAATTATACGGGGAGGGCAGACGCTACGGGTTCGGGCTGCCTCGGGGGCGCCCCGGGGCCACAGTGCTCTCTCTCTCTCTCTCTCTCTCTCTCTCTCTCTCTCTCTCTCTCTCTCTCTCTCTCTCTCTCTCTCTCTCTCTCTCTCTCTCTCTCTCTCTCTCTCTCTCTCTCTCTCTCTCTCTCTCTCTCTCTCTCTCTCTCTCTCTCTCTCTCTCAAAATAGCCTTGTGGAGGAGGACGCCACAGTTTTTTGATGTAGACCGTCACGATCGCCGGCTGACCCCTTTACGGGTCATATTGTTCTGATTCAGCCCCCCCCCCCCCTCCTACCCTGCATTCCCTAATTTACGTCGAAGCATGGCTTGTAGTATGCAGGGCTGAACCGGAGCGTGGCGCGCGGTGCTCAGTTTTCATGTCCCCTTCACGAGGTCGGCAGAGCAGCGTCCTTAACCTGCAGTCGGAGTCTTGCGTCAAAGTCGCCATCCGTTTGATGGCGATGACGAGTACTATCGAACGGGACGCGGGGAGCGCGTTTTCATAACAGCGAACACGACCTCGTGGAGTGCTTGATTCATGCAAGGGTCTTGCAACTCCTAAATTTTTTGTGCCATGAAAATATATTCTTGTGAGAATTCTTCGGGAATAGTGGGAATAGTTCACGATTTTCTGTGGAATGCTTACACATTTGAGAAGAATTTGGCAGTTTTTGGTCATGAATACTCTTGAGAATACCGCGAGAACACCTTCAAAGTACCAAGAATACTACATGTCCAGCAGCCAGGATGGTTTCGAATCCTCTCAGTGCACTATTTTTATCTAATTTGTCAGCATTTTCGGCAGGCGATGCGACTGGTCGGCTAAAACCTGTTCAGGAAGGCCAGGTATGGAATTGCCGAACCACCGCCTTCTATTAATTGTGCATAAATATTACAATCGCTTATCCTTGAAGCTTTTTTCCGCGTCAGATAAAGTGTGATTTTTGTCCGAAAGACGTTTTGAACGTGACAGATCCCCTTGTACGAATGTCCGCATTTCGGTGAATTGGCGAGCGCAATGCTCATGCCCGCTTCCCCGCGAGCCCCTCTTTCCGAGAGGTTATAATAACAAGACTGACCCCAATCACCGATGTCACATCCGCATTCCTTTTGTAATTACGTCTCCGGAGGTCAATTAATTGGTGTGTATTTTCGGGTGTTTTGGTGTGGCGTGTGATTGTGCACTGGTGGCCGCGGGTCCAGCCGGCCTCCGAGTCCACTCCAGCTCCCGTGTCGGCTCGCTCCTTCGCCCCGAAGTCCGCAGCGGCCCGCCACAATTATACGCAGCTTCAACTGTTGTAATTTAACAGGGGAGACGACTTGGTGGCCCGAGGCGAGGTTCGGCCGCTCTTCTCATTTCGAACACATCCAATCGGCATATTGACAGAGCGCTGTCGTGGCTACCGTCCGCTCGGCTCACAAAGAGAGAGAGAGAGAGAGAGAGAGAGAGAGAGAGAGAGAGAGAGAGAGAGAGAGAGAGAGAGAGAGAGAGAGAGAGAGAGAGAGAGAGGGGGGGGCAGCCTGCTCAGAAAATGACTGGGAAAATATTCCGGGCGAGAGGCAGTTTGTCGTCTAAGTAAAGAAGAACGCTCTTTCGACTCTAATTGGTTTCCGTTAAAAATAAGTAAGTCGTTCTAATGTTTGTGTTTCTTTTCTGTTATTCCAGGTGAGTACGAAGTGGCAATTCCTCGAGCGCAGAACGGCTCCGTGAGTATGTGGGGTGAGATTTACAAGGTCATGGCATGCATTTTTCTACCGCGCTAATCCCAGGCCTCTGTGATATTTTTTCCTGGCCAGCCGGCCGTGTCTTTTGACGTACCAACAGCGTCGTGACCTACATGACGGGGTCGCGTCTAGACTGCCACCCCACTCCAGCCTAAGAAGCAGGTAGCTAGGCCACTAGAAAAAGGGGCGGCACAGCTAGAAAAAGAGTCACTTAGTATTTCTAGAAATCTGCTGAAGAAAACCTGAATTTTTTGATATTTTTTTTTCCTAAACTTTTGGCGCCGCTAGAACCCGCAGTGACAGTGGCCATTCTCACGGTCTATACCACCGACAACTCGCATTGCGTTGGCCGGCCCGAATCAATCTCAGCGGACCGCTTCGGAGCAAACAGGGGGGGTCAATTTTCAGAAATAAAGCATTATTTATCATGGGAACGAGCCACGATGGACGAGATGCGGTCGTGAGATGTCCGACACCAGCACGCTCCGCCTATGGCCCCGCCGGCCGCCATGCGCCACGCCCTGTAGGACCCAGCGCACGCAACGCCGGTCCTCTTCAATATTACTCCTAATAAGCCCGCGTTTCTGGAGCAGCAACGCGGTGGAAGGACTGTTTGTGTGTAACTCGTTTATTCTCGAATTTCCCGAACACGACTCGGAATTTCCCGGACTTGGCCCTGAATTATTCTATCACGATTTCTATGTTTCTATCTTCTAAATTTTCGGCACATGCTTCAGAGTTCTATAAGTTTCCGGCCCTGAACGAGAGTTTTCCGGAGCAATAAAAGTATGACAGTAGAAGGCCGTGTGCGGGCAGGGGGTGAGCGTGTGTGTTGTCTAGCTCGCGGGGGTGATACGGCAATCGCACGCACAAACTGAAAGGGGTGAAAGGAGAGCGCGTGCAGCGAGGGCGTAGTGCGGCACTGGTGCTAACAGCCGCAAACACCAAAGGCAACACCAAAGGCAAAGCGAAAGGCAACGCCAAGGGCAACGCCGATGCGAAACCAATGCGCACCGCCCTCAGTGGCGCACTCGATTCCGAACGAGAGCCAGTCGGGGGTGATTACAGCCCGGCGTGCGACTGAGTGGCCCCACACAAGGCGCCGCCGCGCCGCGTAAACCTCTACGCCGCCATCAGCAGGTTGACACTTTCCCGTTCCAGTAGAGCAGTATGACTTTTCCTCACGGAATTATTGCGGGATTATCGAGAAACCACGTCTTCTACTTCTTTTTCTTCTTCTTCTTCTTCTTCTTCTTCTTCTTCTTCTTCTTCTTCTTCTTCTTCTTCTTCTTCTTCTTCTTCTTCTTCTTCTTCTTCTTCTTCTTCTTCTTCTTCTTCTTCTTCTTCTTCTTCTTCTTCTTCTTCTTCTTCTTCTTCTTCTTCTTCTTCTTCTTCTTCTTCCTCTTCTTCGCCGTGAGGAGATATTCTATGCGGTGCACTGAAATAATTTTCCGCTCCAAACTCGCGAAGTAATTTTCGTTTTCACGCGGCGGGCAGAAGGCGGTATGGCATCCACCGGAGCTGGTCTGACGCCGCTCCGCGTGTACACGCCAGCACTGCATCTTTATCCCTCCGGCACCCCTGCGGTTGCAGCACGGCTGCGTTCACCTGCACCCACACACACACACACACACACACACACACACACACACACACACACACACACGCACCTTGTCACCGGCATGCCTATGCAGCTGCATTGTTTTTTTCTTCCTGTCCCTTCTCTTTCTATTTCACCCTTTTCCCCGCGAGAGGCATCCCCCTCTCTCTTTCCCTCTCACACCCGTGTGTGTTGCCTTCCAGTGCGCTGCTGCTGCTGCTGCTGCTGCTGCTGCTGCTGCTGCTGCTGCTGCTGCTGCTGCTGCTGCTGCTGCTGCTGCTGCTGCTTTCTTTTTCCCTGCCGAGCTGCATAGGCGCAGGATTCAATGGCCGCCCGACGCTGGCTCGTGATTGGTCGCCGGCACGCTCACATGTGTGTGCATAACGCCCTCCCCACCCTTCCTCCTGCTGCACCAGCCCCCCCTCCGCATGCACTTTTCCACCACACCACCCCCCTTGCTCCCCGCGGCTTCCCCCCTTTCGCGACTTCCGCAATGCCTCTCTTCATCAGCACCACCCCCCCCCCCCTCCCTGTGTATCACACACGCACACACTCACACGCTGCTGCCACTCACGGTGCCTGCGGCCAGTTTTTCACACTCCTCGCAACGCCTACCTGCCCAGTGAGAACGGTGAGCCGCTGGCGGCCAGGGGGAAGCCGGTGCCGACATTGACAGACTATGTTCTGCACTTGACGTGGGAAGCCCGTCAAACTTTTGCCCCTTCGTCCCCACACGGGTCCCCACGGGTCCCCACGGGTCCCCCGGGCGGGGTGCCCCACCGGATCCGTACCCGCGGCCTCGGTGCCAAGGCAGGGGCAGGCCGGCAGCCCTGTAAGAAGTTTCTCGTATGTGACGGTGTCGGAACCGCGGTTTGGGAAACGGTGGACTTGTGGTTCTTCGAAGAGAGAATTGCAGGGGGCAGCGGAAGTTTTCTGACCGCGGTTTTGTTGTTTGCTGGCCGCACACTTCCAGCGGCACTGCGAGCTTGAGCTGGGTTCGGATGGTCTGGTTGCGGCGGTCGGTGGTGTAGGGCACCGCTCCTGTCCCCCGGCATCTCCTGTTGCCGAGTCGCTTTTGCGGAACAAACGTCCTCTCCCGTGTTACCCGAGCCGCGACCAAATTGAGTGACCCCATTCCAGGAGAGGGTCCTCTGGCCACGGTCCACCCGCCCCCACCGGGGGCCTGCAGCCCGCCCCGGTAGCCCTGGAATGGGGCCCGGAGACACTAAAACACTGTTCGGCGGCCGATTTAGAGTCATGTTGTCAGAATAGGGGTTTCCAATGAGACTTGGAAACGGAAGCTGAAGAAAGAAAACACTTCCAGACCGGTCGAGGGCAGGTATGAGAAACTTGAATGGCGTTTTAAGTAGATTTTGATGTAACGTTCCATACTTGGCGCGGCGCTTGTGCATCGCGATTTCTCATACCCGCTCTCGAGAGTTTCCATTTTTGTTCTTCAGCTTCCGTTTCCAAGTCTCATTGGAAACTCCTATTTGTTAGACGCTGTACTAGGCTTTCAAATGGTACGCAGCCCCGGCGGCACTGCGAGACGCGGCGAAACCTGTCCGCACAACCAACACACACGTGTGCAGCGTTTGCAACCCCTCAGCCTTGCGCCGAAGCCGACGTGTGAAATCGGCGCGGTGTCTGCGGCCGGAGGGGCGCGTGAGGCGGAAGCAGGGAGGCGAAACGGGGTGAGAGAGGGCCGTGCCGTGCCGTGCCGTGCCGTGCCGTGCCGTGCCGTGCCGTGCCGTGCCGTGTGTTGTGATGTGACGCTTCATTGTCGGCTCGCCGCATACGCTGGCCAGCCGTAACCCGAGCCCAGCCCGGCTAGCCGTGCCGAGCCCCGGAGGCGACTGGAGGCTGGCGAAGGACAACAAGTACGGAGCCCCGCACAAATAAAACCGAGAGACTTCACATAAACACCTCTAAATTCTAAAACCCACAAAATCTCTCTTTCTTCGAGACGGTTGATCTGGAAGCAATTTTATTTTCCAGGCTGCATTTGCCGCGCGCATACAATACGTACTCGGTATCAAACGCACCGAGGTTAAAGTTTCGTCAATTATTCGAAATCAGCCGGCCGCCGGTGGCCGTGTAGAATTTCCGGGAGCACCAAGACTGCCGACAGGAAGGACGGGAGGGGCAGCAGACGGCATGTGAACCCCGTCAAACAGCAGCTCAGCAGCGCTCACTAAGTGAGGGGTCCGATTCCTTACCGTGATCCACCATTTCCTTACGTCGGCCGTATGACCGCTAATTTTAAATGCGCGCTCTCTCTCTCTCTCCGTCTCTGTTGTGACAGGCGGGTCGATGCCATACACACACACACACACGCGCGCGCGCGCACCTGACGGTGTCTCCAGAGCACGTCTGGTCGGATGAGTCACTCATTCCAGTGTCGGTGGCTGGAGTCCTGTGTCCCGTGAGGGCAGCGCAGGCAGCCAATCGTTCTCGTTGCTTGAAGCTATGTCCGAAAAAAAAAAAAAAAATAAAAGGCGACCAGAAAAATATATAAGTTCCTGGCGCGTTTTGGGGTTCTCTTTCAAAAATTTGTTCTCGTGAGTGGTAAGGGCTGCCTGCCGCAGCAGCAGCAGTTGGTGTTGTTCATCAGAGAGACGATCCCGCTGATGATGGCCGGCAGCCAGGCTGCGGCTTCTCTCAGAGAGGGTCGCCCACCGGCCCACCGCACCGCACCGCCCCGCCCACCGTCTCCGCGGGGGTGCCAACCACGCAGGGGCTCGGAGATGAACCCTGCGATACTCGGCCCCCGTCAGCAGCGCCGAGTGGGTCGGCACTTACGTGGGATCTTCCGGGGACGCCGCCGCCGCCGCCGCCGCCAACACTTTGAACCGCTTCTCCCGAGAGCGATTAATTAGTCGGCCGACCTATTTGTCGCGGTACGGACGCCGTCACGTCACGTGACCCGATATGCGTTTTAACGCCCCGCGCCGTGGATGGGGAGTCATTAGTTGCGCTGACTCAGAGCGCGAGAGGAATGCTGGCTGCCGGCGCCGCGAGTGCAGCGGATGATAGGCCGGAAGGTTTGCCGTCCAGGGGTGGTGGGAAGTGTCCCGGATTTTATATATATATATATAATATTTATAATGTTTTTGTCAAAGATGTAAATTTTCCCCGCATAGTTAGTCCAGACAGAAAATGGGAAAATTTTTCTTTGAAAGTTTTTAAACTTTTCTGTGAAATTTTTTTTTATTCGCATATTTAATTTTTGTGTTGCTTTTGAATTTAAACTCTTTGGCGCAAATAGTCTCTCACTCTCTCTTGGTGACCCTGGACAAAAAAAAATTGAGTGGTCGCAACAGTTGACAGGAGTAACTTACATTTCGTTGGTGCAACTAATAAAAAGTTTCCCAAATAAATTTTTTCTTTTCAGAACCAAATTTACTGCTTGTCGCTTGTCTAGAAATCAACTGAAACATTACAGTTGCGAACCCCAATTTTTGTCTTCTCTGTGACGAACTGCCGGTGGGTGATTTTCAAGATGAGATCCGGACCTACGATTTCCAACCAGTCCGCCAGATGACCCCCTACCTCTACCCCCTCCCCTCTTACTGCTCTCGGGTCGATGCGAGTGGAGAGGATGCGATGGGTGGCCAGGCGGGGAAACGCTGCCTTCGCAAGGACACGATTCGAGAAACTAATCACATCCATTGTGAGTCCAGGATACGATGCCCGCGTACCGGCCAGGACCTGGCTGGGACTCGCCGGGACACGCGCAAGGGAAGAGGTAACCCCCCCCCCCCCCCCTCTCTCTCTCTCTCTCTCTCTCTCTCTCTCTCTCTCTCTCTCTCTCTCTCTCTCTCTCTCTCTCTCTCTCTCTCTCTCTCTCTCTCTCTCTCTCTCTCTCTCTCTCTCTCTCCCACCCCTCACCCTCTCTATCTTAATTAAATACAAAGCGGCCCGGGGGAGGCACGGGGTGGCGCGGCACAGTATTGCATTCGCTTGTCGGATCACTTTTTACCTGCGCTTCAATCCGTCCGTGCTCGCGACCTTTTTTTGCCACTTTCATCCCCCCCCCCCCCCTTCCCCGTTTTGCGCGTAGCAGGGTGATCTATACTAGTTGTTCTCGGCGGGTTTTTTTCGCGCTTGTTATTGAAAAGAGACAACCTATAATTCCTGTGGGTCACGTTTTGTTGTGGTTTCGTCCCAGTCGATTGCACCTCGTACTGCGACTCTCAATCAACTCCGTTTGTGGAACTTTGCCAACAACAATAATAACAAGTCGATCTCGCTAGTCTGTTTATTTCTGTTTTGGAGCAGCTGGGGTACGTCTTTGTGAAATTACGTTACTTTCATTATAATCTCAATGAGACTGCATCTAAAACGGTGCGATCGCGCGGGCGTGGAGCGTGTAATAAAAGGGTGAAACGCCCTCACAGATAACACCAGCCAACTTCTGCTGTGAGGGCCAAAATTTGTATTCATTTCGTCTGTCTTTCCTGCCAGCCGCGCGTAGTATGCATACGAGAGGGAAATTTTTCAATTAAAAACACCAAGTCCCCCTCCTTCTGCTCTTCCGCCCTTATGCGCCCGCGCGCGCGTGTGTTGCAGCAGAAGTTCTCGCCCCTTTTTTTTTCCGGAGTTGTAGGCGGCAGACACGCATATCATACTTTCCCCTTTTTTATCATTTTTAACTGTGATATATGGCGACCACACGCACCATATACCTCCACAACCCCCCGCCCCGCATCGTCATCTCACCACCGGTGGACTCTTTGCTCAGCGGTCTGGAACTTTTTGAAAAGTGGCGGTTCGTGGTCCCTGCATGGCTCGGCTCGGCTCGTGGTCGGTATAACGAACCCAGCGCCCCTCCCCCAACACCTCCCCGCCCAAAACACAACTTCATAAAATTCGTAGGAATGCAGATTTCACTGTGTTATTATTTCCGTTTGGACAGAATTCATCAATGATTTTTTTTTCAGGAAATACGGTACAGTTAGATATTTTGTTGAAAAAAAAATCGACAGAGCACGGCAGCCCAGCAGCCCCCCTTGTACAGAATCGGCAGCAGCAGGGGGTTGTGACGCGCTATCTCTCTGCTGGGGGTTTGGAAGAGGGGAGGGGGAGGGGGGAGGGTTAATTAACAGGTTTGCCAGGAATTTAATAGCGTGCTCAGCCATTAGGACGCGTGCGCTCTGCTGGCTGCAAGGGATGGAGCGGGGCGAACAGGCTTTTAATCAAGCGGGCAGTGCGGTGTGGACGGACCCGACCGGACCCCGGCGGACCCCGGCGTCCAGCGACCTGCCGAGGCGTGAAGCCCAGACGCACATGATACGGTTCCAATAGTGGTCCAGGTTGCTGCCGTAATCCCCTGGCTGTTGCGGGACACATGCTGTACGGTGACAACGCACCGAGGGGAAAGCGGCTGCCGTCTCTGATTCAGCGCAGTAGCGGACAGTGGGAGCGCGGCAAGCCGGGGGACGGAACGGGGTAGATTCGAGCTCCGATAGGAAGACAAAATATTCCGGTCTCTTTCCGATGGCTTGACAACATCACAATTTTATACCCGTTTTTTAAAAGATTCGCAAAAGCGAATCCAAACACCAATTCTCACCGGCCCGCCCCGCTCCCCGCTTCGGTCTCCATCTCCCCCGCTGGCTGATAGATGTGGGCCCCGTCTCCACCCCGGTCCGGGCCCAGGCCAGGTAAGGGTCCACTTTCGGAGCTGTTCACCCGTGCCTAATTCAATGGACCAGATGTCGCGGTGGGTTGTTGCGGCGAATGCTACACTCGTACCCCGGTGATAAGGACTGGGAGCCTCAAAAGCGGGACGGAAACGCCGTGGAAATTTATGCAGTTATTTCTGTGTTGGCCGCGCGCGGCCGCCGCGGGTCGCACGGCCTAGGTAAATTCTTTTTTCCCCCACTTAAATATTATACGCGCTGTTATAAATTATATTGAGTTATTACACACGTACTGCCACCGCGTGTGTGCGTGAGCATATGTGGCGTGCGTGTGGCTCTTCTTGCGTTACTGTACTCGTTACCCGGCTGCTGGCTGTAACGACCCGTGCCCATTAACCCACTGCTCCAAACCGAGCTACGCGCTGCCGCCGCGGTGGTCCTGGCCAGGCTCGGCCAGCCTCCTTCGATGATCCGCCCGTTCCATACATCACGCCGAGACGCCGCGCCAAAGCGCGGGGTCTGTTTCCGCGGATACCCCGCACCGGCGGCCGATCCCTGATCCCCTGGGGGGGTCTGGGGAACCTGGGGGACCTGGGGGACCTGGGGGACCTGGGGAACCTGGGGACCTGGGGGACCTAGGGGACCTGGGGAACCTGGGGGACCTGGAGGACCTGGGGAACCTGGGGGACCTGGGGGACCTGGGGGACCTGGGGAACCTGGGGAACCTGGGGGACCTGGGGGACCTGGGGGACCTGGGGGACCTGGGGGACCTGGGGGACCTGGGGGACCTGGGGGACCTCCGCTCGCCACTATAAACTGGTGGAGGTGTCGTGTCAAAGTTATGGAAAAACAGGCCCGTGTCTGCAGCCGGCTACTACCGCCCGGGTGCCCGGGCTACCGCGGCCAGTTTGTGCACACTGCGCGCGCTGTGCCTCATTACCGCGGCGCGACGGGTTTCACTTCTTGCGAGGGTACCATTAGCGGCGAGCAAGTATGTAGACAAAAAGTGAGCACATATAGGGAATCGGTATCAAGCTATTCGGAGCTGTGGTTTTCTGAAAAAATGAATCAGCTGTGGGACTCAGAATTTGTTGTAGTTGTTGTTGGGTGCGTATGAACCCCGTCCGCCAGCGCCCCCTTGCGGTCAGCTGGACAAATGTGGTGCGTAAAGGGCAATCAGAGGATGCACACGCACACACACACACACGGGCAGTTCATCACCTAGCCATCACTCCCGTGGGGGTACATATAACACGCACACTGAAGCCCCCGATGGCAAAGATGTGACCGATTGTGGAGCCCGATCCAGGCCAACCAGCCAGGGCACGCCAGGGGAAGAGAGGAAGAAGAAGAAGAAAAATGATAAAAAGGGAGCGACCACAAACCAGATTAATGGTGTAGGTATTTGTTCCGGTTCTTGTCTAGACCGGGTCCATGCTGACGATATGGTACATAGGGCGGCAGCGTGTGTGTGTGTGTGTGTGTGTGTGTGTGTGTGTGTGTGTGTGTGTGTGTGCGGTAGGTGCGATCGCCCATATCCACATATGCTCCCCCGTAGCTCAAATAAAAGGGAAAAGGTCCACTGGGGGGGGGGGGGGGGGTGCTTCTCTCCGGGACCCCCTCTCCGTCACGGTCCATTCATTACACCTCCCCCCAGCAGGGGCGACGACACCTACGGCTGGACCGATGATTCCTCTCTTTATCTTTTTCTCTCCTTTCTTTCTCACCTGTGTTGTATTCCGCGATGCGGAATTGAATTCATGCGTCATCCGGTAGCGAGCAGGTCGTAACAGCCGTGCTCTCTCTGTCCCTCTCTCCCTCGCTCTCTCTCACACTCACTAGAAAACACTTTGTAGTGCGTGATGGCAAACAATGGTGCTCACGCTTGTTCACGTACCGCACGGCGAGTGCACGCAAGGGTTCTCCCGACCACCGCAACGTTCGATGTACTCGGCGCCGAATCCTGCCGCCTGCGAACAATGAAATGGGCCCCAATTTCAGGCCATCATTCAATATGACTGATTGCGATGCGCGCGCGTGCACAATGCAGCGCCCCGCCGCCTTCCTGCCCTGAGAACGTTCCTCCTGTTTCCCGCGTCGGAAAAGCATCCGAGCCGCGTAGCTGAACTGACCCCGCGCCTCCGCCGACCTGCCTTGGAATGCGCAGGAATGCACGCCGCGCACCGCCGCCGCCACCGCCTTGTTCGTTTGGCTGCCGCCGCGTCGCCGTCTGGGCGGGCGATTTGAAACTCAAACGCTTCCCTGCCGACGACGTATCCAGGTCTAAACCAATAACAAAGCGTTTATTTCGGCGAAGGAACGGTAACGCCCTTCAGAAGGCATTCCTAACCTAACTTCTCTTTTTGCGTGACTTTACGCAGGGTGGAGGTTTTGCGCCGCCTTTTACCGCTAAATAAATACAAGTTGATCGGGGCTGCGTTTTAGAAGGCGTGGTGCGCTGCCCAGCACGCCTCCGCCGTAAAAGCGAGGGCGGTTTTACGAGTCGCCTGTTGCATCCGCCTTGGAATAAATACGCGGACGGCCCGAAACAAGACCTCAGCTCGGAGGAGTTTGGCTGACGCATCGAGGCTCATTCTGAGAGGGTGCCTCCCCCCTCCCCTCGCTCATCTGCAATGCGAATCGCGGATCAGCGGAGACTCAACAAACCCACCCCGTGGTGCACCGCTGCTGCTTCCTAAAGAGTGGATTTTGATGGCCCTTCCCAGCTGTGGCTCGCGCGGAGGTGTTTTGCCTAGCAATTACTTTATGAAGTCGATCGGAAGTGTCCGGATCTCTCTCTCTCCTCTCTCTCTCTCTCTCTCTCTCTCTCTCTCTCTCTCTCTCTCTCTCTCTCTCTCTCTCTCTTTCTCCCCCTCTCTCTCGCTCTGATGGTGGCGTGTGCATGTGGATGAGTCTACACCTGCTGTACCCGCAGAGACGCCGTGCCGTGTCTCGGTTCGTTATTCGAAAGGGCACGCGCGCTTCTTGGCCGGCGGCCAGGCGGGCTGTTGTCGTCTGCTTGTCGCCTGCTTGTCGTCTGCTGTCGAATATCGTCGGTCCCTGACCGAACGCGCCATCGAGGCCTGCGGCAGGTGCGCGTGCGGGGCGCGTGCGGGGCGCGTGCGGGGCGCGTGGCAACGTACATGTCTGGCAGGAGGCATTGCATGCGCACGGTGTGGCTCGCATTGTCAATCAGGTAGTAATGCTGGTATTGGCGCCCCAAGGGGGAGAGAGGAGAAATCTAGCGTGCCGCAATTATCACCCACATGATTGCGTGGAGATTTGTCATACCCCGTTCCCCGTTGAAACCACGGTGCGGATCGAAAGGGGGCCGACTCGCTTCAGCCGTGTAAGAAGCACTATGTCATAAGGTATTTTAAGTGCTTTATAGAAATTCAGAGTAAAATTGACACATAAAAAATTTCCTGAATCACTTTGGATTTGACCCCCTCCCGTTAGTACAACTACCCGAAATCGAGCCTTGGAGATGTCTACGAAGAGAATCCCACCCGGGATTTGAACCCAGGATTTTCGCACAAAAGTCAGACACGCTGTCCTTCCAGCCATCAGATCACACTACGGAATTTATAGCAGCGTAGAAAAATTTCTTGAGGCGCGAAACGAGCGGAGCTGTTTACTCGTCTGCGCGTCCGGCTGACACACTGCGGGAAAGAAATGCGTACATTAGTTGGCTTATCGCCGGCTGTATGCGCGCCCCCACCCCGTCCTCTATCGCACCGCACAATTGGGTTAGATCACAATTAGCGTGGCCTAATGGATCTCACCTCGCCTCGCGGATAGAAAAGGGGGTGAAGCACGCCGTCGCGGGAGAACCGGGGAGGCCGGGGGAGCGCGGAACGAGGTTTGCAAAAGGGGAAGATTAGTGGAAAATTGCTCCGCCGCCGCCGGCCGCAGCTACGCGGAAAACTCCTATTTCCGAACACCCGCCGTCCTCTTCCACCGCCTCGTCATCTTCCTTCTTCTGCCTGCCTCGCTGGTTCCAGAGAGGGAGAGCTAGAGATGAGCCCCAGAGTGCGCGGGTTCAACTACTGCCACCCCTCCAGCCAAAACAAAAAAATAAAGCTGGAAGATAAGACAGCGTTAGGTTAGGTAACGCTTGGTCCAGACATTTTTTTTTTTTTTTTTTTTTTTTTGTCGCGGTCCCACATATGCTCTGCTACCGCTCGAGATGCCGAACCCGAGTATGAGAAACGCAACAGTTTCGGCACGGACCCCCTGTAGGCCCCGCGGGCCCCTTGGGCTGCCGGTACACCACGATCCATCACCCTCCTCACACCTCTTGGCAGCGCCGACCTACCGGCCGTCCGCCGCCACGGCAAAGGTGTGCGATTTGTGCGGCGGGGGCGGGCGGGGGCGCGCGGGGGTGGGCGGGGGCGGGCGGGGGCGCCCCCCCGGACACCAAACACCTCTACTCGCATCCGTATCAAATAGTACTCCACACGGTCCTGCCGCCGCCGCTGCTGCTGGCGAATTTATAGAAACGGGAGGTCCGTGCCGCGCCATGCCACTGCACGTCCACCAAATGCACCTGTTGCCGCCATTGTTCCCTGGAACGGGCGGGGCGTGGCGGGGCGGGCGGGCTGGCCGGAGGTGGAGGAGGAGGGCGGCGAGGGGCGGGGGCCCCACGTCTCGAGATTCGCCCAGATAAAATAAAGAGTTTGTTGCCGACTTGTTCCCATGGCCGGCCCGGCCACTGCCCGCCAGTGATGCCCCACAACTGACTCACACCCGCCCCGCCCCGCCCCGCCCTACCTCCCCGCCCTGCCTCCCCGCCCGCCGTGTCCTGCGGGCTCCTGCGGCCCCTGCGCCCGGAGCTACGTCGGTCTGTGAGGGGCCCCCGAAGGCCCCCGAAGGCCCCCGAAGGTCCCCGAAGGCCCGAAGGCTCCACAGCCGATTCTCACCTCGTTGTGTCGCCCGCTTCATAGCAGCGCGGGTTGCGGCCGATCGCATTTATGTTCACGGGAAAAAGACGGCGCGCCATCGGGGCGCCTCGATCTCCATATTTATTTATTTTTTTATTTTCTACTAGTGCAGCCGGATGGGAACGGAGCGGACAGCACGCGGCATTCCGCGCTGATTAGTTGGTTACGGCTGGCTGGTACATACAACCACGATTTGTGGACTCTTTTGGGAATTTTCTCCCTCCCTGCTGCCTCAGTCACTGCCTTTCATCTTTAGCGAAAGATGAAACGATGTTTGACACCTTGAATTCGATCGTTGCTCTTCATCGTGGTGTCTGAAGAAGAAAAGACAAGCAAGGTGGAAAGGCGTTATTGACGCGGAAGAAAGTCGCTTCGGGTGCTTCGGGGCAGGAAAATTATGTAGCTACTGTGAATTTCCCGAATTTGTTTGAATTTGAACACTTTTTGAGTGCGTTTAAAATGGAGTTATCCCCGCTCGTCGCTGCATAACTACGCATATCATTTAATATTGTTTTAATTCCCATAGCCGCCGCAGCGGGGAGAGAAAAGTCGGGCGTAATCAGTAATCACTTAGTGCGGTGCACTTGCACCTGTCACAGCCCGCCACGCCCCCTGGTGGCCGGCGGCTGCACTACGTTATGTCACTCCCTCCCTGAGAGCTAGAGCACCGGAGGGAGGGGACGCCCTGCGCCGAGCCCTGCGCCCTTCTCACGGAGCGGAGAACGCCCCGTGATTGATCATGTGTGGGCAGCACTCTCATTGTCTGCAAGGCGCTGGATGCTGCTGGAGCCTGGAGCCCTCCCGGCTGCCAGTCTCTCCAGCCATTACAACACGCCACACCTCAGACTCTCTACCGTCTCTCTAGAGATCTCCGGGCCAACACCACGCGCCGTTTTATTTTCGAGTCAAACTCATCCGAGGCATGCGCGGGTTATAAAAAAACCGCCGTTGTTGCAGTGAGCACTGCACAGCGACCGATGATTTTATCGAGACGTGGATAAACATGTCGCAATATACGTGTGCTTGTTGCCGTTTCCCCCTTCCTCCGGGTTCCTCCGGTTCCCGCTGCATTTATCGTTGAAACAATGGGCTTGTATGACTCCTCTGATACGGCCGCTGCCGCTACACCGCTGCTGCCGCTATGGTTTGTGTGGCTTTTGGGGCCCCCAGTCTGCTGCTGCTGCTGCTGCTGCTGCTGTTGTTGTTGCCTTCTGCCCGGTCTAGCGCGGAGTCTCGGAAAAAAGAAGGGGGAACATGTTTCCGAACGACAGCAAAGTAGACATCTGGGAAGCTCGGCCGCGGCACTGTGAGCGGTCCGGGGAAACAGTTCCTCGCTGCTTGTGTGCGCTCGGCGGGCATCACATGATCGGGTGCACATTTCATGTCATTTCTCCGACCGAAATAGAAAGGATGTGAGAATGGGTGGTGCACCTGGGTACCCCCGGCGGCATCAGGGCGGCCGGGGCGCGGCCAGGTACAGCACACGGGCCGACGTGCGCAGACACACAAGTACTCAGTTGTTGTTAAACACGGTAATTACCGGGATGTGTCCCGCAGTAATGGCGCCCAGCATGATCGATCACGGAGCGCGCCGCGCTGTCACTCGGTGGTAATTAAGACGAGTAGAGGCTCCGCTCCGCTCTGCTCCGAACTGGACGCGCTGGGGGCGACGCGCCGCAGCTGCGAATATAAATTAATACATAAATGCGGAATACGTAAGTGAGGGCCGGCTGGTATCGCTCGGAGAAGTCTCGGATTTTCGGTCGGTGTTCCTGTCCTCACGCGCTGATTTTTTTCATCTTTTTTTAACGAATTTTCGCGAATCTTAATTTAGTTACACTCTATGTCAGAGGAACATTTTTTTTCTTTCAAATTTTTGTACGTTTTTGTGCGCAGTTTTTGTTTTCCAGCAGCCCCCACAGTTAGTTGTCCTGTGTTGCGCAAACAAAATTTGACGAAAATTTGGACATGAAATTTTCCTTTCACATTTGTGGTGTGTAGATGTGTCCCCAATACCAGCGGGCCTCTCTCACGGCCGTCTTAAATTATTAAAACGTTCCGCCGTGTGTCGAGCGGACTCCCCTATGAAACAAAATATTTCTGAAAGTCATGCCGCTTGGCCTGCTTGTTCACACGGCCCGGCCATCTTTCCATAAGTTTTCGTAGTGACCGCGCGCGCTGCGAGCGCTATCGGCCGGTCAATCGGGAATTCTAAAAATGTTATGGATACGGCGCAAGGCCCTGAGGTGTGTTCCTTTGTACGGGGACGGTCCCGCGGTCGGTCGCCGGTCGCTTTTCACCTCATCACTGCCCCCCCCCCCCCACACACACACCTTTCTGTGAATATCACTTTTGTTATGATTTTGAATACGGCATTGTGAGGGCGAATTAATACTATATTATATTATTCGCTCTTGTTCACAGGTGAGTTGCACGCGATCGCACGCCGGTATGAGTGAGTACGTTCTCTTTGGAGCCGCCGAAAAGTAAACAGCGACCGTTTGGCGCGCGCTCTCGCGAGCGGGCAGCAGAGTATCGATCATCAATGGCTATCTGCCGTGATTTACTCTCGCGGATTGGTCCGCGCCGCGCTCCTCCGCAGAGTACCTCAGGACGTTGGCGCGCGAGTCGTGCGCAGCGGCTCAAGAGTGTTTCGCCGGCCCTTTATCGCGGGGTTCAATAAGTTGTAAGCAAGAGCCGGTACGGAGCTGCGGCGGCCGGCGGCCCGGCCAGCCGTGGAGATTAGATCCTTCAATTTGGGGGGGGGGGGGGGCGTGCGGTGCGGCGCGGCGGCGTGCAAACGATAGGCGTGCAAGCGGGCTGGCGGCAGGCGAGCGTGGCGTGCAGGATCTACAGTGCAAACTACACCAGGGAACTACAGTTCAACTGCAGTTTAAGCATTAAAAAAAAAATACTTAAAATGTGGAAAAAGGGGTCGTGCTGAATGCACTGTGACTGCATTGAAACTGCATTTAATCGGCCATAAAATTTTATGTTTGGGACCTGCGGTTTGACACTGCACAAATTTACTGCAGTTTCCAACAGAGATCCTTGCACGCGAGAATGCATTTTTTTCCACTATCATCATTATTATTATTTATTAGAATTATGATTAATATCACTAGTATCGCGGGTGGCCTTTGCAGGGTAGTCTCCAGGGCGGAAACGTTTGGGCGACAGGGAGGCGCCTGTCCCCGCCGGGTCTCCGCCGGGCCCCCGCCTCCCCCGCCGCGCGGCCACCGCGCCCTTATCGGTGATTACCATATCAGGGCCGTTCCGAAGGGCCTTCTGGAGGGCCCCGCAGGGCACGCAGGGCTACCGGGGCCCCCGCGGGGCGCAGAGGGTTGGGTCTGATATTGTCGTCAGGTCCAGGCTGAGGTCTGAGGACACTTTACCTCCCGAGTAGACCCTGCGTGGGACAACCCAAATCCATAAGCACGCATACATCAAGGGCCGTGTTGTCGTTGGTCCGGACGGCGTCCCGTGCTGCTCTCATGCCCCCTCTCTGTCGCTCTGGCCGCGCGCAGCGTATAGGTGCGAGAGAGATGGTTGGGGCGCCGGAGGGCGGGGGCACACACCACACAATATGAATATGAATTGATGATAAAAGTATTGGAACAATAGGATGTCGGTGGACGTGGGCAATGACCGGCGTTGTCCACGGCGTGTCCTGCCGGGGTCAGTCCGGGCAGCCCCCGGGCCCCGGCTGGGGCCTCCGGACCAAGAATGTCACTCGGCTCAGCCACGCGACCGGCCCCGGCTCAGCCCGTGCGCTCAGGGCTCGGCTGGGCTCGGTCGGCTCATCTCGGCTATCTGCACTCATCGGATGCCGGCTGATTTAACGCCGCGGCTCCGTGGGCCCGCGGTTTTGTGCCTTACACACACGGAGAACGACAGTTTTGGTCGTACGTGCAACCCACCTGACAGAGCAATGTTCTGTTCCTAAACTTACGTGACTCACGATGAAACGTTTTCGATGACAGTGAGAGCGGGCAAAAATTTCGGAGTCTGTGAAAATTTTGTCCGAAAATTTTGTCGAAAAATTGTCCAGCGACGTGTCCAGGAGTGTTTCAATAGATTCCAACTTCGTACGTGTTGTGAGGAGGACTTTGCATGTTCTCTGAAATAACCCTCTCCCTCGCCGCCGCGCTCCCTGCGCACGGGTACATGACGCCAGCGCACTGCCCGCCGCACCTGCAACAAAATACACAGCGTTCTTTATCAACTTGTCAGCATCCAAGTTTGCGAAAAAAAAAGCTGGAAAAAAAAGGCGATGCATAGCCAGCGAGAGGCAAGGGCCCCTCCAGCATGTTCGCGCGGCGCGCCGTGGCCGTGCATAGCGCTCGCCGCGGTGTTGGGAATCTTGACTTTGTCCTCGGGTGCTACACTCCCAAAAATGAATGCTTGATTCAAAGCGATTTTGATGCGAATCTTGTATTCTTGTGGGATTTTGTTTATTTAAGAATCATCTGCGTACATCAACCGTCTGTATGCTTGGCACTAGCATATGATGCTTGAGGCACGTATTGTATTCTTGGGACAAGCATATAGTATCCCTCAATCAAGCATAATATGCGTGTGGGATTATTGGCGTTTCAAGCATGAAATATGTTTGACTTAAAGCATTTTATGCTTAAATCGTGCATTCATTTTTGAGAGTGTAGCCAGGCGCCGGTACCGTGTTCGCCGCGGACGGGTCCGGTACTCTGCCCATGTTCCCGATACTGATACGACGCCCCGTGCGCAGGCCCGCCGAATTAACACAGCGGCACCTTATCAGAGGCGTCATAGGCGTTTAAAACAGCAACAGCCACACAAAAAACCGACGGCTCGTTTTGCCGACTCGGATAAAATTCAAGGAGCTTTGCAGCTTGCTTACTTTTCTGCCCCCATCCTCCTCTCTCTCCTCTCTCCCTCTCTCCGCCTCCCTGTCTCTTTTTATTATCATCGACCGTTTTGACTTGTCCCTTAGCGCTCATACTGCCTCGGCTGGCTCCACCGGGTCTGCTGCGCCGGGACCCTGGACGACAGGGTTGTTATCTCTCCGATTCGTCAACGTTTGATGCTTCGAGACTGGGATAAAACCTCGCACTTTATCGCGGCTCCTCCAGGTCCCCTGACGGCGGCCCCAATGTCACAAGATGTGTGTCGGACCGGGCAGCGCCAACGTCAGATCTCGCATCAGACCCCAGCGTTCTGCGGGCTGCCTACGCTTCACTTGACAGGCGCCGCACCTGCGCTACTCCTAGAAAAGAAATGTGTGAAAGAGAGATGAACACATTACGCTAACATCTTTTCGTTTTTTCATCCCCCCCCCCCCCCCCTTGACATTTCTTCCGGAACAACAACGACGCATACCGTCGCCGTGTGCCACAGATGATCTCACTGGACACAAACGTATGCATTGCGGCAGTTGTGTATGTATTCATCGGGACGTGAGAATGATAGTGCTGTGGCGATGCCGCCGGTGCTGTGTGTGTGTGTGTGTGTGTGTGTGTGTGTGTCCGCGCGCACCGTGGCCCCGGACGTGCTCGATGGGCCCGCGAGAGGGGAGAGAGAGAGAGAGAGAGAGAGACCCTGGGGCTGGCGGGGCGTAGCGGCGTCGTCACGAGCCTCTCTCTCTCTCTTCTCTCTCTCCCTCTCTCTCGCTCTCCCGCGCGCCGTCCGCCCCGCTCTCCGACGTGTGGCACGCCCCCGGCACGCCCCCGGTACGCCCCCGGTACGCCCCCGAGGCCCCACACTGCCTTCTAATTTGGGAGAGGGTCGCCGATGATGTCCCGCGCGCGCGCGCGTGTGCGTGTGCGTGTGTGTGTGTGTGTGTGTGTGTGTGTTTCACGCATTTGTTTTTTCCAAAGCACATACACACTCGGAACGTGGGAATAGCGCACGCGTTAGGGCCTTTGCCTTTGCCTTCGTCAGGGGCGGGTCGGGTCCGTTTGCCCGTCTGCGTAATGAATATCCAGACCGAACGGCTCTCTGCGGGCAGTGCGGGCTCTGAGGCGCCCGTCCTCGCTGTGTTGTCCGGCCGCCGCCACAGGCCCACACGGAGTGACAACGTATGAGAAAGTATGAGGCACGCAAAGGGGTGGGGGAGGGGCTGAGGAGCTCCGAACAGTCCGGTACAGGGTGCGAGGCGTGTGTGCGCGCAGCAACGGGGGAGGGAGTGAGAGGGGGAGAGGGAGGCGCCCGTCTGTAGGATGACAGGGGTCAGCAAGGCGCTTTATGGCTCCGAATCTAGTTTATGGCCTTGTGTCCACCGTAGAGAGATATAGAGGGGGGGGGGGGGGGTCTGCCTGGGAGCGTAAGTTAGGGGGCTCGCTTTCCGGAAGAAGAGAGGCAGGGAAAAGGAGGAGGGTGGGGGGGGGGGGGGTCTGGATCTAACTGGCTGACGCTGCGCGCGAAAATGTGGTGCCAAACGCTTCGCAACCGATTCGGGCCAGCCGAGACCAGAGGCCGGCCGGAGTGTGAGGTGAGGTGCGGACCGGAAGTCCCCGCACAGCACCGCTGTCAAAGTCGGGACCCAATTCAGTGTCTGAAAAACGGCGGTGTCGCCGCAGACGTGCCAACTTTCCGTGGAAGACTTCATTCTGTGATTAGCGAAAGAATTTCCTCTGACTCAAAGTGAGGGCCGGCGAGAGAGGCTCCCTGTCCGACTAGGGTGTCGATAATAAGTCAGCTGACGTGATCCTGGGCCGATGTCGGACCCCCGAAGGCCTCACTCTCGTTTCCAAGTAGTCAGCCCCGCCTTTCAGGCGTTTATATTCCGTGTTTTATGTCAACTTGTCTCTTTCGGGCGTAACTGAATTCAGCCTCTGACAATCCTCGCAGAACGAGATACAGCGCGGTGTATCGAGGCAGGTGGCAGCTGTGTGTGTGTGTGTGTGTGTGTGTGTGTGTGTGTGTGTGTGTGTGTGTGTGTTTGGCAGGTGGGTATTGCACCAGCACTCGACACCGACCGTGGTGGTCCGTTATCAGAACAGAGCCTGTTGCTCACATTTCTGGAATGTATATTAGATTACGGGGGCGAAAGAGCGGCGGCAGGACGGCAAGGTGGTGGTGCTAGGTGGGTGGTATCGCTGCACTGATGACAGAGCGAGAGAGAGAGAGAGAGAGAGAGAGAGAGAGAGAGGGGGGGGGTGTATTATGTGGGGGACCTCAAGGTGGGACAAAACAACGACAGGCTGGTGAGAGGGCATTGCGGGAGGAACAATGCATTGGAAGTCCGGTGCCATACCGTCTCGTAATAATTCACGTCGCATCGCGATTCCTATCGGCGCGGCCTTGTCACATATCAGAGACGTGTGCAGCACGGCCTGCCTTATTTCGGTTTTATTGCTGCAGCCCACCGGTCAAAGTAGTTCTATAGTCCCCCCTCCCCCCCCCCCCTAAATAAAAAATCTCAAAAAAATAATTGAGAATTTTTTTTGCACGACTACAATGCGGTCTGAAATCTTTTTTAAAAAAATCCCTCGACACGATTTTTTTTTTCCCAGATTTTACTCTGGAAATTACATGCTGGATGCCCTGCCCCTTTCGGCCGGTCGGCTCACATCGGCGGGTGAAATTGCGACGTGAAGTCGTGCTCATTACGATGCGTAATCGCGGTCCAACTCGACAAGTGCGTTCCGGATTAGACCCTCTATAACACCGCCCCGCCAACAAAGAGAGATACGATCGCGTTGTGCAAGCGATGAGAGGCCCCAGCCTCAGCCCCGGCATGGCCGCCCCGACGTTCCTGTCGTGTTCCCGTGAAGCGGCCGCTGTCTTCCGAACTATTGAGACCATATCCATCCCAATAACTGTCCCGTCCAGCCCGGCGCTGTGGATGTCGTCGCGCCGCGGGAACAGTCGTTATGGCCGTTGGAACAGGCAACACACACAGCGGCGTAAGGCGGCGTCCGTGTGAGCCGCGCAGCCCGGCGCTGACTGATGTCACGACCGTCTCCATTCGGGAACTACTCGAATACGCCATTACTGCTGCTGCCGCCGCTGCCGCTACCACCGCGCCGCGGAGTCCCGCCCGCCCGAAAAAAAAAAAAAGCCCCTGCGCGCGACGGGTACTACGATTAACCCCGGCCCATTATGGCGGACACGTGTCCGATGTGAATGTGAATGTGTGTTGGCGCCGCATAAACCCGTCGATCGGATACGCAACAAACACGCGATTCGGATCGGACAGGTGCCGTGTTGTGTCGGCACGGCGCCCGATCGGCCGCAGGCGCGCGCAGGTGACACGGTGACTTATTAAAATGAGACGGGGCGTTATCACCGCTATCACCGGCCGCCCGCCCCACCGCCTTGCTCTAGTGCTGACCGTCATGCCGGGATCGGCGGGGCTCCGAAGCGCGCGCGCGGCTCCGGTTTTGTCCGAACAAATACGAAAACACGCGGGCCTCCGGCCCGTACAAGCGGCGGCACGCACCTCCCCCCGATCGGAAATTTATGAACGTGTAACTTGGTGGCGCAGAGTGGTTTCATGTTTGAAGTCTGTAGATTTCCTGCCGAACACGCGAGCCTGCGTACCCGACATTGTCGATGAGAATCTGTGCGCCCCGCGCGCGTGTGTGTGTGTGTGTGTGTGTGTGTGTGTGTGTGTGTGTGTGTGTGTGTGTGAGTGTGTGTGTGCGCGGCGTCACCGGCCCATATCTCCATCACAGTGACCCTCCCGACCCTGTCGTCACTCACGTAGGTGTAAAACACAGGCGTGCACTCGGCGGGCTGTAATTTTCCACAATTTTCTCGCGCAGAAGGTGGCAGCATCGGCAGCTGCAGGGCGGGAGCCTCGCGCGAAGGCTCCCGGGCTCCGTCATTTTGATTCATTAGGGGTCCGCGGGGCCGCGTCGGCGGTGGCATTGCTTGTGTACATTCGATGGCCGGCCGATTCGTGCAGAAATGTGTGTGTAGGCCGTGGGGCGGCTGCGAGAGTGTTATTGGGAAATTACCCGCGCAGGGGCGTCCTCCGTCTCCGTACTTATCTTCATTACTGGCCTCGCCAGGTGCGGTTGGAGAAATGTATTTGCTTTTTGGCAGTTTCTGCGCGATATCGACTTTCGCTTTCCTGGAACCGCCGTTGTATCAAACCGAATCAAAGCCGACATGACACACCCGTCGTACCGCGCGCATAATGTAACATATACATATTCCACGAAGCAAAGCAGACGACGTCTCGTCTAATGGAGTAAAATAATAAAACGCCGCTTCCTGCGCACGAGCTGCGTCGGCGGTAACCACCACGGTAACCACAGGGTACGGCACGGCCCCGAATTAAATGACCGGCTAGAGCCGCAGCCGCATCGACGGGGAGGGTCCGGACGGTCCGGGGTCCGGGGTCCGGGTGGAGTGGCGGGCGGAGCCAGCCGTCGTGGGTTACTCACATCCTGCGACAGCGGCGGCGAGTCAACCCGGACCGGACCGGACTGCCGGCACTTCCGCCGCGGTCTGACTGGGGGAGCAGGTGCCCGTGTTGGACTGGGGAAACCGAATAGGGGTTTCCACTGACACTTGGAAACAGAAGCTGAGGAAACACGCGATTTCTCATACTTTTCGCAGCGTTATTCATCGTTACGACGTTGCACTTGCGTTTCGGGGTGATCTCCAGAGTACACTATTTTGCTGGGGTCCTAGCGAGAGGCATGCCCGTGAGGCTTATCAGTGATGCGGAAGAGGAAATTTGTTCACAAAAATTGAAAACTTTGAATGAAATATTGGAAAATTTCGTAGGATTTGTCAGTTTTGACTGGCTATACAGGAAATACTTCACGAAAATGTCAAGTCGAATTTGACATTTTTCTGAAAAACGACATTCTTAGGCAGTATTGATTGGCTTTGCAGGAAAAATTTCACGAAAATGTCAAGTCGAATTTGACATTTTTTTCATATTTGTATTGCAGTCAAGTGCCGCAGCAGCCCGCTTGATAGTCTCACTGCTTCTGCAATGAACCGAGCTGCTGTGGTGACGAGTGGACCCTGATCGATGAGGCGTGGACTGACTGCTAGGTGGTCGCGCCGTCACCCTCGGCTTAGGTTAGGTTAGGGCCGACAGGTTTGCAGTCGTCAACAGTGCGTCGCTTGGAATGGCGCGGCGGCCGCAGGCTAGACATTTGACGCTGTCTTCTTACCGGCCCGGTAGAGGGAATATGTCTGGCCCACTTCAGGTCCGGACATTTGGTGTCGCACATCGGGCCGCTGAATCTGGAGTCAGCCGTTGTTGTTTGGGCGTGGGCAAAACAAACGCCCCGGAGAATTATGAAAACCGCTTCACAGCGCCACAGCGCGCCGCCTTTTGTGTGAAGGCGAGGCTGATTTATTTAGAGAGCGCCGCCTGCCTGGAATGATGAACTCCTGTGCCAAGAAACTCGCTGCTGCCCGCTGCTGCCCGCCGCCTCCGAGAAGCCAAAGTTTTGTCCCGGGCGAGCTGCAGTGGCTTTCAGCCATCGATCTCAATACGCGATATGAATGGAACCGTGTTCCTGTTTGTTGTCAAAGTGAGGTCTTGTCGGTCCGTGCGGCGTTCGCCTGTTTCGGGCGGAAGGCGAGGCGGAAAATTCCTTCGCCGCGACATTTTTTTCACAAAATTAATAAAAACTTCACACCAGTTTCCCCCTCGGAATGTTCACCTTCGCCGGGTCACGCGGCGGCGTGCGAAACCCCTTTCCCTGTGGGAAGCGCGTCACCTTCTGTCCCCCGGCCTGTGAGACTCACGCCTTTATTTTCCGCGAAGCATCGTCCCCGTTTCGGGCCGGACATGGACACCATGGCGGCGCGCTGGCGTCTCATCGTAGCGGGTGACACTGTGACAGTGACCGCTGTCGTGAGAAAGAGGCGGACCGCCGGCGATCGCCGCGTGGGCGCCGGGCGGGACGGACACGGATGGACAAAGTGACGGGGAGAGAGACGTCTCGGGAGGGAAATAAAACGTCTCCTCGATTGCTGTTTCAGTGACAACACTAGAAAATGGGAGTACTGCGCATCAGTGCCACGAACACACTACACACACACACACACACACACACACACACACACACACACACACACACACACATACACACACACACACACACTCACACACACACACACACACACACACACACACACACACATATACACACACACGCACGTTCTCACGAGCGCCGGAACAGAAGCCCTGGCAGCTCAACGCTCGGCCCATTCCAGCGGCTTACGGAGCCTCCGCGCGGCTCATCCTCCCACGAGGCGGTGGCCGCGGCGTGGCGGCGCAGCAAAGGCGATCAAAAGTTGCACCCGAGCCGAGCCTAGCGAGAGCCGAGCCAAGCCGAGCCCGCGGCGTGGCGGCGCAGCAAAGGCGATCAAAAGTTGCACCCGAGCCGAGCCTAGCGAGAGCCGAGCCGAGCCGAGCCGAGCCGAGCGGCGGAAGCGAAAATGTCAACTCCGCCGTGTGAGCGGCCGGCGGAGCCCAGGCGGAGCGCAGCAGTGTGATGCACTTGGAGACTGCGACGCGGGAGACGCACCCAAACTCGGCATTCCAAAGGTACCTCACTCCAAAAAAAAAAAAAAAAAAAAAAAATCACGCACACCTTCAAAAAAAGATCAGAACAAGTACCTAAAAAAATGTCAGTAGAGATCAGAAAATTTAAGCAAAAATTTGAAAATTTGGAAAGGAACTAGAAGAATGGGGAAGGAAAGAAATACTGATTTTTAAATCCTCTTATGCTTGCATTACGAGGGCATTCCCGACGCTATCGGACTCTGCTTCGTGTTGTTTGGTTGTGGCAGGTCAGGGGTTGCGAAAGGGACGCGCAGTATCCAGCAGTGTCGCAGCGTGGACCCTCTGGACCCTCTGCCTCGATAGCCAAGTCACAAGGAATTTGTAGTGACGACTCTTGATAATCCGTCGATTTGTCAGAGTTCGGTGCGGGATGAGCGATCGCTCGGGGGCTGTGGGAGTGACAGGCTAGGATCTGGACTCCTACGGTGACCTCGAGTCCGGGAGCCGCCGTGATCGTTCTCTGTCGATGCCGGTATTTGTGGACGGAGGCGAGTATTTTGCGTCAAAGTTGCGTTATCGAATAAGGTCCACGGGCGTCGCGTCAGTTTCCAAGTATAGATCCAGCTAGAACCAACGCTCAACTACACGTCGGTCTAGCAGTCAGGACTTTTATTTTTTTATTTTTTTTATTTTTCCATCCTTACGGCTTTGAGTCGAGGCCAAGCGGTGCGTTGTTTGAAAAACGGAGTCCGAGCGAAAAAGCAGTGTTCTGCGACCCCCACGCCTGCGTTGTACAACACACTCTCGACGAGCTCAAATCGAAGCCGTAGGTGGCTGGGGCAGGGGCGGCCGACAGGAAACCGATTCTATTTCGCGTACGCCGAGAGACTCGGTAATCATCGCCATTTCCACATGCGGGCTGAGTCGTGGAGCCTTTCCTCTTCCAAGGACACGCGCGGATTGAATGCAATCGATTTCCCCGTTCTGTTTATCGCGCCCCGTAGCCACACACGGCGTCTGCACGGGAGCGGCACCCATGGCGCCTGACGGGTAGGCAACCGCGGGGTCTTCCACGCTCGCGTGCACCGCGGGATGGCCTACCCTCGCAGGCACTCACCGCCAGCCACTCATCAAGGCATGCCTCCCTGCGAGTTCGATCAAATTTCAGTAATTTTGACAAAATTCCCGACTGAATTTCGGTTGACTTCGAATTACTGGATTTCGGTGCACAGTAATGATAAATAATTTCCTGGCAGGGACCTGCTGTGTCTCTTGCCCGCACCAGCCACCGAGTCTCGCATCCCAGGAGAAAATGGAGTGCACACACACACACACACACACACACACTCACACTCAGACACAGCACGCCGCCTTTTTGACACCTCGCCGCACGTGTGAATTGACCCTACGTACCCGCGTGGCCTGTCTGGTGCGCCGTCTCGGCCCTAAAGCGGATGGCTCCCGTGCGCGTTGTTTGCTGGACACGCCCCGCTTCGCCCCGCTTCGCCCGCTTTGAAGGCTTCGAGGGGTCTCTTCTTATCAGCGCAACACGGCCGCTGCGCTTTCGACCACTCTAAAATTATGAGCTTCTAATGGTACGGCCCCGCGATAAGGGATTGTTTGTACAGTAGGCGTTTCCTATCGGCCACACCGCCGCCCCGTGGCCGCCCCGCCGACGTCTGACTGGGCTCTGATTTCTCCAACGGTTCCCTATTGCCTACCAGGCAGTTGGCGCACCCTAGAATGTTTCACTCGTACTTGTAGAGCAGAAGTAGTTTAACGGGCTGGATGAATGCGCCGTTTCAGATAAAGAAGCACTAAAGTGTCACTTCCTGGACGAGGATACGGGTCGTCTGGTTCCAAGGCTGGACCTTGGAACGGATTCAGTCCCGAATGATGTGAACTTTCAGAAACTGTGTAGGATAGGGAGGATTTGTTTAAATATTTGAACCGGACGAAACCCTGACATTTCCCGCACAATACGCACACGGCGGCGTGTCAGAGGCGGCACGGGGCATCCTTGTCCAATCCTCGTCATTTTCACGAGCCCGCGTTACGGAGTGGAGCACTTACTTTGTCAGAGCACACTGCTGCAGTTGTGTGTGTGTGTGTGTGTGTGTGTGTGTGTGTGTGTGTGCGACACTACAGCAACAAAAGTAGGAGCTAGGCGTTCTAGTGCGCTGGCTAGAGCTCTCCCAGGCAACTATGCCGAGCTAACTAATGCCTTTGACTTCTTGCTAGCACGGCACAGCACGGCACGGCACGGCACGGCACGGCACGCACGGCACGGCACGGCACGGCACGGCACGGCACGGCACGGCACGGCACGGCACGGCACGGCACGGCACGGCACGGCACGGCACGGCACGGCACGGCTCGGCCCCGCCCCAGGCGTCACCCCCACGCGCTCCGCGGTGTAGTTTTCGGCCCCTGATGAGCTCTGGCTCGCGCGGTGTCAGCGCACGCATACGAGTGCTCTCCGGCCACGCGTCCGCCACGCGCCCTCCACGCGCCGCCACGCCCCCGCCGTACTCGACGCGTGCGTCAAGCCCTCTCACTTCACACCTCCGCGTGACGCGCGCGCCCGTCCGCTGAGGCGTGCTCCAGTAATTGGGGCGGAGAGCAGGGCAGGGGATGCTCATCCCCGCTGAGCCGAATATCGGCACGCTTCCGTGAGTGTGGAGGCCGCAGGGATCGATAGATGGATCTATCATCTATCCCACATTGGCTGGTCCCGTTCACTTACCCGCTCCGCCGGTCCCCGGCCGATCCGTTCCCTGTTTACGTCCGGCTGGTGCCGTCCGCACCGACTGACCCCTGTCACCCTCGCTGCCGCTGTAATCGTCGAATCTCATTCAATTGGCGATTCGCGTCAGGAATGTCGATGGCAAGATAACCGCGCGGTCGCGGCCCGGCGGCGGTGCCCGGCCCGACCTTTGAACCCGAACCTGACACGCCCCCTTTTCCGTTCGGCCCTGAACCTGCGCGCCCGCGCGCTGCCGGCCAGTGATCGAATCGCGGCGAATAACCGCTGACCCGGCTGTTGGCAGGCACCGTATGGCACCGACCCCCCGCGGGGTCCTTTGGGGCCGCAGGGACACGGCCCGGGAAGTGAAGTGAAGTGAACTGAAAGTGAATCAGTGCTCCAAGGTGTCTCCGCATTGTGTGCACACTGAGCAAGCGGCCTGCAAGGTTACAGCCATACAAGCCGCTCTGAGGCAGATGGTAAAGTTCAAACGCCTGCACTTACTTTTCCGACTTACTGTTCACATCCGCCCCTTTTTTTTGCCTTTTGTCTTTTTTCGTCATGAAATTGCCTCACTGTAGATAAATGTATGCATGCCCTTTTTGCACAGTTTGCGTCGCGCGCCGACGCTGACCGAGCGCTTGAGGTTAGGTTAGGTTAGGTTAGGTTAGGTTAGGTTAGGTTAGGTTAGGTTAGGTTAGGTTAGGTTAGGTTAGGTTAGGTTAGGTTGGGTAGGTTAGGTTAGGTTAGGTTAGGTTAGGTTAGGTTAGGTTAGGTAACCTAACCTTCAAGCATGGAGGCGTGAAGGGGTGGCCCCAGGGGACTGCCAGGACCACGAAGTCCCCGGGACTGCAGAGCGCTTCTCACGAAGGGAGCCAGCCGGTGGGAGGGGAGGGGCTTCCACGCAATTCTGCAGCAATTATGCCCATCATGAGTGTATCGCAGGCGGCTCCGGGGCTCGTTACGGCCGGGAGCTGGGGGAGGGTGTCAAGCCAAGAAGTGTGCCGTAGCCGGGGGTGAGATGTGCATGTGAAACACCCGAGGTGGCTGAGGTGGCTAGTATCAGGTTTCACCAGCATTTCATCCCTTTAAGCGATCCGTCGATGTCGTTTCAGCTGTATACCCATCTGGTTGAAGCGTCACTGACACAGTATGTGAACGAAGCTACATTTACATTTGAGCAGAACAGGATTTATTTATTTTTTTGCCCCTTTTTGGCGAAATTGCACGTGCCGAGCAGACGAGAGTGTGCACGGGTCAATTAGTGTGATGGACTCATCGGGACCGGTTCGTTTGCCATAAGGCGCGCAGTGCGTATCGAATGCATAAGCGAACACACACACACTCACACACACACGCACACACACACAGACGCACTTCATTCGGACCGGTGGACAGAGACGTGCAACCAGATGGAAATAGTTCCGAGTGCGGCGGTTGGCTGTGATTCCACCTGCGGGTAGTGACTCTTTTAATTCCGCAGAATAAGATGGTTGGCGCGTCATGAAAGCCACACATTTCAGCGCACGGTCATATAAGCAGACGATTTGGGTCAATATGGTAAAGGGTCCTGGCCGCCCGTCATTCCTATACCTCTGGGCGCGTCCCAAGGCCCCGCCCGTGGCGGACGGACCTGATGCAAGCCTTTCATTTCGTATGCAGCGCACAGGCCCCTCACCGCTTTTTGGGAGCGTGAGGTCCAGACTGTCAGTCTAGCGTCCGTCCAGCAGATCCCGGCCGAGTCTCATTATGACGACAGTGAATTATTGCACCTAGGAACCTCATTTGTCGGTTTCAATACAATTTTATTTTTCTCTGATTTCAGGTAAGTCTTCGTGCCTGACAGGTCTACACAGCAGTAACTGACCTACTCGGACCGCGCTGAAATTTTTCCCGCAAAATTTCCGAAACGGAAAATAGGCTAATGTGCAAAACTAGATCACGTATATAACGGCAGCTTTCACCTTGGGGGACTCCATTCCTAAAACGGCTTCACGCCCGCCGGCTGAACACCCGGCTTGCCGCGTAGAGTCTCTCGCGCACTGTTTGGTACACACGCTATAAAAACAAAATTAATCAGCCCATGGGTGCCAAGGATGACGCCTCGGACGGCACTTACGTCAGCCAATTTGCGCGCTCGGGCGCGCTGCCGCCCGGACCGTTTCGTTTTTCCTCGCTCGGGGCGATGCAGCCGGGGCCGGGCGGGCAGGGGCTGGGCGCTAGCCTGGGCGCTAGCCTGGGCGCTAGCCTGGGCGCTAGCCACCCGCGAACATCCCGGCGACGATCAGGAACTCGTCCCCCCCCTCTCTCTCTCTCTCTCTCTCTCTCTCTCTCTCTCTCTCTCTCTCTCTCTCTCTCTCTCTCTCTCTCTCTCTCTCTCTCTCTCTCTCTCTCTCTCTCTCTCTCTCTCTCTCTCTCTCTCTCACACACACACACACTGCAGCCGAACGTGGCGAGCGAGTGAGACAGAGCGACGCTCCCAGAGCGGCCGACAGGTATTACGCATACGGAGAATGAATGAGCCGGACTGGCAGTGCTGCGGCCGCCGCCATGGCCAGGACCCCAAAGGCGCTCTGCTGCAGCCATCCGCAGAAAAAGCGATCAACGAGTTGTGCGATTGGGAACACAAACGGGTACGTTGCAGGCGCACTTCCACAAAATACCGAGCGAGCGACGCGAATGGACACAGACACCGAAAATCGGAGCTACGAACAGAAAAATGGACTGATCTTCGCCATTCATAAATCGCGAATCCATTCAATATTGCCTTGGCGCCGCGCGTATGGTCCACAGGCCTTGCTAGTTTTTTTTTTTTTTTTTTTTTTGCACGGCTGCTCGCAGTGCTTGCTAGGCCGAGCAGTCGTCGCGTCCGCGCCCCGCCCCGCCCCGCCTTGCCTCGCCGTCCCGTCGAGTTTGTCGCTAAAACACGTCGATAAGAGGAAAGCCGGTCTGAAGCCACTCTCGGAGGGATGACGTCGCCAACGCTGCTGCCGCTGCTGCCGCTGCTGCCGCTGCCGCCGCCGCCGCCCAGGCCGGCCCGGGTCTGGCTCCGCTACGCCACGGCGCCGCGCCGCGCCGTCAGAAGGGGAATGGAATTAGTTTGGTGTCGCGCTCGGCGAGGCCCCGAATCCATCCTCCGCCGCACCTCAAGAGCGCCGCCATTGGCCTGGTTACGGCGCGAGGGGAAGGCGGCGGGAAACACCGTTTGAAATCCGATTATTATTATTATTATTATTACTACACTTCCACGCGGTTAGACGGTCGTTTAGGAGAATATGATTTTCTCGGGAGGGTGTAGACATTGTTTCATTTCCCGTAGTGCGGACGCAGAAAGGCCGCCCCTCTGACCCGGTGCGGCGTGGGCGGCACGCAGAGCCAGCGAGGGGGAAACAACGGACGAATTCTGTGTCAGCCGGATGGGGATTACCGCGGATTACCTCGGATTACCCCGGATTACTCCAGGATTACTCCAGGATTACTCTCAATAAAATTAATTAGGTGTGCAGAAAAAACGTAAACATTGGCCCGGATTACCCCGGATTACCTCGGATTACCCCGGATTACCTCGGATTACCCCGGATTACCCCGGATTACCCCGGATTACCTCGGAATATCTCGGACTGCCCCTGATTACCTCGGATTACCCCGGATTACCTCGGATTACCCCGATTTACCCCGGATTACCTCGGATTACCCCGGACTAACGCGGATTACCCCGGATGAAAAATCGATGTCAGCCGGATTACCTCCGTCGCTTCCCCCTCGAGAGCCAGGCAGAGAGGCGACGAGGTGTCCCGAACCCTATAAAGCCGTTGTTTGATGTCGGCCTGCCGGCCCGGCCCGG